>JADLZN010003902.1:0-467578 GCA_018155175.1 Sinocyclocheilus anophthalmus | reverse complement strand
AACTTTGTCTTCTTAGAACGTGGCTTCACCTGAGAACACACACACACAAGAAATTAAGAACGATACCCGAATACATCCTCTACGAACGTTAATGTGGAATACAGTTATCTGACTACTATAATGTAATTACTACACACAGCTACGGAACACTCAGAGAATTTATCATATATTTTATCTATATCAAAGCCCTTTCACAGGGCACCTTGTGTCTGTTCTTCTCACCCTCAGACATGGACTGTCCGTATGAGCCCCGATCATGGAAAAACCATTTCCAGGCTTGTAGAGACCGCCGACAGCAAAGGCAATAATGGTGGAGTAATTCCTGGTTACAAAATACTGGACAGATATAGATTAGTGACTACAGTGCAAAAATATTTAATAGGAGTTGTTTCTCATTCTGTATAAAAATAACACAATAAGCTACATGTGGGCAAAGATATTTTATCATTATTATTATTATATGCACCTTTTAAAGTAATTCCTCCAGCTGTATAGAAGTATCACATTAATAGACAAGTAATCGACACAACTCCAGTTCATCAGTTAATGTCTTGAGAAGTGAAAAGCTAGTGTTTTTGCGATTAACAAAGCCGATTATCAATGCTTTTAACTTAAAATATGAGTCCTCGATTCATAATATTGCTTTCTCCAGTTAAAACTTTATCTCATCTGAACGAGGAGAGAAATATGCACAAATCAAGCACTGTGAAAATAGTCCAAAACAGCTGTAAATGTTTTGATGTGAGAGGACAACAGGCGATTTACTTTTGCACTGGAGCGTTATTATGGATCAGGGCCGTGCACAGAGGGGCAATTGCTGAAACTGAAAAAGGGCACCACCCCCCCCTTTTTTACTGGTCACATCTTAATGATAAACGGAGACTACATTCAAAAATTAGCTAGCTAGCAAAATACATGCATATTAACATCGTAACCATTAACCATGCTGTGAGTGTGACCATATATAATATGATTAAATGTTAATAAATTAAGTGTATCAGCAGATAGCCATCATAAATCAAAGAAGAATTTTCTTAGAAATATATTTTACCTAGCTGACGAGGAACACTCAGTCGCTTTGTGTCAAACTCAAATGCAGTTATGGCCGGGTTTTTGACCAGCGAATGTGTGTGCAATTTGTCCATCATTAAAACGGCAGCATCACATTACGTTTTGATCAACAGGTTACAAAGTTTGTTGTAGCTATATGGGCGCTCAGTTTTCCTGTTGTAAAATACGTTTGGCCAAAATGTCATTTTATAAAAGATTAAATGCTATTGTATGCACAGGCTATTTAAGTGTAGGCTATTGGCTCTCTCCGCAGGTCCGGTCTCAGACGTCAAATGCATAAAACATGAGCCTTTATACAGTAGACATTCTAGTGTTTCTTGCGTAAAGACAACGCTGTACTTATACAAACAAGAAGATATTTATTTACCCTTGCAAGACGTTCAGCTGCTCTGCTGTGGAACTTCAGTTCACTGCACTCAGTAAAGTCAAGACAGGGGGCGGGGTTATGAGGTTTGACTGACAGTTTGAGCGGATCCAACAAGATTGAGTCACAAACTCTTTTTAATACCTTTCATTCGCTAAATATATTTGTAAAACAGACAGACGTAAAAGGGTGACCAATAGCATTGATTTATTGAAGGCACTTCGGAGTGTAAGGACAAAAAGGGCATGTGCTCTGCACAGGTTGAGCCCTACCTGTGCACGTGCCTGTTATGGATTATGGTATTTTGTATAGAGGTGACAATTTAAAGTTAAAACAGCTTAATGATGGATTCTGTTTTTTTTTTTTTTTTTACAAACACACAGCTTTTCAATTCACAGGATGCTAATTGATGTATTGGAGTCATGTGGATTATTGTGATGTTTTTATCCATTGCAGAGAATCCATTGAAGGGCAAGTGATGTAATGCTACATTTCTCCAAATCAACATCTTGGATTTTTTTTTAGCAAATTCTAATTTTAAAGATAAATGTGTTAAGATTAAAGTGCACACTTACCTTACTGGCAGGTTTAATGTCCCAATGCTCAGCCTCCTTGAGCTCAGTAAAACCAGCCTTCAGCAGGCGAGATTTACACTCCTCCACCACTGTGACACAAAGAAGGACGGAGGAAAAGACATACAGAAGAAGGTAACGTTAGATATACAAAGTGTTAACTTACATACAACTAAACTCATGCACGTTCCAGTACAATGCTTACATCACAGTGACATAAAGCCTGTGATATAGGAAAAAAGTGAAAGAACATTCTTTCAAAGTCTAGATCAAGATCTATTGTCCACATCTGGAGCTCTATCGGCCAGTGAAGAACAATGTCCAAGAGCCATATCTAGTCAGACTGTAAAGCTAGTTAATCTTATTATCAACAAAGTGTAGCTCAAACTTTTAAAAAAGAGTGGCATTTATGTATTTCAATGCAATTTACATAGTCAATACACAGCATTTCAATCCCATGTCATTCCTACCATGGTAAGGTGAAACTCCCTTATTGACAAAATTAAGAAATTCTTTGGCAGCAGCCTGCACAGCTTCTTTAGAGCTTTTCATGATGAAAGACTGTAAAACATACAAGAAACAATAAATGTAAGTGCACAGATACTATTTCAGAAAATTTTTTTTTTCCAGCTACTATATGAGTGACCGCCTGAAACCGTCTGTATTCTTGTTTCGGAGATTTTTATTATCATGCTTTAGGTAGGCTACCTTATGTACATGACGCGAATATCTGATGAATAAAATACAAACGCAAGAAACACACATAATCGATACCTACATAACCAAATAACAACCGTTGAAGAATACTGGAAATCCCACACGAGGAAGACAATATAATTATCTACACAAGTCACCAGCACTTTTGAAGTTACCCATCAAGCTTTCCTACCTGCATATATGAAGAAGTGGGCTTTCACATTCAGGGCAAGAATGCAGGAAGCTATGTGGATTTGCTGTTGTTTGCAAGCGGAAGAAGGCCCTCTAGTGTTTGGAGGGGAAATAGCGCTTATCTTAAAAAACAAAACAAAAGTGCACTTATATTGTATTTTATATTAATATATTGCCTTTTCCTATTTTAGTGAAATGTTTAAACTTGTAAAATAAAATATTTAATAATAAATGGCAACTATTCAACCATTAAGATAAAAAAAAAGTCTAGATGAAAGCCAAATCTAAACCACTTTTATTTAGGAAGAACACGTAAATAAGTATACATTTTTTTCATTGTAGAGTTAAGGGTTTCTTTCTGTAATTTTACATCTGCATGCAAGAAATCCTGTGATGTTTTTAATAATTCCGAGAGGATAATGTACCATGAATTTAAGCTTTAATCAAAAGTTTTTGTCAGGGTAAAAACCTCAAAAACATTCAGTAAACAAGTGTTTTCGTGAAATCCTTGACATCTGAAGCAGAACATATCCCCATTTATGATCCCAGTTCAATAGTTTTGCATTCAAGACTTTTTTATTTTCCCAACTTAATTTTAACAGGTGCTGGTGTGAAAGTAGAAGCTGACAGAGCATCTTTGTAAGACATGATGAAAGCAAAGTACACTTAGAAAAGTTCATCAGAGAGCCAAGGTGGTGTTGTAACTGTTGATCATGTCTTGACTTCTCGTGGCTAGATGATAAGACTGTTGATTTTGACTCAGATGCTCATCAGTGTTGCAGCAAGTCGGCATGAAAAATAAACAGCAGTTTAAACTTATTAAATAGATCTGAGAGTAGTTATAAAAAGACTCGGTGACAAAACACCAGTGTGCTTTGATTTCCTATTTGCAGAGCCTTCAAGACATTGTTAAACATGTTTTTGTCTAATTTAGATATCCCCCCCCCCCCCCCCCCACCCCCCCCTGTAACTATATTCACGTTAACAGCATTTATTCATGAGAACTATTGCAGGGTAACATACATTTTTCAGTATTAAGATCTCTCTACTGCAATTAGTTAGCCATGCTTAAATAAAGCTTTAAGCAGACTGTGAATTACTATTGTAAAGAGGTTTTTTACCAGCACTTCATTCTCAGATCTAGTGTACAATGGCTTGACAACAGACAACATTCATATGATCAGTTATTCCTATCAGTTATTAACTCCCCCATTTTCTCGAATAAACTGTGAAGATCTGTATTCTTTGCACATAATGGGTGGTCTGACTCTCTTACTAATTTACAGATTTTACTTTTGATCAACTTTTTTGAACAACGTGCCTAGAAATTAATTATACAGTGTGCACTTGTGACTAACACCAGACATTTTTGTTCTTGAAAAACTGTTGCACCAACTTAGGTACTAAAATAATTTAAACTCAAATCAATATTTCATGTCATCTGTGCACAATAAAAGCAACAAAAAAAAAACTCAGAAAAAAACTGAACTCAGTGTTGGTGATTTTTGTAGTCAAATTTAGAAGACATAGCTGCAGAATAAGTCAGATGATGAGCATAATTTATTCAATTAATAATTTATTTATCTTAACTTGAAGGTTGCATTGCCACTTTACCTGTTGCACTACATTAACACTGTGACCATTTAAGTGCAGTAGATTTTCATTGTTCATTGTGTATATAACCAGTGTTTGTATAAATTTTTACCTTGTCAGTCCTTGAAGGCTGTACTGCTACTTTACCTCTTTTACCTGTTGTATTTATGTATTTGTATTTTGTACCCGTTGTATTTATGCACTACATTAACACTAGAAACTGTTCAGTAGTTTTTCATTGTACATTCTGCATTTAACTTATTTATTGCCTTTTAATCTCTGTTGTCAGTACTTGGTTACACTGTCGCTTTACTTTTACTTGTATTTTTTTCCTGTGGGCTGTACACATTTACTTCAGCATTACACAAATAAAGAGACACAAAACTGTAGTCCTTTTTCATCATTTATTATTATAACGTGACAAAGTAATGAAGAATATACAGTTCACATTGAGTTTATGTCATGTGTACAGTTCATGTCATGGTTTACAGTTTCATAACACTGGGGCACATATTAGTCAGGGCACAGCACACAGTCACAACCTTGTTCAAGGAACATCATGCTGTTTTTTCTTTTTCCCCCCCCCCCACCCCCCCCAAACCCCCATTTGGTTTTTTGTGGGGCGATCATGCTCACCGGTACGGCTTCACTTAGCATGGTGTACTTTCTGCGCACACATCCCACCACCCTGTTCAAGTGAACCCTGAGGTGAGCTAACTTGCGTGTCTCCTCCGCATCTTTTGTAACCAGCTTTTGTTTTTTCACTTCTGCACACATTAGTCCGACATTCTCCCTGATGTCAAACCCTCTATCCGCCAACACCAAGTCTCCAGGCAACAGTTTATCAAGAAGGCCACTACTCTCAATAATATACTTGTCACTGACACCATCTCCCCACCCTTTAGAAACAAAAGCAATAGCTCCACGTGGTGTAATGCCAATGAGATACTTTAGCGTGTGCTTTTGTGAAGATCTCTGAGCTATAGCTCTCTGATTTGATGCTCTCTCTGCATTCATTTCAAAGCAGTCCACGATCACTGCAACATGATTGCCAAAAGCTTCTACAAACTGTTGTAACATGCTGCCCTTCAAGCAATATCTCTCTGGCCAGTGCACCAAAGGGCTGAGGTGTGTAAACATTGCACTTATGGTGTCTCTGAATGTGGTGGACACTGTCTGTTGATCTATGCAGAAGAGGTGTGCAATGTGCTGGATTGGCAGATTCAGCTTTAGGCGCATCAGAGTTAAAAAGAGCATGTGAAAAGGCGAAAGTTTGCATCCTGTCCGTGGTAGGCAAGGAAGAAGCTGCGTCAGCACACCCATCAGAACAGCAAAACATGGCAGCCCAGTGTAGTACTTGACCCTCTCTTCATCATCTCCCAAAAAATCCTCAGACATTGTCTTTTGGGAGAGCTCTTCCTTCAGTTGCCTGTTCTCCTCTAATAAGCGGTTAATTTCAGCACGTCTGCAGCTACAAAAACTACATTCCTGCTGTTCTTCAAGGTCGTACGTTGATGCAGCTTCATCCATCTGTAAGCTCTGTGAAGTTTCATCTGATGGTGGATCTTCATCCGATGGTGGATGTTCATCCGATGGTGGATCTTCATCTTCATCCGATGGTGGATCTTCATCTTCATCCGATGGTGGATCATCCGATGGTGGATCTTCATCTGCTGGTGGACCTTCATCCGCTGGTGGACCTTCATCCGCCGGTGGACCTTCATCTGCTGGAGGATCTTTTATTGGTGGTACATCTACATCCATCTCCAATTTCAGGTCTGGTAGAGCTGGTGATGTTGCAGGTGCAGCGTTGTTCTGTGCGCGAGCTTTCTGTCTCTTTGACCTACGGGGAAACCGCTCAGGACGCGTCGCTTTGACCTCTGTGTGCCCGAGATGTAATGACGGCACCCAGTCAGGATGACACTCAAGCATTTCATAGGCTGGTTTGCCTGATTAGTAGAAAAAACAAAATTTCTTTGATTAGTCACACTAACAATGAAACATTTGAAATAATCATGACTTTTGTACATAATAAAGTGACTCATTATCATTACAATTTAAAATAATTGGATATTTTTCAAATGTAATTCATTCTTGTGATAGCAAGATGATTAATTACGCCAGTGATCCTTTAAAATTCATAAAATCATTATATTACATTGATTTGGTGCTCAATCATTATTACTTATTAATAATAGTTCTTAGCAATGTTGAAACTTTTATGTTTTGTTTGCTGCGTAATATTTCTGTGGAAACTGTGAGCCATTTCAAAAGAACAGCATTTTATTTAAAATAGAAATCTTTTGTAACGTTACTTTACATCACTTTTGATCAATTGATTGCGATTTCATACAAACACACACACACACATAAATAAATATATATATCTTAGGTAAACTGCTGTTTAAAAGTTCTGGGTATCACGCAAAATATTAAGAATAAGATAATAAGAAATGTTTCTTGAGCACCAAATCAGCATATTACAATGATTTCTGTAGAATCTTGTGACACTGAAGTCTGGAGTAATGGCTGCAGAAAATGTAGCTTTGCCATCCCAGGAATACATTGTATACTGAAACGAAAAAACAGTATTTTAAAGTATCATATTTCACATATATTATTTTACTGTGTTATACAGTAATAAATAAATGCACAATAAACGCAGCCTTGGTGAGCATAATGATTCTCCCAGAACCATTACAAAATCGTGATCTTTTGACCGATAGTATATATCTAGTTTTGCAAAGTTAGCTGTGTAGCTCCTCGCCATGTTAGCATTGCTAGCGGCAACAACGTAGCAGTTAGATGTGTCTTGATTATAGCTTACCTGAGAGAAAATGCCTTGAACACACAAACATGTGTCGGGAAATGTTGTCGAAGGTGATGTCTTTGCGTCTTATGGCTGATACCCATGCCATGCGACGCCTCTTTGTTAACTCGGAGATCTGATTTCCAAGGTGTTGCTTCCAAGCTGGAAAGCTGAAAAATCGCACTCCATTTAAAATGCGTTTTCCATACCGATCCTGCGAACGGTTATTGCAGTTAATAACACAGCAAGAGTTCACCATTCCTGCGTGTTTTTGATGTATAACAAAAGAAACTCCGATGCCCGCCTACTGTCTCTCTCTATGCAGCTTCTGTGTCCTAAAAACCCACAATGCCTTGCGTTCTTCTTCTTATGATGTTTAACGGTGGTTGGCAAACCAGCTTTTGGTGCATATTCCGCCACCTACTGGGATGGAGTGTGAGGCGATGATATCAAGGGAAATGCTAATGTCAAAAAAATATATAAAATAAAAAACATTAATAAAAAAACTTCTACCTATATTTTATTATATAAACGTGTTATTTTCAGAAAATTAATACGAGCTTTATAACCTTTATGAGAACTGTTAAACACATTCTGTAATGTATAGAATTAATGCCGTCAGATTTTAATTCCTCTTTTAACTGTATTCTTTCCCTTTCATATGCCCTACAGTTAATCAGCACATGCTCTACAGTTTCTGGAAGTCCACAATGATTACATTGATGCCTTGCCGTTCTTCTTCTTTTGGAGTGTTATGACGGTTGGTAAACAAACGTAGGTGCATTCCGCCACCTAAGGGCCTCCTAACTATATATATATATAGATATATATTATATCATATTATATATCTATATATTAGATTATATATATATATATATATATATAATTATATATATATATATAAAAAAAAATTTGTGTGTAATAAAAAAATGAAACCCTTCTAAATCCTGTTAAACAGATCTACTTTTTTTAAGAATGTCATTAAAGCATATATTTTATATTGATTCAAGCCATTATTCAACAAAGTTTTAAGTGTACTATTTTCTATCCCTATTTCTTTTAATTCTTCCAACAGAAATGCTCTATTATTATCATAAGCAGAACAACATAATAGTGCATGCTCTACTGTTTCTGGTAATCCACACAGACTACAGTTCCCAGACTCATGCTTATTCATTTTATATAGAGAAGAATTTAAAGCAGTATGGCCAATGCGAAGTCTGGTAATAATTGTATCTTCTCTTCTACTACCAAAATTAACTCTTTCAACCCCAACTTGATTTTGAATATGATAAAGATGTCTTCCTCTCTCCTCCTTATTCCAAACTTCTTCCCATCTCATTTTTATTGTTGTTCTAATTTTAGCCTTAACTTCTTCTATGCTTAGTGGTATAATAATTTCTATATGTGATCATTTCAGTGCCTGTTTTGCTAAATGATCCGCAACCTCATTTCCATCCACTCCCACGTGTGCTGGAACCCACAGGAAACAAACCTTAATGTCCAAAATGTCTTGTCTTGAAGATCTTCCACTGATAAGACTTGATAGTGCAGAGAATGAATCTGAACATATCACTGCATTCATTGGCCGAGTATCCCCCATCCACCTGATAGCTAATAATATTGCTCCCATCTCTGTGATGTAAACTCCTACTTGATTAGAAACTCTTTTACCAGTCTTGATTTGATAAGTTGGGACAAATACAGCTGCTGATGCTCGTCCTGTCTCGTGATCTTTGGAACCATCAGTGAAAATTGAGATTGCGGCGTTGTAATTCTGTTCTAGATACAGTTTAACCATGACATCTTTTGTTATTACTCTATTTTTGTCATTAATAATTTCTTGCAAATTAAAGTCTACTAATGGTAAAAGGAATAACCAAGGTGACACTACTACTGCAGGGCTCATTTCTACATTTATTATTCCACATGACTGGGCTTCTTCTTCTGCTATCCTTCCAAAACTTAAAAATTGTCCCAATACTTTTTTACTTGGATGAGTTTCATCATGTCCCTTTACAGAAATCATCTCGGTTACGTATGTAACCTTGGTTCCCTGAGTAGGGGAACGAGATGGTGCGACAGCAGTCGCTATGGGAACACCTTTGGTGTGACGAATTTCTGAAGCCCTTATACCATCACGCCAATTCATTGGCCAAATAGCGCTTAGCACCGCCCCCAAAGCGCACATAGGTGAGCTATATAGCGTGCTGCGTGCTATTTTCATCAGATTTCACTGATTTACAAAGGAAGCGCTATCAAGGTACGGAACGGCCGAGCATCGCAGCATCTTGTTCCCCTACTCAGGGAACCAAGGTTACATACGTGACCGAGATGTTCCCTCTCATAGGCTCACTTTGATGCTGCGATGACGTCATCACTTTGGGAATGCTATACCATAACGCCTGACATACCTTAGATAGCTAGAAGACCAAGGAAAGTATCTGCTCAAGCGGATAAGACCCGGGAGCCATCCTCACGTCTAGACTATAGAACTTGATGAATGTGCTAGGAGAGGACCATCCTGCCGCAGCACAAACATCTTCCATCGAAGACCCTTTAAAGAAGGCCTGAGAAGAAGCCACTGCTCTTGTAGAATGAGCACGCACTCCTAGAGGCAAAGTCAAGCCACGCGCCTCATAGGCCAGAGAGATAGCCTCCACTATCCAATGTGACATTTGCTGTTTGGTGACAGCAAAACCTCTGCTTTTACCACCAAAACACACGAACAACTGATCAGAGCTACGCCACTGAGCTGTGCGGTCAACGTAGATCCTAAGTGCCCTAACCGGACAGAGATTCAGGGTAACTGACCCTTCCTCGCTGGGGAAAAAGCCTCCAGGACCACTTGCTGAAAGCGAAACGGAGTTGAAGCGACCTTCGGAACATAATCAGGCCTAGGTCGCAAAAAGACTTTTACCAGTCCTGGTGCAAAGTCCATACACAAAGGACTAATGGAGAGAGCCTGCAGATCCCCTACCCTCTTAAGGGAGGATAAAGCCACCAAAAGAACGGTCTTGATGATCAGTAACTTCTCTGACACCGACTCCATCGGTTCAAAGGGATGACCCGTCAGACCCTCCAACACAATCGATAAGTCCCAAGAAGGAACTCGGACTGGGCGGAAAGGCCTAAGCCGTCTCGAACCATGCATAAAACGTGACACCAGGGTGTGACGACCAACCGAAACACCTCCTACGAGTGCATGTCCTGCCGATATGGCCGCCACGTACACTTTAAGAGTGGCGGGGGTAACCCCCTCAGAGAAACGACTCTGAAGAAACTCCAGTACTGAACCTATAGGGCAGTGGACTGGATCCAAAGTGCGTTGTCTACACCAAGAGGCAAAAAGTCTCCACTTGAAAGCATATAAGCATCTCGTGGAGGGAGCCCTAGAATTCATAATAGGCATTGCCATTTTGGCAAAATGTCTTTGATTTTATTGTACAAAATATTGACCAGCATTGTCAGATTCGCCCCTGACCCCTGGCACACCCCCCTACTGTGTCATCTCTTCCCGAACACCCGAACAGCATTCCTATACTAAAATCTTTTTTGTTTTACAGGCAAAATTTAATATTCTCAATGCACGTTTCTGCAAAACATATATTCAATATTTTCTATTAAATTTGTATTTCCATAGCCCAAGTAGTGTATAATTGTTATATAATCTATATTGGTTATATCATGTATAGGTTGTAGATACAGTACTGTAATTTGTTCTTGTTATTTTGTATATGTATATAGATATATATATATATATGGGTGTGTGTGTGTGGTGTGTGACATGTGATATATGTGTGTGTGTGTGTGTGTGGTGTGTGACGTGTGTGTGTATATATCTATGTAATAATATGTGTGGGGGAGTGTGTATATACAGTATGTGTGTGGTGTGTGTGTGTGACGTAATATTTACTAATATAATATATATATATATCTATATATTAATACTATATATATATTATATATATTAATATAATATTAATATATATATTATATATATAGGCTACCAGTAATCCAAGAGGCTTCTATGTTTTTAAGCCAATACCAAGAATGTTATGTTACTTTTAATAAAGTCTAAATTCAGTGATTATCAACATATTTGATGTATATTGTAATGTTATATCAATGTATTGTGTTAAGGTAATAATAAGAAATGCTTTGATTCAGTTTTTTTTTTTGGTCTTGTTAATTGGTAATCTCTTTTGGGGACAAAAATAAGTGAGTACCTACAACATTAAAGAAGTGTCTTATAAAATACTACATATAGGATTTATCCAGATTTAAGCTGAACAGTTCATATGCTGTCAATTTTGTGGACAGGAAAATGAAACTATTTTGCATTTTAGAAAATATTTTTTATATTTTAGAAAATAAAGAACAATATAACAAGGATTACTTACTCTGCCGTGTCTACTTTTGGACAGCAATGGTATTCCGGCCTTCACCTGTGAATTGAAATGTCTATTAATTTAAGGAGCTCGGCTTAAATCACTGTGGGGCCCTGGGCTTCCCACTTTGAGGAAGAGTTCGAAAAGGTAGGCCTAAATGTTTTTCAGAAAATTACAATGGTGCATTTTACAGATTTATGCTAGTATGTTATTAGTTGCTGTAATTTGATTGCCTGCTGCTGGCCATATTTGTTGATTTATCAGTATTTTTCATTATAATATTACCTTTTACCCCAAAGAAACTTTTCATTTCAACTTGATTGAACATACTGTTATGGATTTAAAATTTTTCAGTTATAGCACCCCCTATGGATAGAATTTGACACAACTTGTGGTGTGACCTTATGTCTTTTGTTTCTTTCAATTCAAGTTTGTTTGTATAGCGCTTTTCATGATACAAATCGTTGCAAAGCAATTTTAACAGAAAATTAAGTTTCTACAATATTTAGTGGTGGCTTATCAGTGGTGACAGTCAGTTAATATGCATATGGCAGAAATGTACGGAAAAATAAATTAAAAACATAATCAAACAGACGATGAACACTATTAACAGCAAATTATTATAGATACAATCAAACTTATAGCAAAATGTGGTTGTTCTGTAAGTTGTTTCAGGGTTGGCCTCATCTGAGGTCCTCTGAGGGGTTGGCATCATCTCTTCTCAGGTGTTCTGGATCCAGACTGAAGCTTGTGTAAATCCTAGTTATATAGTAAATACTATAGTAAATGCTAGGGATGTCAATCCTGTGGCAAAAACAGAGAAACAAATAGAGACATAATTAATGTATAGCTGCTCCAACCAAGTAAAATTAATTTGTTTAACCCAAGCTAAAGAATAATAATGTGCATTTGATCAGATATAACTGCAGTCCAAGATTATGAGTTGCATTATTTGAATGCCTGGCCAAAGAGATGTGTTTTTAATCTAGATTTAAACAGAGAGAGTGTGTCTGAACCCCAAACGTTATCAGGAAGGCTAGAGTTTGGGAGCCAAATGCAAAAAAGCTCTACCTCCTTGAGCATGTCAAGTTTGGACTTCGCATTCAGCACTTTTACGTAAGTCCATTAGTTAAAATAAGCAATGCCCAAGAATTTCATTGGCTTTTATCTTTAAAAAGCTATGACATAAGTTTTTCTGTTAACTGGGATCAGCCTTCCAAGTTTGGAGTCTCTGTGATTTAAGGTCTCTGATGCCCAGACACCTTTAGGGCTAGAAAGAAGAAGAACTTTAAAGAGTTTATTGTCCTAGTTATATAATATAATATAATATAATTCAGCTATGGGAAAGTAAGGAAACCATGGAGAAGTATAGCATACAAGGAAACATGTTCATTCAAAACAATAACCACAGAAACACATATCAACATTAAAATATTGAAATGTTCTGAGATGAGTACATAAACAAAATAACTGCACTTACAGTTAGATGTGTATGCCTATGTTTGTGTGTATGTTGCCAGGTTGCAATATTTAGAAACATGATCTGCCCCCCTTTCCAACGCAAGAGCACACACAGCCCTAGAGCAGGAAGTTAAACTGATGATTCACAAAACTTCATTATTTACAACATATAGTATTTTCATATACATTTTCATATCATTTACATTTTTGTCTTATACCATTCTAAATAAGGAATAAGTAAAATCTTTTATCGAATGCATGAATTGCTAGATTTCAAGCTTATATCTGAGTGACACTGTACATCAATGTGCTGTATGCCCCTGAACTTTTAGGGTGTGACGTGGTTTTGGCCACAACATATTTTTATTCAGTCACAGAACAAAAGTGAAATGTCACCGCTTCAATGTGAATAATAATATGGAAACATCTAAGAGTGAAAGGTCACACTCTCTAATTAAAGCAGTTTAAAAGAAAACAGGAACTTTGTCCAACTTTGATAAACTCTGAGTTTATAACTATTTGATGTGTTTTGGCCAGCAATTATTTTGTACTTGTTTTGTATTTATTCAGCTAATGCATTAAATAGGGTAAATACAAATCAGTCATCTTGGATTTTACTGACATATAGGCACGATAGCATCATGCAACAGAAATGCTCTGTTCATGTGTTTTTGTGTCACACTATTTAAATGAGAAAACCATTGTTGAAAGCACCTTTAAATAAAACACTTTTCTTCATCATTCTATTAAATCAAACATTCTCAGTATCCCTCGCTGAGCTCAGAGGCTTGTACACCTTATATAGAGCTGAAAGAGATAGAAGAGGATGAGAGAAAAGGCAAATAAACAGGAAGAGAGTGGGAAAGTAGAAGAAAAGAAGATGTGTTTACATTCTCTGTCACATGTGGTCTCTCTCTCTCTCCTGTCAGCTGAAGGCTTCCAGAGAAGCTTTTGTGAGGATGGAATTCCAGTCCTCTTACACTGTCTATAAATAGTTTTGAGAAGAACCATGGACAGCCACCAGAGGCTTGTAACAATTATATGCCTTATTTGATCAGCTTACAAAAGATCTGAATCCCTGCACACTTTACAATATTAGAGATTGTATACGAAAACGGGCCTTGATCTCCACTTTTCAGCATATTATGATCATCTGCAGAAATATAGGTTTGTCTTTACACGTACAGTTTTAGATTATTTCTCCTATACTGCTGCAGATCTGAATCGAGGGTTTTCAGCAGGAGTCTACAACTATTAGGTGGTATGCTAATATTTTTATTTCAAAATATTATGTGTGAAATAATGAAAATATAGGGGGGAAATTACAATGTGAATTTACCCAGAAATAAAGGAATAGTTCAACCAAAAATGAACATTTACTCACCCTCGGGCAATCCAAGATGTAGAGATGGTTTCTTCATCAGAACAGATTTGGAGAAATTTAGAATTGCGTGACTTGTTCACCAGTGGCTCCTCCGTAGTGAATGGGTGCCATCAGAATGAGAGTCCAAACAGCTGATAAAAACATTACAATGAAGAATCTACATGATTCCAGTCCACAGACAGAAGCTGTACTACTGTTAGTTTTGTGTTAATATTTTGAATTTTGAGTATTTATTTGGATTTTTTCCCGTTTCCAATTTAATTTTAGTCAGTTTTAGCAGATTTGTTGTGAGTTTTTGTCATTTTTATTTGTTAGTTTTTTTTTATCTTCTCAAATATGTCTATAGTTTTTTATAATTTTTTAGTTTGAGATATTTTAGCACATCAGGTTAAACTAAATTAAATTAAGAAATGTTGCCTTCGCAACTAACTGAAATAAAATAAGATTTTATTTTCTTTCATCTACATGTAAGTTTCTTTTATTTCAAGTAAATGTTTTTAATGATTTTAGTTTATTTAACTTTTTTAGTTGACTTCATGAACCTGGCATATACAATGAAAGTTGATGGGGTCTAAAACATCATTTGAATTTATATTCTATAGAAGAAAGAAAGTCTTACAGGTTTGGCATTACATGAGGGTGAGTAAATGATGACACCATCACATGGCATGACATAATTGGCTATCCCTTTAATTAGAAAAAGGAATAAAAAAATCATACTTGTCATTTCCCAAGCTTGCTGGTCTGGACCAGAGAGTCAGATAAGTTTAAATGATGAGATCACCACTGTGAGGGGCAGAGTGGGTTCTCTCTTTCAGTTCATAGTCAATCAGCTCAATATTCTTTTACCAAAAGTTGGAACAGCTGGGCAGTGAGTGAAAGAGATAGGATGAGAGAATTGAGAGAAGGGTAGGATGGAGAAGATGGTATGGGAGAGAGAAAGTGGGCTGAAGTAGTTTGGGGTAGATGGGAAGGGAGGGGGCAGAAGCCTACAAATAGCCACAGATGAGCATGCCATGCGCTCATTCTGTCTCTGTCCTCTCCGGAGGGTGTTTGTATTCATCTGGTCTGTCCGTCTTGTGCTCCAACATGAGCCACTACGCCTCTTCCTCATCCTCTTCATCATACCGTCGAATGTTTGGTTGTCCAGGCTACCTGACACCACCAATGTCCCGTGCAATGTTCTGCCGAGCCTCCACCGGGGGGTCTGGCAGCTCTCGGGTCAGCTCCAGAGTCTACGAGGTCAGCAAGTCCTCCACTTCCTCTCCTGGATTCTCCAGTCATCGAGCCTCCTCCTACAGTATGCCCAACTTGTCTGCGGGCTATACCCGCTCCTATGGTGGCATGGGTGAAACTCTGGACTTCAGCCTGGCCGACGCGCTCAACCAGGAGTTTCTCCAAACACGCACCAATGAGAAAGCTGAACTTCAGCACCTAAACGACCGATTCGCCAACTACATTGAGAAGGTCCGCATGCTGGAGCAGCAGAACCAGGCGCTGGTGATTGAGGTGGAGCGCTTGAGGGGGCGGGAGCCCACACGGATCGCCGACCTGTATGAGGATGAGATGAGGGAGCTGAGAAGAGAGATCGAAGTGGTCACCAGTCACAGATCACATGTGGAGGTGGAGCGGGATAACTTGGCAGATGATCTGCAGAAACTGAAACTCAGGTGAGATGCATTAAGCATGAATCTCTACTGGAGGAAACATCTTAAACTAGCATAAATTGGTTTAACAGTCTAGTTGGGCTGGCCTGGCTTGTTTTGGTCTGGGTCTTGGGCACTTTCCAGGTGGTCAGGCTACGAAAAATGGGCTGCTTCACTCTTAAAAATAAAAGTTAAAAAAGGAATTTTTGCAATGATGTCACAGAAGGACCATTTTGGGTTCCCCAAGAACCTTTCAGTCAACATCTCTTAAAATATATTTTTTTTCTTAGTGTGAGAGCATTTTAAGAATCTAAAGAACCTTTTCCACCTCATGGAACCATCAATGCCAATAAATAACCTTTATATTTAAGACTTTTGGCCAGACTGGGAGTCCAAAAAGATCATCTGAAGACCATCTTGGCCAGGCCAACAAACCAGTTTAGGCTTATGGAAACCTTTTTTTTCAGCATGATACAAAATAAAAAGGGGCTTAAAGGAGTACACTTGTAAACAGATGTTATTTGATTATCCAAAAATATATGCAAATTTTATTCATGTATTCTTTGTGTTACTGTAGCTGTCAACCCACTCTTGAGTTTCATATTTAGAAACACACAGTACATTATATAACAATCCAGAGACATTTAGTGCCAACAGGGGAACAAACATGATCTCACCCCATAGCAAACACCTCACACACATTCTGCTGCACCAGACAGTGAAGATAACACAATCAGAGCGAAATACAAACACAATGTGAACATAATGTGAAGTCTATATCACAGCAACAGGAGCACTTGTTACTCTTGTGAACTATTTAACAAATGGAGGAAAGAAAAGTGACCAGTTAAAATTAAATGTATTTCATGTATTGATTACAAATTAACACAACATAACGGAAACAAGCCACAACACAATGGAAACAAGCCACAACACAATGAAATTATGCCACAACACAATGGAAACAAGCCACAACATAGCGAAATTAGCACAACACAATGGAAACAAGGCACAACACAACAAATTAGCACAACACAACAAAAACAAGCCATAACATAATGAATTTAGCACAACACAACGAAAACAGGCCACAACACAATGGAAACAAGCCGCAACATAACAAAATTAGCACAACACAAAGAAATTAGAACAACATAAGACGGCAACACAACAGAATTAGCACAACACAATGGAAACAAGCCACAACATAGCGAAATTAGCACAACACAATGGAAACAAGCCATAACACAACTAAAACAAGCCACAACACAACAAAATTAGCACAACACAATGAAAACAAGCCACAACACAATGGAAACAAGCCACAACACAACGGAAACAAGCCACAACATAACAAAATTAACACAACACAATGGAAACAAGCCACAAAACAACAAAATTAGCACAACACAACGGAAACAAGCAGCAACACAACGGAAACAAGCCGCAACACAACGGAAACAAGCCACAACACAATGGAAAAAGCCACAACACAACGGAAAAAAACAGCAACACAACGGAAACAAGCCAAAACACAACGGAAAAAGCCACAACACAAAGGAAAAAAAGCCACAACACACACCCCCCGGAAGCAAGCCGCAACACACACGGACGCACGCAACACAACAACTGAAGCAAGCCACAAAAACAACGGAAACAAGCACACAACATAACAAATTAAACACAAACACAAGGAACACGTCGCCAAACACACTGACATTAACACCACAACGGAACAAGCCACAACACAAACAAGCCAACAACACAAACCGGAAACAAGCCACACACATAGCGAAATTAGCACAACCAATGGAACAAGCGCAAACACAACGGGAAACAAAGCCATAACATAATGAAATTAGCACAACACAACGGAAACAAGCCACAACACAACGGAAACAAGCCACAACACAACGAAATTAGCACAACACAACCAAAACAAGCCACAACACAACGGAAACAAGCCACAACACAACGAAATTAGCACAACACAACTAAAACAAGCCACAACACAATGGAAACAAGCCACAACACAACGAAATGAGCACAACACAATGGAAACAAGCCGCAACACAATGGAAACAAGCCACAACACAACGGAAACAAGCCGCAACACAACGGAAACAAGCCACAACACAACGGAAACAAGCCACAACACAAAGAAATTAGCACAACACAATGGAAACAAGCCACAACACAATGGAAGCAAGCCGCAACACAACAGAAACAAGCCACAACATAACAAAATTAACACAACACAATGGAAACAAGTCGCAACACAACGAAATTTGCACAACAAAAACAAGCCGCAACACAATGAAATTAACACAACACAACGGAAGCAAGGCGCAACACAACAGAAACAAGCCACAACACAACAAAATTAGCACAACACAACAGAAACAAGTCGCAACAAAATGAAATTAACACAACACAATGGAAACAAGCCATAACACAACAGAAACAGGCCACGAAATTAGCACAACACAACAAAATTACTTCTATGCGCTATAGTTCTATAGTAAATATGCATTATATTGTGCCGATTTCGTTGTGTTGTGCACTGCTGGGCCACTGTAGGGACAGTCTTCTCAACATGGACAAACAAAAGCAGTTGGAAAGGAAGAGAATTTATATAATCAGTTTGATAGACCACTGAGAGACCGCTGGGCACAGGTGTTTCAGGGTCACTGGAGAGTTCTAATGTGTTCTTTATTTAATGCTGAAAAGAGTTTCAAATTGCCTGTCTCTGTAGTAACCAAGCTAAGAAATTATTAAACATGACTTCATCTGGTCTACCAACCAATTATGAACGAAATAAAATGCTATATCAGGCCTAGAGAGGTTATTAAAGGCTTAAGGAAACTACCTTTATAAAGGAAGCTATTGTCCTATCAAGCATGTTGTTTACAATAGTCTAGCTTTACTTCCTATTCAGGAGTTAGTCCGCCTAAATGTGCTGGCCCCACTCCATCTTCCAGCGGGAAAAGTTTTGTGTGAGGTTGCTGTGTTCAGTCTATAAAAGGAAAGGAAATAGGCTGGCTGTAATAAATATGAGATACACGACTCCCTTCTCCCATTCTCCCTCTTCTTCTCGCCAGGCTTCAGGAGGAGATTGCACTGAGGGAAGAGGCAGAGAATAATCTGGCCGCTTTCAGAGCGGTGAGTCCCCTAAAACACAAAACCCCCTCTCTTAAATTCCATTCTGTTTTATTTTCTCATTAGTAATGAATAATAAAATGTGGCTTAGTTTTATTTTGATATTACATTCAATTTCAGGACGTGGATGCTGCCACTTTGGCCCGCCTGGATCTGGAAAGACGTATAGAGACTCTCCAAGAAGAGATTGCCTTCCTCAAGAAGATCCATGAGGAGGTTAGCACATTTAAGGACTTTACATTTTTATTGTTTGTGCCAATAAAATGTTGTAAAACAAAGACTACAGCCAAGCCAACTTAAAATGTAACACATCTCATACAAACTCTGGTATTAATCACTTTCTTCAGTCAAAAAATGATTCACTGATTTATTTGTAGTATTGCTAAGGCTGATTCATGAGACAATCAGTGAGTCAGATAGTCATCTGTCTCCTACAAACCCAAATTTTTTTTTAATATTTCATTTTAATATTTATATTGTAAAATTCAGTTCATTTTAGTGAATCAGTATGTTAGAGCTTGTGCAAGTTAATCTCTTAAGAAAAAGGTTAAATGATTCAATAAATTATTTTAATCTCTTTACTTAGGACTGTGTATGACAGTCTCTTTTTGTAATGCAATATCTAGATAAATTCTCATATTTGTCGCTATACTTTAGACTCAGTTACACTACCATTCAAAAGTTTGGAAGGTTTTTTTTACTGTTTTTGAAAGTCGTTTATGCTTACAGGATGCTTTATTTTAGTATTATTTAAATAAATACAATGATGAACATATTATTTACGTTCTAAATATTCAGTTTTCTATT
The DNA here is from genome assembly GCA_018155175.1 of Sinocyclocheilus anophthalmus. Lineage (NCBI taxonomy): Eukaryota > Metazoa > Chordata > Actinopteri > Cypriniformes > Cyprinidae > Sinocyclocheilus > Sinocyclocheilus anophthalmus. Next base: position 447,433 of record JADLZN010003902.1, on the reverse strand, counting down.
TTAATATATTTTCAAATGTAATTTATTTCTATGATGGATGAATTTTTAGCAGCCACTCCAGTCTTCTGTAGCACGATACTTCTTATTAGTAATTTGTGGAAACTGTGATCAAGTTTTTCAGGATTCTTTGATGAATTAAACATTCAAGAGTTTATTTGAAATAGAAATTTTTTGTAACACTCAGATAGGTATTTACGTCACTTTTTCCAGTTTAATGCAGAAATAAATGGCATTACTAAGTAAAAGGAATTACTTTTCCCAAAATAAAAGAGTCTAATGACACCCAACTTTTAATGGTAGGTGTATATGAGGTTCACTGTTTGTATTCATATAAATTTACCTTTCTTCGTTTTAATATTGTACCATAACTCTAGACCCTCTGTTTTTTGTATTATTTCCATACATTGTTTTTTACCATTGTACTTATGTTCTAAGAAAACCAGTAGATGGTACAGTACAAGTCCTAATTATATTTTGAACCCAAAACCCACCCCGAAACCATCTTAAGAACCTTACCAGTGATTCCTACCCGCATCTCCATCTCAGTTAAGATCAACGCAAAAGTTTAGAAACCCCCCCCCCACGCCCCCACAGTAGAATACCTATCACACACAATTATTTGTACACCGGTAGCCTAGTACAGTAGTCAAAGGATGCCTAAGATAAAGAGTGGGACCAATTATTATCATTGTTATATTGTTTTTTTTTTTTTTGTTGTCCTTTTTTTGTGTGTGGTTTCAATTTCAAACTAGTTATCAACTTTGTCGAGCTACTTTTAGTTCACGTAATGGTAGGTGGTACCAAAAAAAGAGAGTAGCTGTCGACCGTAGTTTTACCAATTACACAGTAGCTTACTGCGCTTTGAAAGCTAGAGTTTCAAAGTACGCTTACCCCACCATGCGAGCTGAGTTTAAGAGATATCATCTCTGAATCTATTAGTAGCAGGCCTGCATTGTTGCTGGAGATGTATCACAGCTACGTTTAAACAGGCACGACGCAAGCCCTATGTTCGCAGGGGACCACTGTGTGTGGAGTTGTGAGTGAGATTAGTCTGCGCACTAGTTTCTATCACGCAACTGCCATGCTGCTTTATTAAATAACAAGGCCCAAACCCCACATACGCCACAAGCGTAGTTGTGTCATTGTCTCTGTGATAATGTAGGAAAGTCGTGAGTTGCAGGACCAGTCGAGAATGCAGAGAACTCCAAGTGCAGCGAGATGCCAAGGACGGATACTGTACGAAGCGGTGAACCGCTGACACTGGTGCAAGTGTGAGGAAAATCGCGTGACCGTATGATAGAGGAACATCCGAGCAAAAGAGAACGAGCGCACGAGGTGAGGCGAACATTGTAAAAGGCAAAAGGGGAGGACAGAAGGAAGAGCGCGAGGATTGAAGCAAAAACAGAAAGACCTAGTTGTTTTTGACCTTTGACGAATTGTTCTACCCGATATGTGTACAACCGGGCTGCATTTTATACATTCACCCTCGGCACAGTACTTATCTATCTCCGTGTCTCCATCTGCTTGGACAGAGAGCGAGGGTCATTCCCAAGCAGTGTCTCGAAGCAACACTACTGGTAAATTATACTGTGGAATGTCTCGTCCCTTTGTTGAACCACGATTTCATTTAGGCGAAAATCCTACTTGTTTAAACGTCTTTAGAGGGGGTTCTGGTGACACGAGTATCAAGAGATAGGACATTTTCTTGTTCCGGAAGTATGTGATAGTTATTATTCTAGCATGTGGGATGTAATAGACTTGACACGGTACTGTTACTCCGCAACAAGGGTAGTTCAAGAACGTTCCTGTGGTACACAAGAGCCTTTTGTGTAGGGAAACCACAAGAACGAATAGGCAAAATCCCCGCCCAAAAGTGCCCCCCTCCCCCCGAATCAAGAGATACAGTTATGTAGTTATGGATACACCTTATTGTGCTACTATTGCGGGTCAACTCTTTTTCACAACCGTGTTTCTCCTTCGATGTAACAAGCACAGATGTTTGGTATTCTTTTGACTCGCGTCTTTATTGTATCATGTATTACACTTTGGCACGCAAAAACATCAAACATTTTGTGGTTCCACCGAAAAGAACCAGCTTTTTCTGCCTATTTATAAACTCGTGAAGACATTCTTTCACACACGCTAAAGAAAAACTTGTGGGAAACAGAAAGGTTATGTCAGAGGTTACAGGTTACTTTATGGCACCACCATTTAGACAAAAAAGGTGTCTAATCGTAGTGGAGCGGCTGTGGGGCATCGTGACGCACCTGTATATTAAGTGAAAATTCACATTGCTTTTGACAAGCTCACAAAGAGCTATTTATGAAGCTCATAAAAGCTTTACACGTGTGCCAGAAGGGCACGATTCAGAGGATGGGAGGGACTGATGAAGGCAAAGTAAGTAGGTCAAAGAAGGAAGAGACTATAGGAACATGGTGTTTTAATTGAAAAGAAAACTAGTTGAAACAAAGAGTTGAGATGTGCAACATGTGCCTTTAAAAGTGCACTACCAAAAATAAAAACAAAGTAGAAACAGATCAGAGCAACCCCTTTGTTTTCTGTGAGGCGTATTTTTGGGACCTTGGAGAACGCACAGATATTAAGAATAACGGATTTTATGACAAGCAGAAAAGGATAAAACGATACCGACATAAAGAATGATGGGTTAGAATACACCCGAGGCGCGGGGTAAATATCGGGGAACAAAGCCAGCAATTGGGTTGTTGTTGATCCGCAGCCAGTTGAGTAAAACTGGTGTAACCCAAACCGTCTGGTAGCTAACCGCAAAACGCGGGGTCACAATGACACAAAGCCCAAATTGTGTTTGAAACTTATGTATTAGCCCAGCACTGGTTGAGGTGTATTAACCAGCATTGTGTGTAGGATGTAGCTTTGTGGTTGTATATCTATATCGATGAGTAGCTTGTAGGGTTTTGAGACGAACTATAAGTTTCAAGAGTAGCTGCCACTCGAGCATGGTTGAATGAGGGGAGATAAATGAAGGGAGGAAAACTGCTGAACCCTGGAGCGTTGTATTTAACCTAAAGTAGGGGGGTCATGGATATTAAAACCAGTGGCGGGTAGGAGCAAGAGAAAGGAATGACTCGATCAAACAATCGCAATGCGGGAGACAATGGAGTACAGGGACACCGAGTCGCAGTCATTACACCTGTGGAGAGACTCCTCAAGGGCACACGTGCATGTTTTCATCTGTTCTGATTTGTGCCGCACAAACATGACAACGTTCTTTGTATTTACGCAGCATGTTGATCATGCTCTTGGTGTCTGCCTCACTCTGTTAGAATGAGATATACATCATGAGGCAAGATTGAGTGGACGATCTGGAAGGACGCCCGCCAGGATCAACGGTCGGTGGAGGATGGCCGTGATGCTTACCAGGACCTCAAAATCCGACAGGCGGGGACGAAGTGAGAGGATTGCACAGACATGGAAGGGGCATGAAGGATGGCGCGTCAACCTTGCGAGAGAGGAGATCAGGACGTCTCGGCTAATTTTAAGGGCACTAGGATGTGGAAGACTTGATCGCCACCTACAGGAAACTGCTGGAAGGAGAGGAGAGCAGGTACAAAGGAAATGAAAAAGATTTGACCTTCTTGTTTTTAACATACTCCACCCTTTCTGCTTATTCTGATGGCTTTTTGTTACTTTTTACCTTTCTTATTCTCTCACGTTAAAGGATTGTGATACCCATGCAGTCATATTCCACTATAAGCTTTAGAGGTAAGATGGAAACCTTGCGATATACTAAAAATGTTGTAGATATGTTTCCTCAGAGGCCACTAGCAGGAGTTGTACCTACCGGCACAGATTCCTGCAATTTGTGATGTCTTGTGAATAATTTAAAATAAAATAATTATTATTAATTACAAAACATGAGGTAAACAACGAATTAAATCAAAGTTAAAAACAGGTCGTATAATTTTATAGTTAATATTTATAATATAAAAAAAGTCATAAAGTAATGTTGGTAACAATTTGCAATAAGGATCCTTTTGTTAACATTAACAATGAAACATACATCTAAAATGTTTATTAATCTCATTATATTGATTTCAACCATTATACTTATTAAAATCAAAAGTTGTATCTGTTAATGGAACTGAGATAACTTATTTAACTAATAAAAAGGTTAAAAGATTAAGAAACACTAACAAATGTATTCCACATTCTTTGTTAATGTTAAAGCATTAACTAATGTTAACAAATTGAACCTTACTGTAAAGTGTTACCAATATTAATATAAAAATGTTGTGCTACTAAAATGGTAGTGTATATTTATTTAATTAAATATAATTTTCAACAGAGACGAGTCCAGAGCACCAACAGAGAGCATCTGAAATGCACTCAAAGAAAACAGTCCTGATCAAGACCATTGAGACGCATGATGGGGAGGTGTGATATGTGCACGCACACACACACAAGTCATCCATGTGCGTTTTCTTTCATTCCCTCCCGTATATAACCTTAACATCCTTTGCAATATTAGGGTCATCTTTGGTGCAATAAAAATAAACTACTTAAGTAAAATTTAAAAAATATTTGATTACAGTACTTAAATACTATAAACCAATAAATAAAATGTTTTTTTTTTTTCCGTTTTAGGGGGAAAAAAATGCTTTGCAGGAGTGATTTCCTCACAAATTGGCTGCCTGTCGACAAAGAGCAGGTGAAGTGTTTTTAAAATGAAATGTTTACTGCCCCCTACAGGTGGTGAGTGAATCTACACAACACCAGCAGGACATCATGTAACCCTTGGACAAGGAGCTGCAACCAAACAATCAAACCAAGATAAAAATAAAACCTTTAGGACAGTTTTTCATAATCTGTAGTTTCTTTTGTTTCTCCACACATCCTAAAAGTAATATAAGCACATCTGCATGAGCGGGAGAAGAGAGCGATCACATTCTTTTTAAATTTGTATTTTTAAGCATTTTTAGTCCAGTTACAACCGATATGTCAGTTTGGAATAATGTAAGGTAGATTAAACTTCCAAGTATCAGATAAGGTAAAAGAAGGACAGAAATAGTAAGGTGAGTGCAGTAAATGGAGAGAACAGAAGCAGAAAGCAGACTTAGATAACATGAAATGATAAAGAGAACTGTGAGGATGGTGCCAAGCATAAGAAAAAATTAATTAAAGATACCTAAGCCAACACATTCCATTAATGTTTTCTCTGTGTGCTTGTGTTTCTGTGTGCGTCTGTTCACCTATACATGAGTCTAAATATGCTCAGACAGAAATAGAGATGAATCACAGATCACAAGAGACACAGTGAATTCACAAAGTTTACTATAATAACCAGGCCCATACAAACACATGCTGTTGTACAGTGTCCAAAAACAAAAACGCTGATGTCAGATTGTCAAAGGTTTCATTGCATGAAGACTTTCTGTCTTTAAGACGACACTCTGTTATAAAGTTATAACGGTAAGTTATAAAGAAACGGTAAGTTATAAAGAAATCATGACTATGCATGTAAAACCGAACAAACAAACTAATAAATACCACGATCCATTCACCTGTCGGGACTCGGGATCCATTAAGCATGGGAATAAACCAATATCTAATAAATATGATAGGCCATGTTGAAATGGATATACTAAATGTGCATTTTATTGTACATTAAACAATAAAACAATTTTTTTAAGATTTTCTGCTTAACAGAAAAAAAAAAAAGAAAAAGAAAAAGAGAGACACCATGGCAGAATCTGGTCATTTCAATTGTCTGTATGAAGATGGGCCTGAAAACGCATTGTGGAAAGGAAAATGGGGGTGCTTATGTCATGCAATTTGCCCCAAAGGACTGTGGGGATCTTTTAAGAAGGACGTTTGCTCCTCAACCATCATGTCTTCCTGGACACCCTATTATGTTCACTAGTTTTATACACAGCAGTAACTGAACGCTCATGGTGCCATCCATTGCACTCGCCTCCGAGGGGACAATTCTACAGTTTTTGCATCATTATTCTGCGTCCATGTACTTTATAGTTCTTCCCCCAGTACTCCAAAACATTCACGCTGTCCCTGAGTATCATCTTCGCTCATTTCCTCCATCTTGTCCTTGTTCTTTTCATCACCAGGCGTTCAGCTCTGCATCCCAGAGTGGACCAGGTGGCTCTGATCAGCAGTAATATGGCTCTTTGCCCTACAGCCTTTCTGAAACAAGGCTAAGGAGTTGGATTCTCCTGAGAGAGTTTCTTAGTGGTGTCTCGAAGGCACCCCTGCTCGACGGTATTTGGTACAGTCCTGGGCCGGAATGCGGGATCTCACAATACAGACACTGACTGGTGGAATCCACAGACTTTACTATGAGAGGAGGAACGGCTGACTTCCAAATAGCAGTCAGCGTTGTAGTACAAAGACAAGATTCAGCACCAACTGATGAATTTGTTACAAACAGAAACGCAATATCGTGAAACACTGATGAACAGGCAACACACTAATTCACCACAGACGTTTTTTGAAAATAATTTAACAGAGTGGAGCCCAGATTGATTTTTTTTTTTTTAACCACCTCATAACGCTTTCCGTATTAGGTGAACAGAATGCCACATCTCAGGCACATGTTCAGGTAAAGTGTGTTAGTGTAACTGTGTTTGTGAAAGCAGCTCTTTAATACAACCGTGGTCTCGGAATGATGCATCCGGTATTATAGTTAGAAGTGCTTTCATTGTTCAGTTCTGAATGGTGAGGAGACCCAAGCCTCTGTGCGTGCGGGACCCAGGGTCAGGTCAGCACCGGATGAGAGTGTGTGTAAGGGGGGGGGGGGGGGGGTGTTGGGAAGAAGTGAGTGTGGTCAGACCCGAACATGTGGTCCGACCCCAGAAGTGAGAGGGACCCTGGATCCACAGTCATAGTCCATATCCACACTTGTGTGACCCACGGCCATCAGCCCACCCGCTGGATAAGCACGTCCATCCACCTGTCTATCCCGAAAACTCTGGATGTAGCTCTGCCAGAGAGAAAAACACATAAATAGAACAAAAAAACTAAATATTACTACATTATTAAACAAGACCAAAGTTACTTTTGTAAGTTTTTCCAGCTTTGTAGGACAAAATGTTTCAAAAAATGTAAGTTATGGTAAGACTACAGTAATTATGACATCATTTGACTTCATTTCAGAACAACAGAATTCAATGGTAGGTATTTAAGTTAATTTCTGTCACAAATGTTTAATGTTTAAAATGTACAACAATTTTTAGAGGTATTTTTTACTTGTTAGTTTATGTTGCAATGCATAGAATCAGAGTCTGCAGATCAAGTAGGTAAATTTATCAACTTCTCCCAAAATATTTTTTTTGTAACATTACGTGTGTCTTTACTGGTCACTTTTGATCAATTTAACAGGTCCTTGCTGAATAAAAGTACTTTCTTTCTATTTTTTTTTTGGAATGGTAGTGCATCATGGTTTTCAACCTTGATAATAATAAGCAATGTTTCTTGAAGCACACAAAGTCGCATATAGGAATAATTTCTGAACAATCATGTGACTCTGAAGACTGGAGTAATTTTTTCAGCTGTGCCATAACAGGAATAAAATGGGAATAAATTACATATACATACATACATATACGAACAGTTCTTTTAAATTGTAATAATATTTCTCAAAGTCACAGTTTTTAAAGTACTTTGTATCAAATAAATGTAGCCTTGGTGAGCATAAGGACTTCATTCAAAAACATAAAAAAAAATCTTAATACCTGATTCCAAAATTTTGACTGGTACTGTATATGAACAATGTGTTTCTAATATGAATAGACAATTATAAATTTTAAAGTTTGAAGGGTTTATTATATTATGTATGTATCTATCTATAGTGGGGAAAAAAGTATTTAGTCAGCCACAAATTGTTCAAGTTCTCCCACTTAAAAAGATGAGCGAGGCCTGTAATTTTCATCATAGGTATACCTAAACTATGAGAGACAAAATGAAAAAAAAATCCAGAAAATCACATTGTAGGGATTTTAAAGAATTTATTTGCAAAAATTATGGTGGAAAATAAGTTTGGTCATAACAATAATCTCAATACTTTGTTACATAACTTTGTTCGGCAATGACAGAGGTCAACGTTTTCCTGTAATCTTCACAAGGTTGTCACCACTGTTGCTGGTATTGTGGGCCAATTACCTCATGAAGATCTCCTCTAGACGCAGTAATGTTTTGGGGCTGTCCGCGGGGCAACAAGGATTCAACTCCCCCAAAGATTTTCTATGGGGTTGAGTTCTGGAGACTGGCTAGGCCACTCCAGTACCTTGAAATGCTTCTTACGAAGCCATTCCTTCTTTGCCCGGGTGGTGTGTTTGGGATCATTTTCATGCTGAAAGACCCAGCCACGTTTATCTTCAATGCCCTTGCTGATGGAAGGAGGTTTTCACTCAAAAATCTCACGATACATGGCCCCATTCATTCTTCGTTTACACGGAGATCAGTCGTCTGGTCCCTTTGCAGAAAAACAGCCCCCAAAGCATGATGTTTCCACCCCAATGCTTCACAGTAGGTATGGTGTTCTTTGGATGCAACTCAGCATTATTTCTCCTCCAAACACGACAAAGTTGAGTTTTTACCAAAAAGTTCTATTTTGGTTTCATCGGACCATATGACATTCTCCCAATCCTCATCTGGATCATCCAAATGCTCTCTAGCAAAACTTCAGACGGGCCTGGACATGTATTGGCTTAAGCAGGGGGACACGTCTGGCACTGCAGGATTTGAGTCCCTGGCGGCGCAGTGTGTTACTGATGGTAGCCTTTGTTACTTTGGTCCAGCTCTCTGCAGGTCATTCACTAGGTCCACTCATGTGGTTCTGGGATTTTTGCTCACAGGGGTGAGATCTTGCGTGGAGCCCCAGATTGAGGGAGATTATCAGTGGTCTTGTATGTGTTCCATTTTCGAATAATTGCTCCCACAGTTGATTTCTTCACACCCAGCTGCTTACCTATTGCAGATTCAGTATTCCCAGCCTGGTGCAGGTCTACAATTTTGTTTCTGGTGTCCTTTGACAGCTCTTTGGTCTTGGCCATGGTGGAGTTTGGAGTGTGACTGTTTGAGGTTGTGGACAGGTGTCTTTTATACTGATAACAAGTTCAAACAGATGCCATTAATACAGGTAATGAGTGGAGGACAGAGGAGCCTCTTAAAAAAGAAGTTACAGGTCTGTGAGAGCCAGAAATCATGCTTGTTTGTAGGTGACCAAATACTTTATTTTACCGAGGAATTTACCAATTAATTCTTTAAAAATCCTCCAATGTGATTTTCTGGATTTTTTTTCTCATTTTGTCTCTCATAGTTGAGGTATACCTATGATGAAAATTACAGGCCTCTCTCATCTTTTTAAGTGGGAGAACTTGCACAATTGGTGGCTGACTAAATACTTTTTTGCCCCACTGTATATGTTTACTGCTTCCATAGACAACAGTGTGTATTTTAAGAACTCTAAATGTTTTTGGTAGTACTTAAATGTCTTAAACCTAAAATAAACATTATGTGGTTGAAAACCCTGAACAGTTGTGATAAATGAAAAGTGCTAAGCAAGTCTCGCTCTGTCTCAGTGCCAGTCAAAGCACAAAAGCAGATTTGAATTTTGCAGTTGATCACGTGACGTACTAAATGTTCTAATCACACTGGTGTGATTGTAAGAGCCAAGGACCAGCCTAGAGTGATCATTACGGTGTTATCGTACGCGTCAAAGGGTTAAATAAAATCTCCATCCAGATAATTAGAAAAGTAATTAGGCTGAAAAATGTAAACAAAAACGTCAAGGAATTCATTACAGGGACATTCTTTTTAAGTTTTGGCGGCGTTTTTGTCACTTTCCCATTAAGTTCCACCCTGCTCTGCAATATATGTGAATAAGTTAGAGCATGTAGGTATGTGTAGGATGGTGGGTGTGGACTCACAGGAGAAAGCACATCTCCATCAAAGCGTCGTATAGGGTTGGGTTTCCTGCGGTAGGCGGGCTCTGGGTGCAGGGCTTTGGCGGCATGTGTGTGGTGTGCGTTCTGCGGCTGCTTCCTCTTTTTCTTCCTGCTGCTCTCCCTCCTCTCCTCCTTCTGACGTATACGCATAAGCTGAACTCGCCGCTGCTGGCGACTGATCATCACTGAGAAAGAGAGAGAAAGCACATTACATAACAGAAACATATATATTGAACATTGCATGTTTTGTCTATACAAAAATGAAAACTTTAATTATCCACGTACATTTATGACTTGCACACAAAAAAATTATTTTTGTAGCCATACAATAGTTCATGTGATGAACAGACAGAATATGCTTACATGCACACCAGCTTTCTGGTTATTGCAATAAAATTGTTTAAGACATGAAAGCTGTGCTCATGTTTACTAGCACTGTTTTGGTGTTGTTACCAACCTGCATATCTGCATATATATATGGTATATATGTATATGTTGGTAATATGTGGATCTGCCAGTAAGCGGCCTTCTCCACACTTCCCTTTACTTTAGTTATCCGTTCTTCTCTCATACATACTCTTTAAAATCCTACATATGTGTTCACATGGCCACTTAAGCTGCATTCTCTGGCACAAACCCAGGTGTAACACTTTCTCTTAATCCCTTAAACGGCATAAAGAAAATGATTTTGGGTTTACATGATGCTTCAGAAAGCTGCTTTCTGCAAAAACCTTGAAATCAAACAGTTTATGTAAACAGTCACTAAATGCTATGTTAAGAGGATAGCTAGCTGTGCTTTTTTGTAGGGCTGTGCAATTTGTTTCAAAGTTTGTGATTTATTAAATAAACATTAACATTATTAAATAAAAATTTAAACAAAATAAGAAATACTATTTCACTATTACTATACTACTACTAAATGTTTCCCCCAGTACAACTGTTCAAATGTTAAACCATCAAGTTTTTATTTTGTTGGAAAACTACTGGGATCCCTTAAAGACATGATAAAACTGAAACCGTGACGACGTTTTTTTCTGTATTGTGATGTACATGTGAGTAACGGACCATCAACAAAGAAAAAAGTAAGCAAGACTTGGTTGTATGCATTGATTGTTGATAGGATTTTGAGACATGGATTTGAAAGTGGATGCAGTTGAACACGAGCTTGCAGTGGCGGGTTTAAGTGGACTAAATGATTTAAGTCCTGCATACATCATCAGAGAGAAGGGGGTCATTTTCACTAGAAGGTACATTTATGGCATTTTGATTAAGGTGTAAAAATTTACAAGATGAAAATTAAACATATGCAATGGATGAACCCTTCACAATAAGATCTATAACGTGTTTAAAAAAACAAATCCATTTCATGCAAATCCATTTCATGCCAACTTAAAAGCTTCTTCTCTTTATAAGTGCTCCTGAAACACTGAAAACACTGGATCATAAGCGACATGTGTGTAAATAAACACAGTGCCACACTTTGCTTTAAAATCTGCTGTGCATATAATTAAACTGCAGTAAATTGCTGTGAATATAATTAAATATCCAATTAAATTGCAGCCTTTACTATTTGATAATCGCGCTAAGACACAAAACTAATTTTAATTTTATTTCAATTAATCATTCTGCCCTTGCATGGACTACTTTTATGGTACTTTTACTGTCATGTTTGGAGTTTGAAACATCTGTGCTCTCATTCACTTTCAAAAGAGCACTTTGCACATTCTATTAAACTTCTCATGTGTTCCATGGAAATCATACAATTTTGGAATGCCGTGAGGGTGAAATAGTGCCATACTTTCATGTTTGGATGAACTCTTTCTTTAAGTTGTTGGACATTATAAACCATTCAGTGCACACACAACTTTACTGTACCGGAAACAGACAAACAGACAGAGAGAGCCTCTCCATGAACTGATAACCTGCTCTGCATGATGTTTCTGTGATCATTATTCACACAGGCCTGAGAGCACACCGACAGACAGGAACCATCTGCTGTGCTGCACACATTCATACAACCTTCTCTCTCTCTCCGGTACAGTAAATCCACAAGAACAGTGTGTCATATATTCCAAACAACACTTTGTCTGTCCCTGACTCACCCTTCGTGTGGGAGTAGCCCTCTGCCGTCACTCTCCATTGCACCAAAACACCCAGCAGGGCGAGAGCAGGCCAGGCTCCCAGGACCACCCACGTCGTCCAGCACACCGGCTCCCGGGGGCCCGTTTTCACCCGCTCGTAAATGTACCTCACCAGCGCGAAGAGCTCCACGAAATAATCCGTAGCCACAACTATCACTGCAGCCCCAAACACGGCCGTGGAGAGGGTGGTGAAGCATCTCTGCCACTGCAGGGTGAGGACGGCGAACAGCATGCCCAGCCCCAGCAGGACGCCCAGGGGCACCCATACTGACCGCGGGGGGTTGGACGACAGCTCCTCCATTCCTATCAGGGTCCCGATGCCCACCAGCAGGCCCAGGAGCAGCCCCACCATGAAAAGGCCAACGCTGCGTACCAACATGGTCACCAGGCCACACAGGGTGCCGATGCCCAGGCCAATGCCCACGCTGGCCTCAACGCTCAGCTGCGTGTCCAAAACTCGCTCCTTGTAACAGAGCAGGAAGATGATTACAGAACCAAACATGAGCCCCGTGAGGAAGAGTACAGCCTTAAAACAGCGGTAACCTGCAAAACAGAGAAAGAAAAGGAGGTGAGAACTAAGTGATTGATAAAAATGTGAGAAAGAGTGAAGGAGGGAGAAGAAAAAGATAAAAATAGCTACACAGATAAACACTGGAAATGCACAGAGTGGCTGATTTCACAGCTCAAGAATAGCACAATAGTGTGAGACCACAATTCTGCTCAGTTTATTAACAGTTCAACACTTTCCAACACTTCATATGAAAAGTGCTTGAGTTGATTCACTCAGGATTATGCCTTTCATGTATAATATTTCCAGCTCTACACTATCGTAAAACGTCTTTTACCTGATGATGCACAAATGTAAGGGAAAGCCAAAAACCAAGTTATTGAGGACATAGGCATTATTTATTTGATGATTTGTTTTATATATTATTATATATAGAATCATATATAATATATTATATCATATATATATATATATATATAAAATATTTTAATATTTAGATTTGAAAATCTAACATTCAAAACTCCCCAGTAGGGATGTACCCATATTACATCAAATATGATAACCCTTTACAGGGTTATTAACAAGTGTTATTAAATTAAATTGTTTTGTTAACTTTAAACAAGCATTAAATGACAACAAAGGTGATCTAAAATGTAAAAATAGAGGAAATGAGCATGCAAATTTAAATATTCAATACTGACCAATAGTTATAAATTAAAAAAATCTAATATAGCTGATAACAATAAAGTACTGACATATTATGTATCCCTATTACACAGTAATACAGAAATCATCATGGTTTTTATGTTACAACTATAGACATTTTAACACATGATCACCCACATTTTCTTATCAATGCCCATTCAATGCTATTGTTTGCCTTTCTCATTCACGATAGGCTTAAAGGTATATCAAAAACATCCATTAAATTGTACATGACAGCTGATGACTAACAAGAAAGGGGACTTTAGAGGAAAAAACTAAATGGTACAAAAGAGTAGAATATTATATCCCCTTTAAATCTGTGCCCATCTCAAGTAGAGTGCAGAACAGTTATACAAGCCATGACCTTATTTAGAACCTCATGAAATATTTAAAAGTGGGCAAAAAAAAAAGTTTTGGAATAAGAACATTGGTTTGACACAGAAACAGACTGAAAAATGTAAAACCATCACCATAACCCTGACCCTGAATAATTCTAATAATGAGAGACTGGGGGTATGAGATCACAAGCTATCTATAAGTTTTTGCCTATAAAAACAATAACAATTTTGTGGTAATACAAATATTGCCTCTTGGTGATGCATAAGTAAACATGAAGACTCAACTCACCAAAGAAGCAATAGATGATTCCGAAGAGACAGCACATAGAGCAGACCACTGAGGGGACCACCTCATAACGTCGCCCCGCGCCGTCATTACAAGGTTCCAACTGCTCTGGTCCAGCTTCTCTTGAGGGAGGAGCCAGCTTAAAGGCTAGGGTCTGTAAGGTGGACGTCATGGTGACCGTAGTGTGCTGGATGGAGTGAACAGGTTGTAGGGAGGGGGTGACTGAGGGAAGGGGGAGGGGCTGGGAAATCAGGGTACACCTCGCGTCCACATGAATCTACCTGTAAGAGAGAGAAGAAAATAAATGTTATAATAACACCTTAGTTCACAAAAACATAATATTGGAAGACTAGAAGTTGTAAATTCAACATGGAAAATCTAGTCATGTGAAATGTATTTGTATAGAGCTTTTCAAAATACACAGTTTAAAAAGCAGCTTTACAGAAAATCATGATGTTAATGTTTAAAATATCTTATCTTCATTTAAAAGTTAGCAGATTAAAGCTGGATGATAATATAGTTTACAATTTTGCGACAATACAAGAAATCAAGCAGTTGAGATAATCTATATAGTATATATTGCCCTACAAAAATATACTGTATGTATGTGTAAAGTTGGACATACCTATATATAAGGCTGATATAATATATATCCAACTTGATACAAAGAGCTGTGTGATGATACAGTTTACATGTTATGATATAAACAATCACGCAGCTAAGATTACAGTACACTCTGGAAAAAAAGGCACAAAAGCTGTCACTGGTGCAGTGCCATTTAAAAAGGTACACTTTTATACCTAAAGGGTCCACTTTGGCACCTTAAATATACATATTAATATATATAGTGTTGTAGCACCTAAAAGGTACAAAAATGCACCTTTTGAAAAGATACTGCTCCAGTGACCGCTTTTGTACCTTTTTTATTTTTATTTTTTTAAAGTGCACATACTGCTTTATGTGATGTATAGAGGTAAAACAGGCTAAGGTTTATACTGTATATCCAAATTTTAATAAATTACTGAATTGTATTTTACATTTTTGGATGTTATATTAGAAAACAGATTTGCTATAGAAATATATAAGATCAAACGTAAAAAAAAATGATATTCACTCCACCCGCAATCCATAACAAAAAGGAGGTGAGAGACTCCCATGTTCCCGTTTTCCTTTTCTCCCTCCCTTTCCATTTACCCTTTCCCTCGAACTTAACTATTGTGAGTGAGGCTCCTTGGAAAGGATTTTGGGTCATGTAAGGCTACTTTTATGAAACAAATACATCCATGTGACACTACTGATATATAAGGCCATAACTCACTCACAGAAGTTTGCGTTCCATTTATTCTCTGCTTTACTCTTCATTCTCTCTCTTTCTTTATCTCCCCCCACTCACTTCCTCCCCTCCACCGCTTGTTCAGTCATGCCCTTCTCCTCTGTCACATAGTTTTGGTTCATTGTGTGCTTAAGGATGCCTAATAACTGTTCTGCAGTCAGGTCTTCTTTCTCTAAATGATCGCAATCTAATCAATGGCCACGTCTCCTCTGACAGCTGTGCAATTGTTCTGGCACTGTTTACTACCGAACTCAGCCAGACAACTTCAGTTCTTCTAATTCTTCTACTTTTTCTTTATCCAGCTCTCTAATTTATGCAAATGCACTTTGACATTACAGTGAAAAGTAGTGATGTGTCAGAACTCTTGACCAGTAGTGGTTCATTTCAATTAATTGCAACCATGATTTATAATAAAAACAGCCATTAAGAACATAAAATCCTTGCAATGCATTTGCAATGAACAATACTACAATTCATTTTAATTCATTTTTTTTTTAATTCATTGCTTTTGCAATCAATTGACTTCTATAGTTGAATAGTGATAATGAATCATTTATTGACTAAATCAAGTCACTTATATGTAATGTTAGTTTTATCTTTAATATTTTAGGCGCTGCAATTTAAAGGATGTGAATTAAAAGCTAAAAAAATGGATTTTAGGGTGTTATACTGAGAGTGTGTTTTTAAAAAGAAAAAGCCGTTTCCCCAACTTTATCATCTTTAAAGCAACGCCACAATAGCTGTGCTGATTTCTTTTTTCTTTCTGCAGTGTTATGTACATCTGTGCTGTTTCTGAATGCAAAAACACATTCTACGAAACACGTCTGATCTGGTGGGCATGGCCCTAAACCAACTTAATTATACAGGGCTTCCTTAAGACAGACTAGTCAACTAGACATTCTGAAAACCCACTGAGGACAGAGTAGATTATGAAACTATAGTGCTATATATCCCTAGCCCATAATTCCCCTGAAGCCAGTCCGAGTTGAACGTGAGAACATTGTTCATTTGGTTACACTCCCTCCCTATTTTCTTCCCTGCTCTGTCATACAAAACACATGCCTTAGTAATTATCTTTAACTTAGGGATAATCAAAGCTCAGTTTACGTCAACCCCCACGTGGCAGAGAATCCCTGGCAAACCAAACCAAACTGCAATCCGGCACAGAGAGAAAGACAGCCATGTTTTCCTCATTAAACATCAATAGATCAGTCAGATGTCTAACAATAATGACCTTCCACTTCCTGTCTGTGACCATAACAATGAAAAGATGCTAAGCTTACCAGCTCAGGGCCAGGCAGTATTAACCAATAAAAAGGCAGCCTCCCCCTCCATAGGAACATACCAGGAGCCAATCAGAGGCATTCTAGCTTGTGGGGCTTGCTGTAGCATCATCATCTCAACCTGAGGAACTAAAATAAACTGACCACCATACCCTCATTCATGCTTACACAAACATGCACTACTGCTCTTCTAAACACTAACCTAAACTATTCCTAAACACGCACGTCTGAGCACACAACAAGCCGCTAGTCTAGTTAAGTGACAGTCAAAGTCTGATATGAGAAGATATTTCCATGACATATGGAAAACGGTTTGAGGAAGACAGATGATTTTACGTTTTACTCAGCAGACTGGCATTTTTTTAAACGCAAAGTGAAACGAGAGAGGGTGCGAGGATGTAATGTGACTCATGGTAACTGTACTGCAGTTTGTAATGAATTAGGAATTCTGAATAATGTACAGTACATAAGCCATCACAGACTGTGGCTGAAGCAGGTTTGCAGTTTTACAACTCTGTAAAAGGCGTTTCAAGTGGCAATACCATTAAACACCATTTGATTTTATACAGAAGTGTGTACAACTCCCTCAGGAGGGCCCTTCAAAATGACTGCTGCTGAAAGTAAAAAGCTTTCAAACAAAGCCATAATTCACTTTACAGGCACTTTACACACTAGAAAATGAACAGTGTTTACATATATATATATATATAAAACAAAAGACGAAAAAGAAATAATGACTAAAAATGTGAGAAGATAAACATTTTTATATTTTTATTTAAAAAAATACATTAAAAGATTTGGGATCAGTAAGATTTTTTAAAGAAATCAATTGTATTCAGCAAGGATGCACAGAATTAATCAAAAGTAGTGATTTTTTTACTGTCAAAAATCGACAGTAAATCCTTTTTACTAATTGTAATAATAATAATAAATTATATTATTTAATTCAAAAGTATTATTTTATAATTATAATTTGTCATAAACATTTCCCATTTCAAATAAATGCCGTTTCTCTGAACTTTGAAAAATGTATCGTTTGCACGTGTTTTTAAGCATTGCGGTTTAAAAACAAGTGATTTTAAGCCACTGAAATGCAATCAACAATGAAAGAGAACTCATTTCGCTTTATATGCCTTGAACAGTTAAATACACACACTAGTATGGGTCAAAATGCCCATCTTTGCTAGTATCTTCATGAACACCGTAAGGTCTTAAGCAAAAGCAAACAGCCGAGAAAGAAAACACACATGTAACAGGATATTGGATACAGGCAGCTCTTAGAGTGACAGCAGTCTAATATTCCTGCAGTCTGTCATTCATGTTAATCAAACAAAAGAGAATTTCACACTTATCTTGACTCCTAAATAACTTGGTAACTTTAATAAGAATATATTATTCCATTACAAGTGAAGAATATGCAGTGTTTTTATACGATGTATGTACTATGTAGCATTTCTTATTTATTTGTTCTACTGTACTTTTTGTCCTATTGTAATTAGTTTCTTATTCCCATTTAATCACTGATTGTTTACTTGTCCTCAGTGAGCTTGAGTTTGTTTTTTATTTCCCCCATCCCCACCAACTTAGAATGTATTCGTTTTTTTTTTGTGATATTCACACTGGTGACAAGAATTAGAAAATTTGATTACTCGTAGCAAATTGTGTTATATAAAGACCTATTCAAAGCAAGCCAAAAAAAAATAAACTATTAAACACAATAAACATTAATTTGTGTGAGATTGTGAAAAAATAAATATTGTTACCGTGAAATAAAATTACTCATATTGTGATATACGATTTTGGCGGAATATAAGAGACCATGATTATACGACGAACCCATTTTTGACCAGCATGTATTTTGGAAAAAGGCTCTTTTTAAAAACAATTTGTTTTCTTTCAGTAAAACACATTTGGTCGTCAATTATTTCATATGCCATATTATCGTAAAAAATTTTTGTTTTGAAAGTATGGTAAACACTGGTAAAATGTACCAACAATCACATTTAAAAAATATACACTTTTTGATATACCATAAAAAAAAAAAACAGGTAGCCCATCTGAATTAGGACATTTAGGCTATCCATCTAATAGTAGCCTACCAAAATCTTATTAACAGTAGAAGTTAAATCTTACTGTAGTCTTCAAATCTGGGTACCGTCTTACGTTTTAAAATCACAAAGGGAGTTTGGTCCCATCAGGCTAACGTGACAGTCACGACTCATGCAGCTGTAAGGTTTTCTTCTTCTTTTGTTTTTACTCGCGATCTTTACAACACGCATTACATTACGTATTTCATGGCACACCCGTTTTATGCGTATTTGGCACCACCTATTCTTGTGGGTGTATTACTGACATGTCAAAGTCTAGACCGTGAATATAAGACGACCGCATTTTTTCAGATGTATTTCCAAGAAAAAAAACATCGTCTTATATTCGGGTCAATACGTACGTTTTTTTTGGTCATATCGCCCACCCCTATTGATATTAATTAAAAAAAAATGTTTTATGAGCCCTAAATCAGCATCATGTGACACTGAAGACTGGAGTAATGGCTGCTAAATTCAGCTTTGACATAACAGAAAAAAAACTAAATTTTAAACAGAAGACAGTTACTTTGAATTGCAATAATACTTCAATATTACCATTTTGACTATTTTTGATCAAATAAATTCATCCTTAGGAAGCATAAGAGACTTTTATCTTTAGCAATTTAGACAGACAGATTTTTTTCTCTAGTGCAAAGCTAAAAACACACCGCAGAGTTATCTCCATTCTTCCACTGGTCTCTGGTGACGGTGAAATGAGTTAAACTGCTGAATTCTGAATCTGTCAATTTACAGGTCACAGGGATGACCACATTCAAATAGACAACACCTCTTTATTGGTCATGCTGACATCATGGCCTCTGGAGAGTCTTGCCCTGCCTGTTGTTAGCCAGCGGGACGGACACTTGTAACTATGGTAACCTAATCTGACACAGCTGTTAGGTTTGTCTGGCAATTTATCCTATTGTTTCTGTTTGCCTTCCTTTTGCTGAGCTCCTAGCCTCCCACTGTATTTTGTTCTTCCTTCCTTGCTGTTCTTCTGTAAAGCTCATTAATTACTTCCATCTGCGGTCGTTTACCTCAACTTGCACTTCTTTCCACTTAAACTGAGAGGCTTAGCGTTCCCCATCTTCATTCCCTGGAGGTGTTTTAGTGGATTTGGACACCTGTGCCTTTGTTTCTCACCTTAACGCACTTCGAGTTACCTCACATTCACACTCTTGTATTTATCTGTCCTCCAGAGCAACAAGATAATCGGATTACTGACAAACACTATATGATTCATCATCCGCTGGTCCAACATTAGCCACCCCGTCCATTCTATCTCAGATAACATGTTCAAACAACCATTCAATTTATCTTACACCACTGCATGTTAAAGCCGAGCACTCAAATGAGATTAAATCTCTTTGTTTTGTTTGTTGTGCCTGCCATTCCCATCATTTTTCTGGTGAACTGAAATAGTCCAGACTTTACGGTTAAAAAAAAAATGTGTAACATCCAACAGGGAGAGGAGATGCAAAATTTAACATTAAAGAGTTCAAGTTTACCATTTGTAGCCTACATATTTATACACTCAAGCGATTTTAAACCATTCCAGCACAAGAAGAGGCGAAAGAGATTTCGATTTGCACACGCAGAGTGGCGCGTTTCAGACAGTGTGCAAGAACTGAATCCTCTTTCGAATCTCCTTGCATTTGAACAGACACATACACACATAAAGTTATGATAAATACCTAATTATTATGATAACCTGCTACTGTCATTAATGCTATTCAAACAATAAAACACAGCTTTGACAAAGATTAATCTATCTTTCATTCATACATTGAACACTATGCAGTGTTATTTTACACTTAATTATGACATTTTTGTACCTGAATTCTACAAACCTTATTTTACTTGCAACTTCATTCTGATGTATTTATCTATGCTTGTAATTTGTGCATTTGTTTTTATTTTTTTACTGGCTGTTCACTTGTCTTTAATCATGTTTGAACCTTCTTACTTAGGCTAGTAGGTTTTTCCGTGGTATCAAAGAAGTTCTTAGACTTAAGTGATAAATAGAAAGCAAAGTTACATTGAAATATTTTTTCCCCTTGCTGATTCGAAAAATGATCTGATCTGTGACTCAAAAAAGTAATATGATCTGAACTGTGAGTTTTGTGATCCGTTGAACCACTCTTGTAAGCTGATCCAACCTATCAACTTAACACAGAAAAGAAAATGTTTAAAGGGAACATTTTGTGAAAAAGGGAATTTTCTAGCTTCTTTGATATAAAAGACTTTGATATACTCTGCTGATATGCATATGAAAATATTCACAATTCACTCCCTCCCTAGTCTGCAAAGGCCATTTATGAAAACTAAGCAACAAAGATTAGTCATTTAGAATTTGTCACGTTATTGACATTAAAACCATGAACACATTTACATATTTCCCACGTCTCAAATCAGTGCCTATTCAGTAACTAGCTCTTTTCTGATGAGTGACAGTGTGAACTACATTGCCACACAGAGTTTATTAACAAGTCTTAAAGATACAGTTTATATACAATTTATTTAAAAGGATAGGTCACACAAAAATGCAAATTCTGTCATTTTCTCACCCTCAAGCTGTTCCAAACCTGCATAAATTTCTTTCTTTTGCTGAACACTACATAAGATATTTTGAAGTATGCTGATAACCAAACAGTTGCACTTGCAGGTTTCCAATTACTTCCATAGTATTTTTTCATACTATGGAAGTCAATGGGGACCAGCAACGGTCTGGTTACCCACATTTTAAAACATCGTCTTATGTTCCACAGAAGAAAGAAACTCATAGGTTTGGAACAACTTGAGGGTGAGTAAATGATGACAGATTTCATTTGACTATCCCTTTAATACTAAATATCAGAGAAGGTGCAACTTCATGTAAATCAAAATAACTTTTTAGCTTAATGGTGGACTTGTCTATAGGGGAAAATATTATATAATGCAAAGTAGGATTGTCATGATATCAGGTTTTCATTACATGTTATTGTGGCCAAAAGTATTCACGATAACATATTGCTATATACAGTATATATATAACATTTAAATAAATGATTCTATAAGTCAAATTTATATTTGACTTCTTCCCATTTTAATGACAGGTGGCAACTAGCTTTAAGGTGCAATACTGCCAACTTATGTTGGAGTGTCAACCAGATAAGTTATTGTCACTGGATTATTAACGATATTATCAAAAGTGTAGAATTAACATCATATAATTATTAGATTTTTTAAATAATACCAGTCAATACTGGAATACGTCCCCATTGAAAACCAAAAGGGCAACTGATTCCAGACTGATTCACGCATGAATAACTATGCCAGTCATTTGTTTGTACATGTTTGATGATGTACTGAATGAGTGGTACTATGTGAGTGGTATTTGACTGCAGAAGCAGATCCAGCACCACCTGCTACACCCCCTACAAGCTGTCCTGTCTTACCCAGCAGCAGGGCCTTGTCTGTGGGCTATGTTCTCTCACGACTCCCTTAGTCACCCACACCCAACACCAATCATCTATGAAGTAACCCACCTACAGCAGCGTCAGCATGCGTTGGCTACAGATTATATTGAGAGTATGTGTGTGCGTGCTTTAAGCAGTATCGTGTTTGGAAAGCATTCAGTTCCTGAATAATTTGGCTGATGAGTTGAACAGTGTGTATGTTCATCGGAGCACAGGGTTCTAGGCTGATGCGTCACCCTACAACAAGATCATTGTTTTCTCTTATTGTATTGAATAGCTTATCTAGCCCCCAGAGTTGTTTCTCTTCCAACTTTCTATCCAGTTTTTCCTCATGAAATGCATACTTCCTGGACTCGCACTCTCTGTTTTGTTCCAGTACTGTGTGCTGTTCTTGATGTGTTGCAAAATGTCAGAAAAGCATGTGTCCAGCTGTAAGCTTCAATAATATCCACACAAAGATGCCAAAAACTACACCCCACCACTCTTATCTTTTCCTTACACAAACATTCACACATTTTCTCAGTTTTAATCCATTTAAAAACACATACATTCTGTATCGTATTTGCACAGACATGGAAGCACAGTCTCATTCACACATTGTCTAGATAGAGCCCAACACACCACCATCATAATGATAATCCACCACTAGCAGGTTTTCCTATTTTCATGAATTGGAAGGTGCTCTTTGGCACAGCCTGCGACTAAAATAGTCTGCAGTCTCATCCAAACCCTGCAGGGGCTGTTTTTCTCCCATCCCATTGCGGTTTGGACACTGCCAAACACCCAGCGTGGAGTTACAGAATTCCACTCCGGAAAAGATCAGTGTGAGTGAATGTGTTTGTGTGTATGTGAGCCTGGAACACCGCCAGTGAAAGAAACCCGGATAGAGAATAGAGAGAATGGAATTAAAAAAAAAAAGAGATTGTTGAAAGGCAATGAGCAAAACAAGAGAGAGGTGATTTTTAAATAGTGTAGAAATGGAGAGGTGAATACAATGTGAAGAAGAATAGAAGAATTGATTAGAGGGAGAGTGAAAGTGTGTGTCGGGAAGAGTAAGAGATGGAACCCTCTATTGCATAACTCCTTCATAATGGATCAGTCATGCACCGGCACCGCTCATTCTGTTCATGTGTCACCTGCAGTATCTGCTGACGTAGGGTGAAAGGAACCCACAGCCTGGTTGTGCAGAGAACTAGAAAATGGAGTCAGATGAAACATTTCACAACTTTTTAGACTTAGTTTAACAAATCTGACCAAAATGCATGAACGTGGACAAGAAATTATTTTTACCACAATAACTTTTCTCTCTGAATGACAAGGAAATGAAACTCCTGCTGCAGTTTCAAACCACCAAACTCTGGGCCTCCCAGCACGACAAGGGTCCAGTGAGGCCATACTCTTGACACCACATGATTCAGTCTACAGGAAACACATTGCATAAAAACAACAAAGACAACTTCAAAGCAAAAGTCACAGATGCAAATAGTTAAAAATAAATAACTATCTGGACAAAACAAAAAATTCAATAAAACAACAACAACCAAAAACACAAACCAAACCAAACCAAGCCAAAACAAAACAAAAAAACAAACAAACAAATGCAGCAGACTAACTTATAAATTTCCTTTTAACTATCACTCTAATCACTCATTGAACTACCACTGGTAATGAAAACAATCTGTCATTACAGAAACCTTGTGACTTCTGGATTGAAGGATGGTCACGTGAGGCCAACTACAGTTAAAAAAAGAGAGGTCACATCAATGTAAAACAAGAGAGACTCACGTGCAAAAGAAATGCTTACTGTGGGCTGGAATCACCTGAAAATATGTTGATAATATATTACAAGAAGTTTAGCATTTTATGCATTTTCTTTATACTGATTCATGGTTATCATCAAGGCCCAAAAATGTGTCCATTTTGGTGGCTACTTTATCCTTAAAAGTAACAATGATGGATATTGTGTTAAATTTAATATATGGTCGTCAAATGAATGTCCAGAGGCAATACTAACAGGATTAAACCGGATCATTCCAGGCCAACAGGGTGAGGTTACAGGTTACAGATTCAACGCACATGAAATCTACCTGACACGAGAAAAAAAAAACAGGCTTTCCTCAGATTACCACAACAGGTTTCACTACAATGCTTGGCTCCGACAGAGAGCTAAACAGAAGCTTTTGTAGCTATTCTACAACAACTCAACACAAATACGTTATGGCATTGCTCAGACCACTGAATATCACAGCCAGCTAGGGAAGAGTTTTGTAGTAAACAGACTTGATCAGTGATGACAGGCCTTAGATGGGAATGCTAGCTACTAGTCTAATAAACACAAGGACATCAGATCCCTGACGCATTCAGTTTATTTAAGGTTTTTCATCAAATCTGAATAGGACTGAAATTATTCTGTTCCATTGCAGTTGTTTTATTGCAAGCCAAATAACATATAGCAGGAAAAAGAATGTGAATAATTTGATTCTTGCCAAGCAAAGCATCACAATGGACCTTAGTCGGAGAGACACCATATTTCTGTTATACAAATGTTACACAAATTAAAACAAGGCTATAAAGAACAGACATTATGGAGTCTATACCAGTACAGTTTTGATGTTTTAAAGGTGACAGTTCACCCATAAAGTAATTTTAACACACTGTCATGTTTTCAAACCTGTATGCATTTCTTTCTTCTGTGGAACACAAAAGAAGATATTTTGAATATTTTTGGTGACCAGTGACCACCAAATTTCATTTCTCAAAATATATTTTTAATATCTTTTTTTGAATAGCTAAATGATGGTTAGGGTTAATAAACAATGACTGAATATTCATTTTTGGGTAAACGATTCCTTTAAGTTCACCAATTTTCATAGAAAGATACATTTTCAATGTTCTATTGGCCCGAATAATCTTCATTAAGATTCTCAACAGAACAACTTTTGAAACTGACTGTACTTTCATCCCACAAAGCCTTGTTTTGATTTGCATCAAATTACATGCTGCCTACCCATGTCCATACAATTATTTCATGAACGACTATTGTCCCATCCAATAACAAGTAACAGTTTTCATAACAATACAATGGTGACAATGCAAGTGTGATGCTAGTTCAACAAGTGTGTTTGTGCATGCTGGTATTTAATAAGATTCACTGCAGTACATGTGGCTTGTGTTGAGTGGATTATTAGTATTATGACCTCACCACCCTCCACCCTCTCTGTACGCTTGTCTTTTCTTCAGTGCCAAATCCATAGTACCTCTCAGTCTTTCCAGCTCTCTACTATTGTGTTCGTTCAGAGTTTATGGAATGGCTCCACCAAACCACCTGTGACTTCGCTGCACACACCATTTCACTCCATCTTTTTGCTTATTATTACCCTGTAATGCTAAGTACACAAATCCTCAAGCACCCATTTCACTAACACGCAGAAATTACCACATAATCTGTTCCGTAACCAATACAACTGTTACATAACATGGGGATAAACATTCAGACTGATTGGGACTTTAAAACAAAGCAATGAGTTCATTTTTCCTTTGTGCTCAGATTGCTTTTTATGCTCAAATTTAACTTGAAATTTGTGTTTTCCCACTATAAGATGGGCTGAGAGTCATATATTTGTTAGAGTTGGTGGACATCAAAAGAATGCAAGCCTTTAGGTGATTTGCACAAGGAACAAAGGGATCCCCATGTGGCACACACAAGTGAGGAGGAAAGACTCAGATGTGACCAACCAGCTAGAAGCCTGCAGGACAATGGATCTGTCTGTTCATCATACAGTGCATCCGGGGAAAATACTTTTCTCTGTTTCTGTGTTCATGGAAGTTGAGCCAGCATACACAGAGCTAAACCACATCAATATCTGCAGCAATATGCATCAAATTATGATGGTACAAACAACTGTTACATGAGCAACATGTGTTTCGGTTAAATGCTTCCAATTTTTGAAAAGTAATGGGTCATGCAAAAATGAAGATTAAAGGTGCGCTCACATTAGCAAATTTCACAGGCTAAAAGGTCTATTGCCAACAGGCAAATCCACTGGAAAACCTGTTGCAAAATCTGTGCGATTTTGACTCAAACCAAAGTTATTTTCGCTCGGGTAAAAAGTTGTTCGAAACACCTTTTCAGCAAGTCTAGTTCTAAAGTGTTTACCAGCTGGAGTGAACTTTTCTGGAAAGTTTGCTTTGGCAAAACTTTGTTATAGGCCTGATTTTGTTTGAAATAACGTCACACCACATTCATTCTTTGATTTCACTTGACCACTGCATTGATTGGAATGGCACGTGTGTATTGAAGATTCCTCACTTGAGTGACCCCTTATCTGATGTCCGTATTGGCAAGCCAAATCAATACAAATTAATCATTTATCAACATTAATTATGCAAACATCTAACAGCAGAGCAGACCAAAGCATAATCGATAATATACCAGGTGCTAATCATAGTAACCCAAGCATAGCAATCACAAGTTCCAATTATACACTCTTAAATCTGTTGGTGTCCCATGATAGCTCTGGTAATTGTGATGCGGTCTCAACAGGAACAGTCTCTCCAGACATGATGAATTAACTCCAATTCGACGTGTGTGCTGACATGCAGGCCAAATGATGGGGACAGCCCTGAGGGCATCATTTGTGCTGTGCCACTGCTGCTATACTGTACCACTGCAATCGATGGGTGACATGTGCCAATACCAGATGTTTCTGGGAAACATCCGCAAAGCCTAAAGGCCAAATGACACATAAATAAAACTGTCAGCACACGTGCTGGCAGTCATCAACTACTTCAAGCAAAAGTCTACAATTTTCTTGGATCACCACAATGATTGTGAGAATGTAACAGATGGTTTAGAAAGACAAATGCCAGTTTGCATGCGTGTTGTTGTCGATGAACAGACTTGATATGGTATGTTTTGGTACGCTTTTCATAGCATGCACCAACAAAGTCCCCAGTGCGTGGGAACACTGATGGGATCAGACCAAACAAAGAACCTGAGGAGGACATGGTGATAAGATGATGCAAAAAACTAGTGAACATTACATATCAGGATAAGGCACTAGCAGTGACATAAACATGTTCTTTTGGAGATCAAGAGGTGTAAAGTATATGTGTACAGTACAGGACACTGATCAAGATCACCGAGTCTTCTTTGGGAAAATCACTGTTTGTAAATATGATATCAAAGAGAATCGTAAGGAATTTAATGATACTAGCTCTCATTTTACTTTTGCAGAGCGGTCATTATTCAGAAATATACCGCAAAATGTGGAAAAAAAACTAAATCAGAATCAAGCATTCTAGAGATCCATACACTGTAAAAAAAAAAAAATTGGTGTAGATGATTTTTTTTTTTACTCAGAAATAGCTGGTAAATGTCAAATAATTTCAAAGAATCATCAAGTAAATTTTTAATTAGTTTGAATCGAACATGAATCAGACTGCACTGCTTGCGCTCTCTTTTTTGAATTCACAGAAAATAACCAGTTCACAAGTGAATTGAATTAGGAATCGGACTACATTGGTCCTACTGTTTCGCACTGTATGCATGTTTAGTAGTTGTGGTGTTTTAATAACGCTTAATAATAGATCTGAATTATATTGTCAAAGTTTTTTGCACAGACCATAAACGCATGTTCGATAACCGTTGATGGAACTAAAAATCATAATCACTACCCAATCTCAGAATTCATGAAATGTTTCAGTTTTAAAAAAACAGTTTTCAGTTCCAAATGCCAAAGAAAAGTGTATGATGATATCTCCCAATCCCCCTTTATATTCTCTGGAGCAAGAAAATTATGTTAAGTATGGTGATGTACTAAAATATCATGAATTTCATATAACTATAACACTCACATACATCCAACAAATAACAAAAAGACATTCCAAGTTCATGAGGCTGTCGCACTCAAGTTTGTTTGCACGAGTGTGTGTATGTGGCAAGTCGTGTCTCGTCTGGCACGTCAATGCCCAATACTGTATGTAAACAGAAGTCATGTTCACTTTACCTGCAGGCATGAACACACCAGTTTCTCTTCTGGTGGAGACTATTCCGGTGCGCGTGTATGCTTGCGCGTTCATCACAACACACGTGTAATTCGCCACGGGTCGCTACTGTGCTACCAGAGACTCGTATTGCGTACACCACTTACACCGATGTCATAACATACGTCTGGTACAATGGTACTACAATCTACTTCTTAAACTCTCTGAGTGTGCTGCCTCTCGTGTCAGGCATCCGGGACATCTATCATGCGTAGCGCAGCTGTGTGTGTGAAGGTTAGAGATCGCCCACGGAGTCATCCATTTGAGCTTCGCTCGTTATTTGATATGAGTCGTCGAATTGTCTTCGGAACACCGCTTGCACAAAGCCCTCTATGCTTACGTCCATTTTGCAGATGGACAAACGCGTGTCCCCGGTGGTGCTAAAGCGGCAGTTCTTCTGCGTGTCATACAACCAACTGGGCCGCGACTGATGCTCTATTAGTCTTGAATCAAAGTGTCCAGTTCTTACGTCGGCCCAATACTTCTTACCCGGTCTTTCATCCCCCCGATCGTGTCCGTCGTAGATGTCCATGCGTCACTTGCCTGCTTCCCCACAGTATCCCGGTCCCGCCGCGTTCTCCCTGGCTTCTCTTCGACTGTCGCAAGGTCGTCCCAGCCAGGCTGATTCTCCCCGCCGGAAACAGCCACATGCCAGTCCTATCGATGCAGCCTTGCACACTTGAGCTCTACAGGGAATACAGCACTTGTTTGTCTTGACAAAAAGCTCCGGATATGTTTCCCGAGGTTCCTTCCGCTCCCCGTGTCGGCTTGCTACGATTGGTCCGTGGCGGCTGTCTCGGCAGTAATCCATAAACAAAACTAAAAAAGTGCCTATTAGTCCACAGCAAACCCAAGACTATATACTAGCTTTGCAGCATTAGCCAAGTCATCAAAAGGATCTGCATTATACCATCATGTGCAGTGAATTCTGTGAGATCAAAAAGATGCCGAAACACACATAAATACTGCAGTTGCCCACTCTCACACGGAGTCTGGGGCGGAGTCGGACCGTATTGGCCTGAGCAGGCGGGGTCAGGGAGAGATGTAGGGCACGCGAGTGCTACTAGTGGAGGATCGTGCATTTGAATGAACACAGACGCAAATCCATGAGATGCATTCCGATTAATGGGAGTCTCTACTCCTGGTAGCATCGGGGGCAAATCTGATAAAAAAAACAATCCATTTCATATCTGAGTAATCCGTGTCTGTAATAAAACGTTAAGACTGTTGTCCTCATTTAACAAACAACTGTTTGCTTCTCTTCTCTAATGAACCGCATTGACTCCTTAGAATAAATGCATGTGCAAAACAACAACATGAGAGCACAGAAATCAGTTTTATACAGTGCTGAACATTTTCAGATTATGGAACATTTCATTTAATTTAGTGTGAATTTAGTAGCCTAGGCCTATATCTACTGGCACAAATTAGTCCAAAAATAGGTACCGTACGTTGCTTAGGTAGCCTACATTTATCAAACATGGTCAAATAACCCAGGCTTTAGTGTGTCACTGGATATAATATAATTTTTATGTCGTTGTTATTCCATCATTATTATCTAGCCTACTTAAATATGCCAGCCCAACGATCCAACAGACGAAAGAAAATAATGATCAATTTGACAAAGAAAGTGCAATACCACTGCTGCCATCTGGTGGATAGAACGTAAGAGACTCAAGAGAAGTGCGGAGATTATGGCTACTTAAAGGATTCAATCAACCAAAAATAAAACACAAACATGTTAGGCTCAATAACAGCCTCAATTCACTTTCAATTTATGGAAAAACTATACCATGAAAGTGAGGTGACTGAAGCTATGGTTTGAAACAAACCTCAAGTTGTGTAAATTACAGTTCAAGTTCAAGTTCAAGTTAATTTTATTTATAAAGCACATTTAAAAAAAAAACAGGGTTGACCAAAGTGCTGTACAGTTAATAGAAGTCAAATAAAGATTAAGTACTCTAATCGCAGCAAAACAGTTAAAACATAACACCTCTTATAAGCTAAAAGCAACAGAGAATAAATACGTTTTGAGACATGACTTGAACTCAAAAAGACAAAGTGAAAGCCGATCTAAGTGGGAGCTTGTTCCACAGTGTCGGGCCGGCCACTTCAAAGGCTCGGTTACCCCTCGATTTTAGCCGGATTTTGGGTATCTGAAGGAGGAGCTTATCTTTGGATCTAAGGCCTCTGGTGGGAGAGTAGGGGTGAAGTAGATCGGACAAATAAGAAGGTGCCAAATCATTTAATGATTTATATACCAGTAATACAATTTTAAATTCAATTCTAAAATGAATCGGAAGCCAGTGAAGGGATCTCAGAAGGGGGGTAAGCATGATCAAATGTCCTCATTCCCTTCAGGAATCTCGCCGCAGCATTTTGAACGACCTGTAAGCGTGCCGTTTGGGATATACCAAAATACAGGGAATTGCAATAATCCAGGCGAGATATAATAAACTCATGGATAGCAATCTCCAGGGAGCGCTTAGGAAGAAAGGATTTGATTTTTGATAGAGAACGAAGAGAAAAAAAAGCTAATCTGCTTGTCAAAATTGAGGAAACTATCTGCCATCACACCTAGATTCCGTACTTGGGTAAGACTCGAATTGGATTCGTAAGAATCAGGTCAAGTGTATTTCTTGACTGACTATAGCTTACCCCCCCGATTCACCGATTCCACAAACAAGGTGCTCCTTGCTGTGTAGCTGCCATGCTTCGTAACTCTGATGGAGTCAACAAAAGTCCAAACATCTTAGCGCTCTCGTGATCGGGCCACAACGCTAAAGGCTCTTTCACGACGCTCTGCGCTATCCGGCTCCTGGGCACCTAGCCCTGTTAGGTTGCCTAGAGAACTCTTATTTTTCCTAGACACAGGCATATAGATTTGCATATCATCGGCATAGCAATGAAATGAGACATTATGTTTCCTAAAAATGGAACCCAAAGGGAGAAGATAGAGAGAGAAAAGGACAGGAGCTAAAACAGATCCTTGAGGCACACCACAGGATAGATTGCGAAGAGAAGAAGAGAAACGTCCTATTTTTACAGAGAAAAGTCTATTGGTTAGAAAAGATTTAAACCAACTTAAAACAGCCCCCCAGCCCAACGCAATACTCCAGCCGAGAGATAAGGATTGCATGATCAACAGTATCAAAAGCAGAGGACAGGTCTAACATTACTAAAATGACAGAGTCCCCCGAATCTGTTGCCATATAAATATCATTAAGAAATCTTACAAGAGCGGTTTCTGTGCTGTGCAGTGATTTAAACCCCAACTGAAACTTCTCAAGAATATGATTGTCAGTCAGGAAGGTCTGGAGCTGTAAAAACACAATTTTTTCCAATATCTTGGAAATAAATGGCAAAATGGAGATCGGACGAAAATTTGATGAAATAGAGGCATCAAGTGAGGGTTTCTTTAGTACAGGTGTAACCGTGGCAATTTTCAAACTAGAAGGTACAGCTCCTTCAAGCAAAGATTTGTTAAATAGCGACATTGACAGTATCAAATATTTGTCTCAAATAGTAAGGATGTATAGTGTCATGCGAACTAAAGGAGGGTTTAAGTTTAAGCATTACTTCCTTTACAAAATGTAGAGAGACAGGATTGAAAGAAGTCCACAGGACAGGTGAAGTCATCTCCTGATTTGAGACCAGAAACTGGGCCCTCAGACTTGAAGCTTTATTGTCAAAATAACTAGAGAAATCCTCACAAAGTGCTAAAGACGGGTAGTGAAGAGAATTTACAGGGGGGTTTAGAACGGAGTTGATAACAGAAAAAAGAGCTTTTGGGGTGTGGTGATGTTTCTCAATTAGTTTAGAAAAATAGGAAGCCTTGGCTTTCTTAACAGCATACTGATATGACGATAGGCAATTCTTTAAGATCTCATAAGAAATCTGTAATTGGTCCTTTTTCCACTTCCTTTCTGCTTTTCTGCATGCCTGTCTCAAGGAACGAATACAGTATGACCGAATTTTCATTTTGAGGGGGAATTATCACCTTAACAGTTATTAGGCTAACAAAATCACAACAGGAATTTTTAGTTATGTAGTTAATACATCTATAGCAATAACTTGTTCTTAATTGATTTGGGATTAAAGTTAAACCTGCAAGTTTTGTGTATATATTTGTGTTTGTTTAATATATTAATACAGAGCCGTATAAAGAGATATAGGAGAAGAAACCAACAAAACGTCTCAGGTTACTTATGTAACCATGGTTCGAAGACACTGCGTCCTCTAGGGGTCGCAATGGGGAACGCCTCGTCGTGACCCGTGTCTGAATCATACATGAAAAAACCCCACTCGTTTTGGCCGGACGACAGCCTGACGGCACTAACCGTGCGACTACGTAAATCGATTCCAGGAGTATAAATCATTCACTTCTTCGTCTGAAGCTTGCGGCCGCAGCATGGCAAGAAACCTAGAGGAAGCAGTGTCTCGTTCCCTACTCAGGGAACCATGGTTACATAAGTAACCCGAGACGTTCCCTTTCATGGGAACTTCGAACTGCGTCCTCTAGGGGTCACTATGGGGAACGGTATACCCACGCCACCATGCTGAGGGGAGTGCCAGCCAGAACCATGGCGAGCACTAAGAACCAACTCTACCATATTGCTATGGGAGTTGCCCCTGGGATGTTTAGATGGCTGTCAGTGACGTTATTCCCTACTGCCAAAGGCCTAGGCTACATACCCCAAAAGTACTTACCTGTTAGGGCCAGACTCCTGGGCCCGGGGTAGAGTTCAAGGCTTGGAATCAGGAATAGATTATTTTAAGGGAATACGACCAAGAGCCTAGACTCATACTAGTCTTGGCTTGTCACGCAGGGGCTACCGCACGTTTGTCTTTGCCTGTGGTGATTTCGAATTTGTGTGGTTTCTCAACACTCCTATTATCATCCCGCTTTCTATCTCACGTAGAGTATACCCAGAGGTACTAATCATATGAGGAGTGGTGCCCAAATGCAGAATCGCTCGACGGGGCGGTCTACTTGTAAACCACTCAAAAACGAGCACGAAGTCTTGCGCGTAGCTCGTACCATACAGGATTTTAGAAAAGTGGGCAAAGCATACCGTGCCCACTTACCACTTATGTGGATTTTTAGAAAAGTGGGCAAAGCATAACGGGCGCACTTACCAGCTATGTGGATTTTAAAAAAGTGGGCAAAGCATAACGTGCACACACTTGAATACCGCTCTAGGGGTTCTTGTGGCACCCTGAAAGAGCAGCCTATAGATAAAAATAGCGTATCACCAGACGCTATATCTACGGCTATAATGCTGGTGTGGCTAGCAGTAAATCTGTAGCTGGGGAGAACATCCAGCTCTCAATGGAGCGGGAGCTCAACCTACAGCATGTTCCATGGTGGAACAGCTAGCAGTTATTCAACTAAGGGAGCAACACACTCAGTTCTCAAACCGAGACGGGCCTCGACCTGCAGCATGTTCCAAAGCTGGAACAGCTAGCAGTTATTTACTTAGCTGTGGGAGCAGCACACCTAGTTCTCAGTCGAGAAGGGTGCTCGGCCTACAGCATGTTCCAATGCCGGAACGGCTAGCAGTAGTTTATCTTGGCTGAGGGAGCACAAACCCAGCTCTCAACGAGAGGGGGCTCGACCTGCAGCATGATTTGAAAAATCAGAGGGGTAAGCATACTGCTGTCTAGCCAGACTCTCATTCCAGGTAACCCTTTTGATAAAAGGGGAGCATTGTTTCAATACTACCACGAGGACAGCCCATAGAGTGAGGAATTCAACTCCTCAGAGAGGATTACGCTCGAAAGAAAACACCATACTCACAAAAACCCTCAATGGTGAGGGTGGTGATGCTTCAAGAGGATATCCTGGTGAGCGGGAAAAACCCCTCAGGGCGACCCGGATATGGTAGACCAGTCAGGGTAGCATGAAAGCGGAACCCCAGCCCGGACGTCCAGGAAATATCTGCAGTGACGCGCCGGGGGCCCGATAATCACAAAGGCTCCCGCAGAAGCATGTGTTATGGCCACATGATCCAGGAAAGTATGAAGCCGAAACCCGGCTTTACCTACCTTCTGGACATATCTCGACGAGTAAAATAAACACTGCAAGTCGAGCACCCAGTTTCTGAACCCAGCACGGGAAACACTGCAAGAAACTAGCAGAAGGGTTATACACACAACCATCTCATTAGATACACACATATATATTTATATTTTCATATATTTAGACATGGATCGTACTCAACCACCATGGCTCCCGCGTTGGGGCTCTGTCCGGAAAAGCCTCTAGACCGGACCTTCAGTAAGGTGGTTACTATGATTAACCATAGAACCACCAAAACATCATAGGTCCAGAAGGAGACTGTTATGCAGGAGATATTGTGGTTACAGGGGAATTAGGAAGGGGAAGAAAGGGTATATGTTACACCCCCTGAGAGAAAGAGTGGATACCTAAGTATTACTCTGATCCGGACGAAAGCGCTGACGCCTTGTTTGGATCACATCCCTCAGGTCCTGCCTTCCTCCCTTTGACCCACGATACTTCCTATCCCTACCCGCAGGCGGAGGAGGAGCACGAGCCGCGACACTAGCCCTCTGTGCCCGTCTCCGATCCTCAAACCGAGACGGGCCAAGACCCCTGGGATGTTCGGGCTCAGACCTGGACCTTCGAGGAATGAAAGTTTTGAAGGCCGCTGAGCGCGCCTTCGCCTCCCTGAACTTTTCGACGACCGTCTCAACGGATGTACCAAAAAGTTCAGAGGGCGAAACCGGGGCATCGAGAAGAAAACCCCTTTCTTTCTTCCCGTTGTCTGCCAGGTTTACCCACAGCTGCCTCTCCGTTACTACCATCGCCGCCATAGATCTGCCCATGGCAGAGGCAGCCTGCTTAGTAGCACGAAGAGCAAGATCCGTGGTGCGGCGTAACTCAGCCATCTCATCAGAAGAAAGGCCCTCGCCTTTATCCAGGTCTTTCAGCAGATCAGCCTGGTATGCTTGAAGCACCGCCATCGTGTGCAGTGAAGCAACAGCCTGACCTGCTGCTGCGTATGCCTTGCCATTCATTTTAGATGTAGCTTGAAGAGGCATGGATGGCAAGGAGGGAGTTTTGAGAGATGATGTCTCACCCATAGAGAGATAGCTAGCTAGCGTCTCTTCTACAGGGGGCATTC
This sequence comes from Sinocyclocheilus anophthalmus, assembly GCA_018155175.1. NCBI lineage: Eukaryota > Metazoa > Chordata > Actinopteri > Cypriniformes > Cyprinidae > Sinocyclocheilus > Sinocyclocheilus anophthalmus. The sequence goes on along the minus strand of JADLZN010003902.1, from coordinate 412,163 downwards.
TCTCATAGCCGTTTTCGCGCATCGCCTCGATATTCGCATAACTGGTATGCTGAAACCGATGGATGCGTGAGGAAAACGGCTTCTTCCATTCCTTCTCGATCTCAGTATGGAGATCAGGAAGGAAAGGAAGACTCACCTGAGCTGGAGGGTTATGGCCAGAAAGATAACGTTCGTCGAGACGACCTCGCGACGCCACTTCCTTAGTCCGCTTCCATGGCAAGTCAAGTCTTGCCGTGGCGCGATCCATAACCTCTAAGAGCTCATCATACGCAGGGCAGGAGGATTGAGAAGGCTCAGCCTCAGCTTCTTCACTCTCTTCATCCATTTCCTGCTCTTCCTGGGCTGGACCCAGCAGAGCACTGGCCCCTGGATCAGATGATGTTAAAGAGAGAACATCTTCCTCCAGTGGCTGTCTCTCGCCCCCCGCCGATGAGCGCGAGAAGGAAAGCCCCTCTCTAAACTCATCGGCCAGGTCCACCTGAGATCCCCACGAGCTCATTCTCCTCCGTGCCTCAGCAGCGGCGGGTCCTGAACCGCGGGAAGCAGATGGCTTCCCCTCTTTACTTGAAAAGAGAGACAAACGAGAACGGAGTTTTTTCATTGGAAAAACCTCGCAGTGCACGCAGATTGCCCCCTCGGAGGCATCGCGTGCGTGCTCTTTGCCCAAACAAACAGCGCATAGATCGTGTGTGTTAAACAATGTCAACACGGATGCACACATCCTTAATTGCTTTGCTAGTGCTCGCCATAATAAATAGATAGCTCTTACTTTTTCCTTGAAAATGCACGCTTCAAACAGAACAGTCCATGAAGACGAAGAAGAGAATGATGTGTAGCTCCCGGCGCCGATTTATACTGTAGTCGCACCGGTAGTGACGTCATGGCTGTCGCCGGCCAACGAGTTGGTGTTTTTTCAATGTATGCTTCAGACACGGGTCACGACGAGGCGTTCCCCATAGCGACCCCTAGAGGACGCAGTTCGAAGTTCCCATGAAAGGGAACTTTAATCTTCATCTATAAAAACTTTTCTTCCTGGAAAACTAAAGTTGTGGTGCCTCTTTCTTGTTCAGCCTTCTCCACTGCATGATGTGGCCTCAGACAGTCTACGAGTTTGCCATTACAAAGATTGAAAAGTTCGAAAGGACAATCAGCCGGTACGTGAGAAAATGGCTTGGACTCCCGTGTTGCATCAGTAACATTGCACTGTATGCTAAGACCATGTTTTCATTACCTATTTCGAGTCTAGTGGATGAATATAAGTGTACCACAGCAAGATTAGTAATGATACCATCTAAATCTGGGGGCACAGCAATAAGTGCAGTAAAACTAAATGTGTCAAACTCCTGATGAAGCTGTAGAGTGCTAAAACTACTCTCAGACATAGGGATATCATAGGATGCGTGCAGCAGCAAGGTATACAGCTGGCTTCGGAACTGAAGTAAAAGCACCTGTCCCTGAGTTGTATTATTAAAGAAATCTACAATGTACTCCCCTTGCCTGAGAACTCTAACCAGTGGATGGGAGAAGATCCATCATGCCTGAGGGTCCCCACCTGATGACCCCAATGATGATGTTAGTAACCTCTAATGTCCCCCTTCCCTTTATTCTCCCTCCCCCCTGTCGACATCAAAGCTGATTAATTAGGGATTGCAACATCTAGTCCCCAAGCAGTAGGCCTAATGGACATCCAACAATGTTCTTTCATACAGTCGTGTTTCTTAAACACATGCATTGAAAGTTTAGATTTTGTGTGGCATATTGGGTGCACAGAATACGTCTTTTCCATCGTTCAACACATGATGGCGCCATATTCCTGCTACAAGCACCGAGCAGGAACAATCACTGAAGCGAGAAGATAAATGTAGGTTCTGGATGTTACACATAGCCTACATCCCATCTCATTTTTAGAAAAAAGTTACATATTTAATCTGAGGTAAACTGCATTTGTTTATGCGATAGGCTATATGTAGGCTAATTGCCTTTAGCTCATATTTGATGTAACATTATTCTACCCCTTAAACGGATATGAGACTGCTGCTATTTAATTTTCTTTGCACATCGCTATATAAAGTAGTAGCTACTAGACCTAGTTGACGTCCATCGGGTAACTACTTTTTCAGCGCCTGATCTGAATCAGGAAAAAAAGAGACATTTGCAAGTGTCATGTAAATTTTGTGCAAATTAAACCCGCCCTGCATGAAACAGCAAGTCCTTCCTTGTCGTCTTACTCGTAATGATTCTGCGACTGAATGATTCAAAAACGTGTAGCCTACCGCTTGCGACCACCGATGATCCGCATAAAATATCGATATAGGTCTATATCATACCTTAGATCGCAGAAGTACCAAAAAAGAAATTTGCATCTAAAGCCTTGGAGGCCCAAACCACACTTCAGCAGGACCATATCACTCCGCCCCTCGGTCAACATTAGACCTGCTCTAAAGTGCGGCAGGTGCGTGGAGAGATCAGCACCTTAACAGCTGTGGGAAGAGGACAGGGGGCACGATTTTTGTCGACTATAAAAACCCGTCACAGACCAGGCTGATTCATAGGACCTGCAGGTACGCAAAAAGAGCATGTCGACTGAGTGAGGCCATCCACCAGAACAACCTGGATGTGAAACTACAGAGGTGAGCAAGACAGGTAAACCAAAAATAAGTTTTAATGCTATCCAAAGTGTGTTTGTTTGTTCTTTCTCCCTCGGTCCGTAGGCTACATAGACAGATAGGGGTAAATTCAGATTTTTTTTTTTTTACTGCTGTTTGTGTTTTGCAGAATATATTTTTCTAATTAATTTGAAATCTGAATTTGATATAAACACACTACAATATCAGCACCTAATTGTTACTGTTTCCCCCCCTTTTATTCAGAATAAAGGGCACTGTAAAAAATTACATCTAAATAAAACCTTTTTGTGAAGTAAATTTAACCTTTTAGTTATATTTAGTGAAGTTAAATGAAAGTATTGCCAAAATGTAATTACCAAAATTCTAAAAACTATTACACTTGAGTAGGAATTGTCAGGAAATCTAAATAGATGGAAAAACGTTGTTGTTATGAAATATATGAGTGTATTAAATCTAAAATAAATATAACCGTAATACTAGAATATGCTATTTAATATTTCTTTACTGTTTTACTTATTTGCAGGTTATGGGCAGGGAACACCTGAAAAATGAGATGAACGAAAAGCTACGGATTCACATTTTTGACAGTATTTTCTACAGTAATTTTGGAGTTTATCACAATGCACCCCCAGAACTTCTATGGATAACCTGCACTTGCTTTACGTTGAGCCACACGCACAATACATGTGGATTCAGTTTTGTTCGTTCGGCTCGCGTTAAGCAAGAGCAGAACTTCCTCCAGTACCAAACTTCTGTGACTTTTTTTTGGATTGGAAGCAAGAGTAACTGCTATGCCCTTTTGTTTGGAATAGTTTTTTTAAATGGAAAAGAGTCCAAACCACACAAATGTGAAGTGAGATATTCGCTAACAAATGAATGAGCCACAACTGATAATTTGTCTTCTGCAATGGTCATGATTTACAATGTCACCTGTTATCCAACATGTTTGTTGAGTAATCCACTTCCTCTCTCCTGTGCTGTTTATAAATGAGGGTGAAGTTCTCATGCTGCAGTGATGTAATGGCAAAATAAAGTTCTTCTTAACTCCTCAGTGTTTGTATGTTGAGTTATCACACGTACACTAGCCTGGTAACTGTGGAGGCATATGGTTACTATGGAAAGTCAATGGAGAGTTTGATGTGCAGAAGGGGTAAAGGGTAATCTGCTCTAATAGGTAACGGGTAAAACATTAACTAGAGGAGCATGGACTTCTCTTCTCTCTCCATCAGCCTGACCATCTGCTCCTGGCTGTTTCACACAGGCCCCCATTGAGTCACCTTGGAATCCATATCTTTCAAGTCAAATTCATTCAAATAAATTACCATTACTACCCCAACTCTTCTGGATACCACACACATAAAGCCATTCAACATCTGTGGCTGTTATTAGGTTGGCAGTGCACCTTTTTATAGCACTTCTCTGCTGTGTTTACCATACAAATGCATTATATTAATTGTTATAGTGTCACATTGTGTTCTTTCCCATCTGTTGCTTCTATTAAGCCCTACCACAAAGCTCACAGACTATACAAGACAAAAGCAGTTTAGCTTAAAGCGAAACATTGTCGTTTATAGCAGATGTGAAATCAGAGGGCTGTTATTAGATCAGAATTTCATGTTCTGCTCTGATGATGCTGCAGGTTACGGCGACTAAAGCGGCTCCAGGGGCCATGTGTTTCAGCCAAAGACCATTACAATACCACTAATGAAATATGCAAGTGCCTTTAGGCTGCCTCACAGCCTGTGATTGGACATACAAGTATCTTCAATATCGCCAATTAGACTGAGAAATATTGAGGTCAACATTCAATATGCCCAAAGCAATTAGAAGGATCTTTTGTTTGGACAGTTTACTGACTGATCTGGCAAACGAACAAAAACACACCTGCATAGAACACATGGACATGCACACATACAAAGCACTATACAGAGTCTCAAAAACATATTTGGACATTTAAGCTACATTTTAAAATACATGATTTATATTGCATGGATATCAGTGCATTTAATATTGTGCATATGTGTGTGTGTGTTAAAAGTCTTTTATCCCAGGCATTTATTTGATCAGAAATATAATGAGAACAGAAATATTCCTAAACATTTTTGTGAATTATTTCACAATAACTTATTTCTGTGATGATGAATCCACAGCCATTATTACGGTCTTCAGTGTCACGTGATCCTTCAGAAATAATTTTAATATGCTGTGTTTCAAAAAATTATGGTGAATATGATTGTGCTGCCTAATATTTTTATTCAAAACAGCATTTCAAATTTCAAAACGGCAATCTTTAGTAACATTATAAATGTCTTTTATAAAAACTAATTTCAAGAAGTGCATTTTATATATGAATATACTGTTACTAACAAAACGTACATGTGAAAGAAACACACACAACTCCAAACAAACACGAAAAACACACTAACTACACACACACTCAAACAAAGACCCTGAGTGAGAGTCACAGTATATTTGTTGGTGATGCAGATGTCTGAGTTTGAGCTGTCAGGGCCTGTTTTTCACACACAGAGCAGGATTAGTTTCCATGGTGCTAGTGAACATGTGGCAGGTGGTTTTGGCCCTCAGCTTTGTCCTACAAGTAGAAAAAGGCACCAGTTTTGTCACTGTCTATGAGGAAATCCCAAAACGACAGGCATAAAACAGAAAGTACATTTTGGAGAAGGAAGCATCTGTTATACATCAGTATCTATACTGAAATAAAGGGTTTTTTTATTTTGTGATAGTAAAGTTATTTAAGTTTATTATATATAGTGATATATATATCCTATATAAATAATGTGTCTTTCGTTCCATTCAGATAAAATATCCATACTGCAATTTCTTTGTCTGTTGCATTTACATAAAAGATAGAATCTTTAAAATAAATGCAAATTAGAAATTTGGCAGTGAAATTGGTGTAACTGTTGTGCTGCGTGTCTGTATGGTGGATATTATATTCAAGGTGTGTGTAAACTTCATCGGATATAGTTCCAAGGACAGGTGACTGGTTAACAGCCCTGGAGATGTGCGTCATTCAGACAGCTCTTGTTTTCCAGAGCCTACCTGACAACATGAGGATGCTAATGCCATCTCATAGAGACGCAGAAAGAACAGGGGACGAACAGTGTTACCATGGAACAGATGGATTTATGAAAGAGACATACGCACACACAGCACTTGCATACTAACTGACCCTGTCGTTCACACACGGAATGAGATACACACTAATAAACATTAATCACACACACAGGTATAGGGTGTAGCACGCAGACAGCAGGAGTGGGGGCAGATGTGTAAACACTACCTGTTTGTTCTGTGTAATGGCTGAATGACTGGGGAAGTGAGAAGCAGGTGATGGTCCTGGAACACTGAGCTCCATATAGTACATTCAGACTACATGTGTCAGCCTGGGATTCTCTCCAAGAGTGGGTGGAGTGAATGATTCTCAGGGTAATAAGAGAGTGTTTATGTATACTATTGATTATTCTACAACTATTTTAATAGTTTTTGAAAGAAGTCACTTATATGCTCACCATTTATTTAATAAAAATCCTGTAAAAACTGTGAATTACTATTCCATTTTAAAGTAACTATTTTCTATTTGAATATATTTCAAAATGTAATTTATTCCTGTGATGTTTCCACAAAAACATTAAGCAGCAAAACTGTTTTTAACGTTGACAATAAAAAGGAGTATTTCTTGAGCACCAACTTATCATATTATAATGATTTCTGAAGGATAATGTCTGCTAAAAATTCAGCTTTGCCATCAGAGGAATAAATTGGATTTTATATATATTGAAAAAAGAAAACAGTTATTTTAAACTGTATTTACTGTATTTTTATGAGCGTAAGAGAATTCTTTCAATAACAGAATTTTAAAAATCTTAATTATTCTAACTTTTGACCAGTAGTGTACGTGCTATACTACAACTAATTTTGGAAAATTTTACCCCACATTTTAAGCACTAACTATCTTGTCTTAATCTGGTTCATAAAGACCTAGCTGACTCACTGTGCTACTTTGAATGGTTATCTGTGTGTGTGAGAGAGAGTAGGCTGGCCTGTGATGTAAATGGACTAATTTTACTGTGAAATGAATGCTGGAGTGATGCAAGGAAAGATGTGATTAGCCTGCGGCCTTGACTAAGCTTGCCAACTCCTCTGTCTCACACTCATAGAAGCACAGAAACACTTCTCACTTATTTCTATAAGTATATAATCCATGAGCAAACATCCATTTTACTTTTTGTTCATCACAATGTATTAAAAATCAGTATAAATTCATACATACACTTCTAAAAGCAAATGTAGGCCTATACAATGTCCCAATCTGCACAATGTTTGTTGGACCAATATATAAACCGTCTTGCATTTTTGGTGGTTGTAGAAAGCTTGTGTAGAAGAGAACCTAATTTATGCCTGTTCTGTCGTTTAACATCCATTTACATGATTAAAAACTAAAACTATTAACTAAAAGCTAGCCATGAAATTTTTTTTTTTGATAATAATAAATTGGTGTTTCTTTTGGTTCTGTGGCCAGTTTACTGTAAAAATGTCCAACATTCATGCATCACATCAGAATTTTTATTTTTTTTACCAAATGGCTCTCTCCTTTGTCTCATAGCTGCATTTTATGTAGCCTAAACACAGTTAAATCATTTGGCAAAATTACAGCTTATTTGGAAATGATACACAATTAAAAATATACTACTAACGAGAAAATTTAAGATTCAAGATTGAAGATTTTTTATTTGTCACACTCAGTTATATGATACATAACCAATAGAGAAATGTAAGTTAGGTCCGCTCCATAGATTGTGCAAATTTAGACAAGTATAAGACAAAGAAAGTAATAAACATGGAGATAAGATAATAAGACTGTACAAAATAAAATAAAAAGCCTGAGAGTACAGGGCATTACTCAATAATCTTAGAAAGGAGAATATATAATAAATATTTAAAGAAACAGGAATGTACAAGTGAGGAATATGCTGAGGTATGTACAGAGAAGAATTTGAAGGGAAGTACAACAGTGCAGGATGTTACATAGCAGCAACGAAACCAGAAAGTGCTGTGTGCAATGACATTGTCAAGTAACGGGTGTGTTACTATTAATATTAATATAATATTGTGACGAGTGGGGCGGGGCCGAGAGCCGTGTTTATTTTGTGTTTTGGTTCTGTTTGTGCGCGGCAGTCGTCCGTGAGGGGCTGTCGCACTGTTTTGTGTTTATTTTATTATTAAAGTTTTGTTTAAATGTTCGCCGGTTCCCGCCTCCTTCTTCCCGTGAATACGAACTTTGTTACATTGGTGCCGAAACCCGGGAGGAAGGAGGGACACGCTGCCAGAGATCCCTCGCCACTGTGGTGAATCCACGGTGCCATCGAGCATGGCAGAGCAGTCTGCCACCATGGACGCTCGTGGCGGTGGGCTAGAGTGAGTTGCCGGGGGGCCGGACAAACTTGCTGCCGGCTGCCTGGGATGTGGAGGGACGGCTGCTGTCCGTGCTGCCATCCGCCATGATGGGGAGGAGCAGGGAACGGGGGACTCCTGCCGGCTGCCCTGAACCTGGAGGAGCCGATTGCCATCCACCGGGTGGCGGAGGAGGGTCGGGCTGTCCACCGAGGGCCATCCAGTGCCGCCGCCAGGCATCGCGGAAGAAAGAAGTTACCTAGGGCTGAGTGGAGGGGTGTGATGTTGCCGGCCCCGGGCCGAGCGTCAGTGTGTCTGGGAACCAGAACAAGATTTTTTTTTTCCTCTCTCCCCTCTCTCGTCTCTGTCTTTCCTCATCCTTCCGTCTCCTTTTCTCTCGCCTCGTCTGTCTGTCCTTACCCCCAGGTACGCCACGGCCACCATGATCGGCTCCCCCGGAGGGGAGAGTAGAGCGCAGTCTCGGGAGTACCCCCTGGCCTGCTAGGGGCGATGGGGGTATGTGACGAGTGGGACGGGGCCGAGAGCCATGGGAACAGAGAGAGGCCGGTCTCGAGTAAGTGAATGACGACACTGCGCTACTCACCGGTCTTGAGTCCACGGAGAGCTCCGTGAAGGAATAAAAGGAAGAGTGGACGACAGTGCAAGATGATGAGAGACAAGGCCTGGATTTTATTTTTTGGTTCTGTTTGTGCATGAGGGGCTGTGCGCTCTTTTGGTATTTATTATAAAGTTTTGTTTAAATGTTCGCCGGGTACCGCCCTCCTTTCTTCCCGAATACGAACTTGGGTACCTCGGATGCCGAAACGGGAGGAGGAGTGACAACAGTGTTGCCAGAGATCCCTCGCCACTGTGGTGAATTCGCGGTGCCATCGAGCATGGCAGAGCAGTCTGCCACCATGGACGCTCGTGGCGGTGGGCTAGAGTGAGTTGCCGGGGGGCCGGACAAACTTGCTGCCGGCTGCCTGGGATGTGGAGGGACAGCTGCCATCCGTAAGGGAGCGGAGGAGTGATGGGGAGGAGCAGGGAACGGGGGACTCCTGCCGGCTGCCCTGAACCCGGAGGAGCTGATCGCCATCCACCGGGTGGCGGAGGAGTGTCGGGCTTTCCACCGAGGGCTATCCAGTGCCCCCCCAGGTACGCCACGGCCGCCATGATCGGCTCCCCCGGAGGGAGGAGGGGGGGAGTAGAGTGCAGTCTCGGGAGTACCCCCTGGCCTGCTAGGGGCGGGGCCGAGAGCCGGGGAACGGAGCGAGGCCGGTGGAGTAAGTGATGATGCACGACACCTGCGCCACTCACCGGTCTTGAGTCCCACGGAGGAGCTCCGGAAGGATAAAAGGAGGAGTGACGACAGTGCAAGACGAGAGAGGACCAGGCCTGGATTTTATTTTGTGTTTTGGTTCTGTTTGTGTGTGAGGGGCTGTCGTGCTGTTTTGTGTTTATTTTATTATTAAAGTTTTGTTTAAATGTTTGCCGGTTCCCGCCTCCTTCTTCCCGAACTACGAATGTTGTTACAAATATTATGATCAAATAATATTGGGGGTTTTAGTCTTTAACATAACATGTTCGCATATTTCATCTCAAGCATGGTCTTTGTTGTTTTTTTGGGAACCAATTACAGTAGTAGTTTTGAACTTCTTTAGAGTCATTATTGCTTATGGTACTGTGGGACAGCCGCAATTCGTATCTGTCAGACCTATGTTCCTGTTTTGTTGTGTTTTCTCCCCATGTACCCTCCTTGACCTAGTTTTCCCTAGCTCTCAGACCCAGAGAGGGCTGCTGTTCCCGTGTCTGGCCCAGGGAGGGCCACAGATCCCGAGTCTAGCTCAAAGAGGGCTCCTGTCCCCACGTTTGGCCCAGGGAGGGCCTCAGATCCCAAGTCTAGCACGCGAGGACGGGCGGGGTCTGATGCTCTGCTTTACACGTCGAAGAGAACGGAGATAGGGGCATACCCTGTGTTCCCGAGTTTAGCCCAGAGAGGGCTTCTGTTCCCGAGTGCAGCCCAGAGAGGGCTTCTGCCTCAAAGCCCAGCCCAGAGTCAGTTCCAGGCGAAACAACCAGGACGTCCCCCAAGAAAAGTTTTTAGTTTAGTCTAGTTCCAAGGCCAGGGCCACGGAGGCTGCTCCGCCATGGCCCCCTGAACTGCCTGCTCCGCCATGGCACCCTGAGCTGCCTGATCCGTGATGGCACCCTGAACTGCCTGCTCCGCCATGGCACCCTGAGCTGCCTGCTCCGCCATGGCACCCTGAACTGCCTGATCCGCCATGGCACCCTGAACTGCCTGCTTCGCCATGGCACCCTGAGCTGCCTTCCGGGAGGGGGAGGTGATGTCAGACCTATGTTCCTGTTTTGTTGTGTTTTTCTCCCCATGTGCTCTCCTTGACCTATTTTTTCCCTCATGTCTGATTTGGTTCAGTTGTGTCTGGTTAATTACCCTCATTTGTGTCAGTACTTATAGTGTAGCCTGTCCCTTGATTCCTTTGTCCGGTGTTAACGTCATTTTGTCCATTCTATGTGCTGCGTGTGTGTTCCTGTCTGCCCTGTGTTAACCCTGTTTTGGATCATTAAAGACTGTTCTACGTATATCTCCTTCGTCTCCGTGCTCCTTGATGCCGACACAGTAAGCAACGTTATAGTATAATTTTCACAAAATAAATGATTACAATTTTTTTCTCTTTATATATTTTCAACATGTAATAATAATGGATTTTGATAAGATTTAAAGTGTAGGTTTGGGACAAAGGTAAAACAAAATCTATACACAAGGTATTTGAAAAGTGGCAAAAGCAAATTATATAGGTATTTAAAAAGCTTCCAAGACAGTTTTAATGTGATAAGTAATATAAATTAGCCTCTGGGACATAAAAGTTAAAGAAACACCCATACAGCAGATGTATAAACATTAGCATCATACAAATTGTGCAAGCAATATTAAACACTTAATGCCTGTTTTCTCAGTTTAAGAGTGAATTTCTGTGTTCTCTCAGAACAGTTCCCAAAAGCTCTTTTTTAAAGCACTTAAACAGCTTGTTTTTAAGAAGTTCATATTCAGTATGCTAGAACGTGCTTGAAGAAAAATGAAACACATGTATATCTGTAGTCCATCTGTAGGTGGTACAATGATTGTACCCCCACAAAAGATGAGGGCCATTGAACAACAATACCTTTTGTTTGACCTCTTACAATAGTGCATCATGTTCCTGAACCTCTGAGAGGATAGCACATCATGGATGGATGGTCCACTGTAAAGAAAACAAAAAAAAAACAACAAGATTAATACAAGATTACCCTTTTTGTGACACTTAAGAGTATTTTCAGCAACGAAGAGTTGCTGAAAATACCTTTTAGCTGAGATTGATGACTGGTTGTTTGGTATCTTTTATTTCTTCTCCTAAACTTGTGCAACATCAACTGACAAAATGCAAAATAATCAGCAAGCTTCCCTACAAACTGCAAAATCAGTGATTCGAATCATTTTCTGCCACTGTTTTACTATTTCTTGAGTGGACCCCATGAATCTGCAGTCAGTGGAGATTGCAAGGGCATTTAGAGTGTGTAAATGTGTCTGTGTTAAACTGTATGGCTGGGCCTTGTTTTTTTCTGATGAGTCAGAACACTGAACCCCCTGCTAGACAATAACAGGACTTAAGCTCTCTTTTGACACATGTTGCTGAGCTGGCAGTCCCTCTGCACATTCTGCAGTAACTGCAGTGACAGCGGCTATATAAACACCCCATATTGGACCGACCCCCAACGTTAATTACGCCAAATCTCTCCCACAAACTGCATGTGAGTATGGGTCGCTGTCATGATGCCAAAATCAACATCATAAACTTCATGAAAGTGGATTTAACTGTGAAAATGGATAAACTGATGCTCATTTGTGTTGACCGGACACAATCATCATGGATTGTCATGAATGACGGGAGATAGAGGCCTTTGTGAATCTTTCCATGGACTGAAAAGTCACCCATTTCTGGTGGTTACTAAATGAATTTTCAAAGCAATGTTGGAATTGAGTAATTTCAGCCATTGCTGGATTCATGGGGCCCTAATACCTATGATGGCAAACTTAAGCTATTGATTTTCTCTGGTTGTTTTAGTGCAAAGAATGGACCGTATCAGAAAGAGACCCTTTCTCTTGTCGCAGCTAAATTGAAAGGGCCTAATTGTACAAAATGCATTTATTCTTAACTGACCTAAAACAAGGTCCCTCTTGCATTGTCAGTAATCTTTCTTTTGATAACTTGACGTTAAAAGTAAACCACTGAGGTCATAGGTTATGCCTGAACATTGAATAGTAATGTTTGTGATCTGTCAGGTCAGGGCAGGTGTTGTTGTATTGTTAACCTTATCCCTTAATGTTGCCAGTAGCTGGAGAGAGCAGACAGGCGGCCATCATGAATCAGCGAGAGCAGATGGAGCAGCGGGAGCAGTGGAGGATCACAGTGTGGGAAGAGGAAAACTTCCAGGGCAAGCGTTGTGAGTTCATGCTGGAGTGCCCAAACATTCTGGACAGGGATTTCCAAAAGATTCGCTCTATCAAGGTGGACAATGGCCCGTAAGTGTGTGTGTGTGTGTAAAAGCTCATTTTTCAAATTTACATGCGTGCAATTTTTTTTTATAAGTAGAGGTTTGCGCTGTCTCTATCTAATATATCAATATATATTTTATGTATATATTTGTAAATATGTTTCTTGGGAGATAATATGAATAATTTTTGCACATTTTTGCAGCTGGGTGGGTTATGAGTACCCAGAGTATCAGGGTCAGCAGTTCATCCTGGAGAAGGGAGATTATCCCTGCTATCAGGCCTGGAGCGGAAACAGCAGCTACCGCACTGAGCACCTGCTTTCCTTCAGACCCATCAAGTGTGCTGTGAGTTTAGCATTTAATGCATTTAAGTGTCTCATTTATTTACCTTTCATTTTTAGAATAAATCAGATTTGTTTGTGAAATATATAAAAAAATCAATATTGTGATATACTGAAAATGGCAACGTGTGATAAAGAAATACTGGGTCTACAGTCTACCTACTCCAATGAAATGTACAGATAATTTTAACTTTATTAAAACGTCATCTTGCATCTGACATGTAAACCTCTCAAAACATACTTTCTGGTCCTAATTTGTGTCCTCTTTCATCACCAGAACCACAGTGACAGTAAAATTACCCTGTATGAGTGTGAGGACATGATGGGACGCAAGTTCGAGATGTGCGATGACTACCCCTCTCTTCAAGGCATGGGCTGGTGCAGTAAGGAGGTTCCTTCTATGAAAGTCAACTCTGGAGCGTAAGTCATCCTCCATTTGCTTCAGTAGGCCTATAAGTTATATATGTATTACTTCTCTCTGCACAGAGATTTATCTCATTAATAATAATATGTTGTTCTTGCATTTACTGCAGCTGGGTGGGCTACCAGTTTCCAGGTTACCGTGGATACCAGTATATCTTTGAGAGAGAGAGACGTCAGGGAGAATACAGGAACTATAATGAGTACGGCACCCAGGCCCACAGCAATCAGATCCAATCAATCCGCAGAATTCAGCACTAAGTCCGCCCCCACTCTCTCCTATTGGCTACTGTGAATCAAGCGATAGCATGGTATTGAGACAAAGTAGGCAATAAACGCTTTTTCAAACTCCAGAAAAAAGAGTGTGCTTGTCGCCATTCCTCTGATTTATCCAAACCGTGCCCAGAAAATTTAACGTTAGATCGTTAAAAACTGGAGTGTTATTATTTTATAACTAATTGACAACAGCTTATAAGGCTGTCCAAGCCTTTGTACTTACAGTATAAAGATTTAGCATATTGTTAACAGAGACCTTCAATTCAGATTAGACATCTTTAGATTAGATTAGAGATTTCTTTTATTTTTTTAATTTTTTTTCTTAATGTCAGACATAGAATGTATATTGTTCTTGTCGGATTGTATTTTATTTTCAATAAACAAAAGCACGAGATGATGGCTGTTAGTGTTTCTGCTGTGTGCAATGTTGCCAGATCTATTGAGTTTTGCTGCGTAAAATGTTTATTTATGACAACTCGGCATTGGTTATTTGAATACTACATAAAAGTTGGTTTAAATCTCCTTATTTGATCAGATTTGATCAGATATTTTATATATATAAGTAAATCATCGAGAGCTGTCCGCGGTGCTGACATCTAGCTGTATAATAGAGCGCAGGACTAACAAACCATTCATAATATTTGACATCTATGTACTTGTAAGATATTTTTTCATTAATTTCTAAGCTTCACAAAAGTTTCCATTTGATTTTCATTGAGTTATGTTAAATAAGACAATTAAGAATAATTAAGGAAAATATGAAAATGTAGTCAACACGCATGAACGGCTTTAAAACAGCACAACACAACACAATCGGTTACAAAGGTCTAGCAAATTTAGTATTTTGATTAGCGAGGCGCATTCAAATATTATGAGATAGCAGGTTGGCAGCACACAAAATGATCATTAAGCGCCATCTGCTGGTTGTTTTCATATATACAATAGGTGCAGACCACAGTTTAGCAATAATTTAAAAACGTTTCTAACATTTTTATTTGTTTAACAATTTGCATTTTGTTTCAAAGTCCTTAAAAATGATTCAGAAAAATAGATGCAAAAATGCATACAACAGATATAGTATCTAGGTAGACAAAGAAATATATAGTTAGGCCTATTTCGTCATTACCAACATGTAAAAAAATCGTATAATATTAAAATAAAAATGTATAGCCATGCAAAAGGTTATGATTGGGACTTCATAACTTAGTTTGCATTTCTGTTTGTATAATATTATGAATTATATTATATGAATTTGTAAATTAGGACGAACTTATATACTTTACATTAAATTAATAATTAAATCGCAAGTCTCCCATGTTGCCACATGATGGCGAAATTGTTCTTTGCATTGAAACGTTCTGTTGTCACATTTTAAGTTGTTAGAAAGATGAAAATACGTTTTTTTTCTTCTTTTTTATTACAAGTTTACACTTGGTTTTTATCTGTAAGAATGCTCTGCAGATGATAACAGTGTCATTATTAAGCTCAATGTTGCATAGTTCATCAGTCATGAAACAAGTTCATTTCAGCTACAACCAGCTCAGGAGAAGACAATAGTGTCATTATTTAGCTCAATAGTGTCATTATCCAACAAAATGTAGTTCAAATGTTGTTCTAAATTTTGTTCTCCAACAGTGCCAGTGCAGTTGAAGGGATATTTGACCCAAAAATAAAAAAAAGCGCTGAAAATGTTCTACCCTCAGATCATCCTAGATGTAGATGAGTTTGTTTCTTCATTGGGACAGATTTGGAGAAATTTAGCATAACAAAACTTGCCCAGCAATAGATCCTCTGCAGTGAATGGGTGCCATCAGAATGAGAGTTTTAACAGCTGAGAAAAACATTACAATAATCCACAAGTAATCCAAACGACTCCAGTGCATCAATTAGCTTCTTGTGAAGTAGAAAGCTCTGTGTTTGTAATGAACAAATCCATCATTATGACATTCAAACTGTTGCTGTATACATAAAATTGCATTCAACACTGAAAAAATAATTTTGTCTCATCAGGAGAGAAATCTGCAGAGATCAAGTACCGCTGACAAGTGAAATCAGTTCTAAACAAATATGTTAATAATTTTGATGTGGGGAGGAAGTGCTGTTATGGGATTATAGATGGTTTAAAGTAAAAACACCTTAATGGTGGATTTATTTGTTTGTTTGATTGTTCGTTTACACGCAGCTTTTCACTTCATAAGACATTAACTGATGGACGAGCATTGTGTGGATTACTTGTGAGATTACTTGTAATTCTCATTCTGACGGCACCCATTCACTGCAGAAGATCTATTGGTGAGCAAATGATGTAATGATAATGCTAAATTTCTCAGAATCTGTTCAGATGAAGAAACAAACTCATCTATATCTTGGATGGCCTGAGTAAACTTTCAGCACATTTTCATTTTTTGGGAACTATCCCTTTAAATTGATAACTGAATGTCCTTTAAAACCCAAATTTAATAGAAAAAGCACATGACTGACTCTAATAAATTCTACAAGACATTCTATAGTGACTTAAATGGGTGAAAAGCTTCCAAGGATGCTGATGCATCAACCTGGTTAAGGCAGAATGAGGCCTCTGCACTTTAAAGAACTAACACTGCACCTGTTGCAACGCTAATTGTACCAGCCATTACACAAGTCTCTTCATCAGGAGAGTATAATCAGCCGTAAACAACCCTCTTTCCACCAACCTATCATGCCCACCGCCCACCATCCCCAAAAACATACTCCAGAGCCTATTTTCCTCTCTGCTGTACATCCATAATTATACTGTCCCCATTCATGTTCTCATGTTCCGTTCTGTTCTATTCTGTGCTCTGAACAGTACTAGACGTTCCTCTTTCTTCCCACTCCTTTCCAACTGCCAGTATCTTTCACTCTTTTTTCTCAGTCTGCTGTTATTACCACTGCTGGCTACCATGGCAACACTCAGGCAATGGTGTTCTAGAGGCGCTGATGACCCCACATGAATCATTCTTTGTTATGATTGTGTCAGTCTGTCATTCACTTTTCTGTCAAATACCAATTAACAGTAAGCAATGGAGCCATTTATACTGGTGTTTTTATTTACAGATTAAATGAAGCATTATAGATAAGTAGATAATAATATGATGTATATATATATATATATATACTCAAAATATGGTCCAGAATGGATATGAAGATATGAAAGGCCTATTTTTCATATTATAAGCATCATGGTACAGTTACTCTGGTACACTCTTACTTAACCCTGTAAAGTCTGACATATGAAATGATAGTCTGAAAATATATTTTTAAATGGAGCATTTAATTGAAACTTTAGACAAAATGATCTATTCAAAATCTTAAAAAGTTTGCATATGTGTGTCATGTTTGATAAATAAGGCTTTGTGGAGAAAAAAACAATTTGTTTGTTGCAATTGAATTTACTTATTTCTTGCAAAATTGTTGCAAATATGGCAAAAAGTAAGATGAAAGTCAATCAATGAGATCTTTAAAACAGTATAGCATACTACTACATGCATACAAATATCACTTGTCACTCTATATTTCCAAATAATTTGTCTTGGTAAAATGAGATTTGTGTTTAGTTTTATGATCAAAGCTCTGTAATATTTATTGTTTGGGTCAAACACATGTAATGTAAAACAGTGATAACTGAGAGAGGTACAGATAAATGTTTCTCAAAAGCCTGATGTATCATATTTGATACTCAAAATTTAACATGATTTTTCTAAAAAAGAAAATGTGTGTGTGAATAATCAAGAAAACCTAATTCATCATTGAATTTTTATTATTATTATTATTTTTTTTTTACATTTTTTAGAAAATATTTCACAATAAATGAATGAATGAATTAATAAATAAATCTGTACCACATCCTAAATGAAGACATTTTTAGAATTATACTAATAGACCTTTTACTTTCTCAAAAGATCAATTGGGCATGTAATAGATTGTGTAAAGATTTTTCAGTGAAGTTTTGATCATGTTGATAATTTAGACGCATTAGAAAGACTTTAGAGGGTTAAAGACCTTTCAAAACCTTCTGATAAGCTCAACTCCACTGAAAACATACACACGTAACCTGCTGCTGTATTCTGCCCTGTGCATACAAGCTGAATCCTGAAGATGCTGAGTGAGCTTATGTTCAGGGCTTATATAATCATATCTCTCAGCTCTGAGACTTTATTCATAATTGCGCCAGGTGGGTGAAAGAAGCCTAATCCCCATTGAGTCTCACTGTGGAGCATCGGGAATGTTCTGATGGGTTCTGAAAGGCCACCAGGAGGAGCAAAACACATGAATATTGTCACTTGGCATGAAGGGAAAGGGACATATTGGGGTACAGCTGGTGCAGAGGTCTTTTTAATATATATAAAAAAAGTGCAGTGTTGGATCAGAGCTGAGGCAAAATGGTCCTTCGGTGTAACTGATATTATCAATGTTACTACATATACTAAAAAATTCCAAAGTAACTGATCTTTAATAATAACTATTGTTTCAATTCAGTCTTCTGATTCAGTCCTTATCCTCATTTATGTTTGTATGAAATGATCAAAGCTGCATTGATGACTCCCCCTCTTTCAAATTATCTAACCATTGTGTGGGCGAGTTGTTTTTGTTGGAAGTCCTTGGCAAATGTTGTGTCAGGGGACAAAAATTACTGTTGCAAAGAAAAAGAGTATGAATAATATAAATAACGTTGCCTCGTTGTTTATTTTGCATGAATGCTTGTGTCATAAGTTTGTTAATAAAAGCCTGTAAATCAAAAAGAGGATAGAACTCAGCTCATAATATACATACATATGCTAATAATAGCATGTAATGGCATATATTTTTTCTGCCATTACTGTTCTGTTCTGTTCATTTTCAAAACTGTTTATGTCTTGGCCCACATGTTATTTTCTTACTAGATGTGGATTATGTCTAGCACTTTTAGCTGAGTGTCTCAGAGGGGCTAAATGCATGTACAGGGAGAATAGAGTAATCTCATAGCCAAAATTAGCCCATACCAATAAAGCCTGCAGTACAGAAAGACATAACCCCCTCCTGAAATAGTGTGAGGTACAAAGATATACAAACTATTGATGACCTAGAAAATGATATTATCTGATATTTATCTGGGATGATACATGATACATCAGCCTCGAGAGGGCAACTTCACAGGATCAACTGTGTTATATGAATTCATTAGGATATCAGTGTGCTTGTATCTGAATTTTTCATGTTTGTCTGTGTTTTGACAGAAAAGAGAGAGACAGGGAAAATAATCCTGACCTCTTTAAAAAATGACATCAACAGGGACATTCTGCTTGCAGTTTTTTATACCTGAAATCACTTGTTATGCTTGAGAAGTTATCATTGCATCCTTTGACTTTGTTTAGGACATGAGCCCATGCGTCCTGCCTGCTGTTGGACCAAAAATTTGAACAGAAAACGGCTGAGTTTACCATTTAATGTGCGTTTAGTTTGAAAATGTATGCAGAATGTTTGCTCAAAAAAAAAAAAATGTTTAGCTTAATAAAATGTCCAGTAATTCTCTGTCAAAAACTGTAGCAAAAGTAATAACTTACTGTATACATTATTATTTGCTTAAATATTTACTTACTGTAATTAAAAATGCATATTTTATTTCATTTTTAAAAGAGCAAATTCAGGTAAATTTAGGCAGTTTTTACCATTGAGATGACTGCAGAAAAAAGTCACAATTACTCTAATTTAAGCCTATTTATTAGATATTGTTTAAAGCAAAAAAAAAAAGTGAGTTATCTTGAACCCACATGTGTCCAATTGAGTTGATAAGGAGCAATTTATACCTTTAGCTTATTATACAGTAGTTATCTGCCAAAAACTGTAGCAAAAGTATGACATAGTTTACAGGTAAGTAGCCTGGGCATCCATTTATTTGTGTTTCAGTGGAAACATGAATGGTTGGAAGTGAATCTCTGTCCAGTGAATCTCCCTCCCTCTCTTGTAATTGTCTTTCTCACCTATACCTTCTGAATTCGGCATTAATCAGGCTTCTTTACAATGTAGCCATATGGCATTCTCTAGGGACTAATCCCACATTCCCACCAAAGGTTTGACAGTCATCTCTGGCAAAAATAGAAAGCCGAAGGAAACAGTGTGAAATATTAATGGTCGGCTTCGTCCTTTCTGTGGTCCCTGGATCTCGCTTCCCGCTGCTGGCGTTTCCACGGCAACCGCATTCCTGCATCCGTCCGTGGTTGCTACGGCTCCAGCAGACAGCGGTAAACACTTACAGAAACCGCTTACTTAACAAGAATGATCTTCACAATGAAGGTTCATTCAGGAATAATGCTGCCTAATTCGTGCTTGCTGGCGCATTTCTTCATTGTATATGGCTTAAGGGCTATACCTGCAGCCTCTCTGCTCCACTGTCAAGAGCATCGATTGAATAGGAAGGGCATTTATGCACATCAATAATGATAGGTGAGATGTTATACGTTTACAGGCATTATATTGCAGGACAGGTAATAATTTATCTATAGGGCGTCCGGTTTCATATTTAGAGACAGCTGTTGTACGAGATATTCGTGTTTCTCAGCCCACGCTCGATCTGGATCAGACCATTTTCCTAATATAGCCGTTGTCATAGAGACGGAGCGGAATGCGCCCGCAGAATTCCTATGGCCCGGTTCTGCAGCCTTCCGTCACAATGTTCTCCACACCCATGTGTGCCCCTACGCCGCATACTCGGCACGTGCCTACTACCACTGTATCATACACAGCCAATCAAATGTTCGAGCTCCCTAACCACGTGTTTTATTCACAAATTCTAGGGGTTCTCTCGTTTCAAACCAGCTGCTTCTTACTCGCTCAATGACTCATGCACCCCTGAGGCAATTTTCACACTCGAGACGTTTCTCTTGAGGACCACCTGTACCGATAGGACAAAGTGAAAACTAGCCTATGTCAGTGCCCTGTGTCCAGCGGTGTCAGCATTTTTTTTTTGTAAAATAAAAGATGCTATATTATACAGAGAACCTTTAATATATCTTAAGTATATTAAATACATATTATTAAAAAAATAAAAATTAAATATAACAAATGTTAATTATAGCCTATAATTGTATATAGCTAATAAGTATTAAATATTCAAATGTTTCAAAACGCATTCAATAAATGCAAAAAAAAATAGATAGTCTTAAAATGTATATTTAAACCCCGATTTTATCTGATTCTTTTACAAAACTGATAATTTGATTACTGAGGTACTCAAGTCGTACCTGACGTCTGGAAGTCTAATGTTTTCGTTATGTGACAGACAGTTGTTAGAAAGACCAATATTGATTTTTAATTTACTGTAACCTCTGAAACGTGATATGTTAGAGTCGTGTCGAGGTTTGTAATATAATCGACCAAGTTCAAGGTCCCCCCATATTTAGTCACGGACTTAGTTTCCATAGATACGTAACCTATATCTATGTGGACCTATTAACGAAAGTAACGCAGGAACTGAAGGCGAGTTTCAGCACCACGGCTAGCAACCAGCTATGAGTAAAAAAGGAGCCGATACATATTTATACACATAACTTAGTCACGAACGATTGATTAAATGTAGGAGTCTGTTGTCCGGAATTAACATAAACCGATTTTGCACAGCTAGACGTAAAGTGAAAAGCCTCCGGTGAATCCATGCACTGGATTTATGTTGTTACTGCGCCGCTTATCCAACTGATTATCTTCAAGCATATGCGGTCATTTGCCTGCACAGGAATGACGTAGACACTATCCCTAGGCTACACTGTTGCTTGTTCTCATGCATGATTTGAATTCAAATTTTACCAATGGTCGAGTTTTGCTAAAATATTGAAAAGCAAACGTAAATCATTTTCAGTTAAATCAAACTAGCCAGATTTCTGTCTGCATGCAGTATTATGCCAGCGCCAGCCAATGTCAGCAAAGCCTTGATTTGTTCGTTTATGCCTAGATGAAAAACGCAGCAAAAAGGACACTTCAATAACGAACCGATGCATATGTCCCTTTTCATCATCAAAACAATAAAGAAGCGGCAGAGAGTCTGGGGGTATTTGTATTCATATATTTTCAAATATACAATATAAAACATTGCGTTTTATACTATGACAATTGGCACATATGACTGTAGAGAATCGTTTTGTTGTAAAACAGTACATTCAACGTTCAGATAGATAGCATCAGGCGCCACAGGAGACAAGAGGAGAGTGTCTGTTGTAGGCCAGCACCCTGGACAGCTCAGCGTCGGTGACAACATCGTTTCTGAAACTAATAGAAAAATAAGACCCCAACACTGACGCACAAGCTAATAATTTACATCTCTTCACTTTAGCTCGGCACCAGATAGCGCTATTTTCCTTTTCTTCTTCTTCTTCTTCTTCTTCTTCTTCTTCAAAAACCACAATGATGATACGAGTAGAATATTTTAAGCATGCATTAAGTAAACTATGAAGAAACCCCAGATCGCGCTCGTAACATTCACTGGGTCATGAAGGTTGTATTTTACACATGTATTAACCTAAACCCCCTCTCATGGAGGTGAGGCGAAATCCCCCTGTCCGTTTCCAATAAACCGGCAAGAGAGTGAAACACTCTTCACACCTTCAGCAGTCGCGCCTTACATTCATTTCACCCTTGGAGGACGGGTGTGGAGAGGTATCAGAGAGCTTCTCTCTCCCTTTGATTCGAGCCAAACTTAGCGGTCCAGGTTATTATTCCATCTTCCGTTCGTATCGCTCGAGCCGCCCTCGTTCTTGAGGTCTTGGAAGACCTCGGTGAAGAAATGCGGGTCGGAGTTGATCTGCAGCATTTTGGCACTCATTTTGTCAATGATCCGCAGGGAGCGCTCCCAGAACACCTCCTTGTTGGTCTCCACCAGGAAGGGCTTGAGCGGGTACGAGATCTCGTTGCCCATGTAAGAGTAAGCCAGGTACAGGCAGGTGAGAAAGGTGGCCTGCAGCTCGTACTCGCTGGAAATATCCTCGGTCACCGCCTCCCGGCAGAGCAGGTAGACGAACACCAAGTTGGCGGGAGTGATGAAACCCTGGTCTTGCCAGCCTTGGATGAGCAGCGACCGGTCGACGTTTCGGAACCACAGGATGATCTCATTTGGGCTCAGCTCTTTGAGTTTGTAGCACCTCCTGCACATGAACTCGCTCAGGCAGCGAAGGAGCTCTCCTGTGGAGGCTTGCACGATGACTCGTCTAGGCGAGATGATGGAGCGGCTGCTCGGTTGCCGCTGGATCGACAGGAGCTGCTTTCCGTTCTGGGATGCATTCTGGGTTTGACTTGATCGAAGGCTTTTATCCGGTACTGTAGGGACTGGCACTGCGAGTGGCCCAGGCTTCGTCTTGCGCTCGGAGCCTGACTGAGACTTCTTAAGATTTTCGCTGTTCAGCTGGTCAACGGGATTAGTGATCTGAGAAACGGGTGGGTTCGGGTTCACTTTCTTGGCACTCTTCTTCTTGGCCGAGGCAGCGACTAACCGCTTCCACGTCAGAGCCGATATCAGCACCGAATGGCGCTTGAGACTCTTCTCCGTCTTGCCGCTAGCTCCATCCGTCTTCTCATCCAGAATCCCTCCTTTTCTGGACGTGGGAGAAATCGAGAGCACCGTGCCCATCTTTTCCACTGACGACCAACACCCACCGGCCCTTCGGAATGCGCTGTCTCACCTTTCGTCCCGTTCAGTGCCTCGGGGAGGTGCGACTTCAGAGACACAGGTTCACGTCCATTTATGTTTCGCGTGACCACCGGGTAAACAGTGGGGGAAACAGCTGTTGAGTTGATTAGGTTAGCGTACCTATGTAATAATCGGTGCTCGCCTCAGTCACTCGCGCGCGCTCCGCCACTCCTTCTGCATCCCACTGCGCGCGCAGCCTCAGACAGCGGGAGCAATGGGCAGGACTTGTAATGTGTAGCCGGGCAAAAAAACTAAAGGTACAGACCTGTAAACCGGGATAAGCCTCCTCCGTCTGCCAATCCTGATGCGACGTGAAACGACTGATGTCTGCTTTTACCAACCAGGGAAGCTTGATACACATTTGCCCACATCTTATATGAGCGTGTATATGGGTTAGACAGTCTCTTTCAGATTTCTATTTTTATACAAGGGGTTCAGAGTATTTGTGGATTTTTCCCAACAATGGAAAACAGTGTATCTCATAATTACAGCTGTTCAACATGTCAGCTAGCAGGGTAACTTACTAGATCTCTCTGACAAACACATGCAGACACACAATCAATTTCCAAAATGTCACACAGCTGCTTCGAAGTTGTAAATAAAACAAAGATTATTGGAGTTTTACAGGAAAAAAATGTCAGTCTTTCTAATTTGGTGTTACTTGCTGTTTTGAACTAATTGTGATAATTACTAGCAATTTCTGAGTGAAAACACCAACTGATTTTTTAGTGTATAGAAAACTGAAGTAAAGAGAATATTTTTTTAATGATGTATTTGTAATTTCATTTCACACAGTTGCTTTAAAAAAATCATTGATTTAGATCAATCGGTATATACACCATAACACAAATATGGTATTTTAAACCCTAGTGGTACAGGTGCATTGCTTACAGTAGCCTCAGACACTTTTGCAGCATTGAAGAGCCATGTTTATGCTCCACCTTGTGGACATTCATTTGTAGTCAAGCATAAGATGAAAGACATTGGCATTGTGAAAAAGCCCGCTATCATGTTGTTGTTATACACTGTAAAAACAGGTAAACCTGCAATTGTTACCTTAAAGAGATATTTCATTCTTTTCCTGAAACACTTTCCTTTTCTTTTTTTTCGGTTTGATATACATAGCTGGTTGTGCGTAAACATGGAGACAATATATCCTATTGCTCTACAATGTATCCAATGTATACAATATTTCAAAACATCAAATATTGCCACATGAAGCACATTTTTAGGTTACCAATTTTTCAGTGTATAGCCTACTACTTGTTACAAATATATGCACTTAATAAAATGCATGTGCAGGTACAGAAGGAAATTGCTGGAAGATGTAATACAATGGACAAATGTTTCATAATTAGACCAACAAATGTTCTAAATCAGTCAGGTACTGACTGCATCTTTAGGTCTGTGTGGCAACTGTCAGTCAGGGGTTCAGCACCTTGGACAGTACTTACATTGGCTAATTTTTAGATACCAAGGATACATAAACCACATTGCTTTAATTTGGGAGTGTGTAATTAGAGGATGCTTTTATCTAAAATTTCTCAAGCTCAACAGTCCATTCCCAGATTTTCAGTGTTCTGAAAATGTAGAGAAATACATTAATTTCAACACACTAATTTCTCTTAATAAAGACCAGCAGGTGGCAGTAAGATTATTGACAACTGTTCATTGTCAAAAGCAGCCATAAAAGCTCTGACTCCCACCCAATGTTGCCAAGTCTACTTATTATAAACGACTTTGGGCTTGGCTTTTCAAGCAGTTGCTTATAGTTTTAGGCAGTCAAAAAAAATTTTTTTTAACCAAAAACCAGGGGTAGCTTATTTTGGGCTTGCTTTTGTTTAGACCAGGTCGCTTATTTCTCTAGCAAAACCTGGCAACACCGCTCCCACCTGACTTGCTGACTTGATATTGCTCAGTCTTGTGGACCATCAAAAAATTAATGTGAGCAAGAGGATGATAAGCACCTGTTTTCACAAGTCTTCATTCTGCATAGACTATGCACAGGAGAGTAAACAATTGTGCCCTTATAGCTCAAACACAACTACTACAGATGCAATTCTGTTTTTTAACTCCTTGAGTGGACTTCACAAGCAAAGGCGGACGTCCTTTCTCACAGAACATCTCTGGCACTGAACCTCACAGCACCAGTGAAACCGACACTGACAGTTTTCCTCATATTCCAGTGTGTAATCTGCAAATCCTTTACCGCAGCACAGGCTATCACAGCCTCCATGCCCTGTCTCAGTGCTGTTACACACACGACCCTGTGTGCCTTCTGTACCCGTCCTTTGATTGGCCTGACAGAAATCAGGTGACTCAGCTGAATAGATAAGGACGTTAGCATCCAGGGGAGGGGTATCCGGATCGATGGGGACAAGCGATTTACCATCATTCCCACCCATCACGCGGACGGCCTTATGGAAGCTCTGCATGAGGTAGTCACCAACCTGACGGAAGAGAGGCATCTTCCTCCAGCAGCTGCGAAGAGTGCAGGAACCAGAAAGGCCATGACATTTACACTCGGTCCGCATGTGTATCCGTATGGCCTGTATGCACATAAAACAAGAGAGAATTAAGAAAAAAAGACGACATCTGCTCTTTTTCTTCAACTGTTCATCTGTCCTGCATTTCATCCAGTCTCCTAAATTAAGAGCAAATTTCAGATGTAAAGCAGCTCTACAAAAAGACAGTAGTCATTATTCAGCTCAATTTAGCTAAAAAAAAAAGTGAAACAACCATGTCATTTATTTAAAGTGCCAAAATTATGGCTTGACAACCAAAAATTGTTGATGTGCAGAACACATACTGGCTACCTTTAACGGCTGTAAAAATTATTGCTGTGATTATTTTTTTTTATTATTTCCATTATTACTACAAAAAAAAAATTTTTGGTTTGTTGGGTTGTTGTTAGCACATACATGTTCATGAATTTTTAAAAAAGACTTCACAACAATGTTAAGGTCGGTTCAGATTGTCTTTTATTTATATGAATTAAACTAAATTGAATTTAGCTACCGAATTTTGAAAAAGTAATAAAAGTGAAAAAAGTGAAAATTTCACTTTCATATTATAGCTAACTTGTGTTGAATATAATGGATAAAAAGTAAATTTTAAAAAAGTATATTAACCTACATTAAGTAACATTTTGGCTTACATCTAAAGAAAACATTAAGTATGGTCTGTATATTAACTGCCTGTACGTGTACTTGTGTCACATGACACACACACTCTCCACATACAGGTAGAGTACATTGACTACTATGAATATTCGTGAGTGTGTATTTTTAAAGGCTATATTATTATGATGAAATGAAAAAAAATTATATAATAAACAACTGTAATAAAAACTCTGTGAAGATCACTGAAATTCCTAATATTCCCAAATCTACTAAGAATCTCAGACTGCATAAAAACTGCTACAATATACAAACATTAGCAACCACAGACAGTACTGAAAGAAATACGAGGCAAACTTTACATCAGGTTGCATGATACGCCATTATGTGGCGACAAGTGACTGTCTTTAAGTGAGTCATTTAGTGACTCATTTGATTCATTCAAAACACTGATTCAGAGGAACAAAACTGTGTTGATGTGTAGTGCGAGGCGCCACTTTTGATTCTGTTTTGACTTGTTGTGGAACTATTTTTGTTGGCAGGATCAAAA
The DNA here is from genome assembly GCA_018155175.1 of Sinocyclocheilus anophthalmus. NCBI lineage: Eukaryota > Metazoa > Chordata > Actinopteri > Cypriniformes > Cyprinidae > Sinocyclocheilus > Sinocyclocheilus anophthalmus. The sequence continues at coordinate 385,194 of JADLZN010003902.1, read as the reverse complement.
ATAGACAAAATATCTGGGAAATCTGGGAATATTGTTTCTAAAATGTATGTGACTCAATATATTAACCTATTGTTTATTAAACTGTTGTGCAAAAGCAATATTAAACTCGCTTGGTTTGAATTCCCCGCTGCATCCTGCCAATGGCTGAATAATACTTAGTTGATCTCCAAAACAACAGCACTCTTGCTCGTGTAATATTGCTTAGATAAATATGCAATTTTATTTGTCTACATAAGTGTAAGGATGAAAAGTGAAGTGGTGGAAGTGTTTGTAGTCAGTGAATCACTGCAGTTAGCAACAGTAAAGCCAGTAGCTGAATGAACCACTGATGTCTTCACAGACTGTGATGACGCATATCCGCAATAAGTAACAAAATACATTTAGAAGAAAATTTTTTTATATTTTCATTTAAAGTAAGAGATTAAAGAGTAATCACTGCAGATGTCGAAGGAGTGATGTAGATTTTACATACATTTTACATTTTTCTATTCTGACTGCTGTCCACATCTCTCTCTATAGATTTTTTTCCTCTTTTGGAGGTGTATTTCTTTTTCTTTTCCTATTGCAAAAGTTATATTTACAACAATGTCCCATGTAAAATGCTATCCTTCTGTGTTCCAAGTCAAACCCAGAAATGTAAACGTACCTGTCTTCCTGCCTCGTTGTTGTGCAGGTCAATAAGGGTCCTGATGTCACTCTTGCCTTTTCGCTGTCTGGTGTCCATGAACTGACGAGACTTCTCGTAGCCAAAGTCCACATCATCTCCACAGCCCCCCCATTCCCAGCGCCCATCTTGGACAGGTGAAGCCTGGATGAGTACCTCCTCTGCTGGGGAGTCATGGTAAGTTTCAGAGGAACTTTGAAGGGTCACACAGCTGCACTGTGGCAGCGCTCCCTGGCTGCAGGCTTGTGTTACTGCATGCAGCACCCCGGCAGCTGTGATAGCATAGACAAATGCAGTTTCCCGGATATCTAGAGAACAGTTAAAAAACAGGGAAAAATCTACAGTTTGTCTAAATACAAAACCTCATATTTTGTCTCATGATCATCTGAAAAAGTGCATTGTTTCATGTGGATCATCTCATGGTATGTGTTTGATTTAGTGCTGTCAAACGATTAATCGCGATTAATCGCATCCAAAATAAAAGTTTTTGTTTACATAATATATGTGTGTGTACTGTGTATATTTATTATGTATATATACATACACACACATGCATGTATCAGTTCAGAAAAATGTGGTATGGTTTGTAAAGTAAATATTATATGATCTATACTATATATATAATATAAGATATATACTGTAATACATGTAAATATTTTCAAAATATATACTGTATGTGTGTGTATTTATATATACACAATAAACATACACAGTACACACACACCTCTATATGGGAAACAAAACATTTATTTTGATCTATTCAATGCGATAGGTCGTTGACAGCACTAGTTTGATTAGGATCTTAATCTAAACTCTTTCAGGACAACATCCCATCTCACTTCTACACTCTAAAAAATGCTGGGTTGTATTTAACCCAGCATTTTTTTTTAGAGTTCAGATCCCCGTTACAAATTCGCTAAGGAATTGCCACATTAACAATAACTCATTTAGCAGATTCACATTCCTCACACATCTCCGTTGTCTAGACCTGCCTCAATTCATGTTGACCTGCCAAAAGAACATTTTTCCCCTTCGTGTAAAGGATTCCTCCAAGACACACTCACTCTTGGTATCAGATTAACATGTATACGAGTCTAACTTATAAATTGCTGTACTTTGGCAATTGGAATGTCATGTTTTTTAGACACATGCACTACAAGGTAAGCTAACCTACCAAAGAAATAATAAGCTCTACTGCTTTTTTCTTCACTTATGTTGTCAAGTATTTTCATGGTCAAATTGATACAATCATGCCCTCTAATGGTCATACAGCTAACTACATGGTGTTAATGAAGGCCTTCATTAAAGGGATAGTTAATCCAAAAATGAAAATTCTGTCATCATTCACTCACTCATGTTTTGCGGAACGAGGTCATTGTTAATATAAGTGTTAGAAGGCTGACTGCATTCATTTCATCCTCATTGAAAATTAACTGAGTTTATAAGTAAAAATCATGAGGAGCTTTTGTACTGTTCCTCACCTTGTTGCAGGATCTTGGCCAGGTTTCTGCTCTGACTGGTGCAGTTCCATCGACGATTGTGGAACTGGTGTTGGCATTCTCGCATTCCCAACCGGGCACCTTTTGCCACTTCTTGAATGATCTCAGGCTGAGACTGGCACATGTCGTCATGTCTGCCTACCAATGTTCTAGTTCTACGGCAGATACTATTGGGATCCATCACTAAAGGGTTGCCATCCACCCTGGTGCAAAAAGAAATAGCTATATACAAGTAAATAGTATACACTTCAAAACAAAGACACACTCACACAGAGACAGTGGGTTCAGTCTGATAGTACCCGAGTGCTTTCTCCAAATGAGAAACTTGAAAATTTTCTTTTTCTTTTACTTTCATAATGGGGAATTTTCAAGAAATCTACAAAAATGTGATTCTAAAACTCTTATGCTTTATCCCTTTTCTCTCTTCCGTCCTTCTTTCATCCTTTAAGTCTTGACCCTCCCTCTTAAAGTTACTTGCCTTTAACAAACCAGTTTTTTCACATCTTTCACTGCCTCTTGTTATTTAAAAAGGCCTGTTGAACCTGAATGAAAAGTCATAAATTCCTGTGTTTGTTGGTGTAATCCTAATTGCCTCAAAACTAAAATTTTAGAAGCAATGCTGCATTAGTTTTAAGATAACTATATTTGAGCAGTTCAATAACAAGAATATTAACAGGAGGGAATAAAGCCGCAGCTTACCTTCGTTGCAGAGGTGTGAGGGTCGTATTGAGGATAATAAGGAACAAGAGGACGTTATTTTGCATTGAGAGCATCATCCAGGCATTTACATCCAAAAACGGGTCAAATCTACCTGAAACTGTCCCACCGATGTGTCCGTGTTTTGTCGGCGAGTCTTTGTACTAGCATCATATCCAGCAGTAATCAAGAGCAGCATGAAAACGTTTTAAATGCACTGCCGGGACGCGATTAAAAGTGCGTGAAGACACTATGATGCGTAAAAAAAGAGGGGCGCGAAGACAAATGAATCATCGCTGCTTTTAACTCAATCCAAAAACTATTCCACTTCTGTAGTCAGACCAAAAAACTTGCATCAAATAAGCATGTTTTCCGAGAGCGTTCACTGAGTAAAACCCGTGCAACTCACTTCTGAACAGCGCGTCTATCGTGTCTTATTAACATCTATTTGCATGCGCGCATTCCACCTCTGTTGACGTAGCGTCAGAAAAATCAGTCAAAAAGTTCAGGAGTTTGCAAACAAACGGTGCAGAAACCCTACATGACACTCATTTTATTGATGTAAACCCGCACAGCCCTTATTTGTTTTGGAAACAGAAATGATTCCCATGGATTAATGTCAACCAGAAAACTCGTCTCGTTTTGTTTTCGTTTTATTTCTCGTTTTCATCAGGCCTTAAATTTAAATCAGTGTTATGATGTCCAGCTGTCGTTTCTGATATGTTTTTCATAAAGTGTTCTCTTGCCTGTGTTGACCTTGTCCCCTCCCTCTGTCCCTCCGCTCGGTCCTCGCCTGGTTTATCAGGACAGGACATGTCTTTTTAGACCCTTGTTTCCTTCCCGACACCTCGCTTCACTCCCATGTACCCTCCCCACGACTTCTTCCTCAATTCAGATGTTCGCCGTACTCCCCACTTCCTCTCTTGTGCTTTCCCTCCTTTCTTTTTTTTCCTAGACCTAGGCCATATCTCCACTTTCCTCCGCCTTTCTTTCATTAACATCTTATTATCCATTGGACTCCTTTTCCCCCTTCTCTTTTTTTGCCTTTCTTCTCGTTTTGTTGTCAATTTGGGTTTTTGACCCACAGTGACTCGTTTCAGTGTTCGTTCAGCTGGCAGTGCCTGTCTTTTTGATGACTCCCCATGACACCCCATGGAACGGGCCCGTCATTGAGAAATTCAGAGTTTCGCTAGCCCCTGGGGGAAGTGTCTTGAATTGCGATATATTTCTCACCCCTATTATAGGCTAATGTATGAAAATATTTGATACTACTTCTAAATGAGACATGAGCAGTTTTTAGCCCCCCCCAACCTAAGTCCATGCAGATTTCTCCAGAAAATGCTGCTGTATGCTGAGCCAGGGTCTCTGGTGAACAAATCGCACATATGGGCGACGTTACTCCATGCTGTAGTAACAGGCTAGTCCACCACCGGCCCCTCCCACTCGACCCACTTTCTGCCCCCAAGCTGTAGATGACTTATTCTATATTTTCTTATTATTGTATATTATTATTCCTTTGGCTCCGCGTTTGGACGTTAATTTAGCAAACATGCCGTGGTCAGCAAAATAGGATACCTGCCCAGAGGGAAGGGTTGCCGTCCCAAATGCGATTTCAAACAGCTGCTATAAAAACCGGAAACTTCTGTTCCCGCTATCTTTTTTGATCATAACTAGTTGAACAGATCCATTACACTTGTCAGTGAAAGTTACATGAGTAGAACATGCTAGAGGTGATGCATCAGTGGCATTTGTTTGTACATTTCTTGTTTATGATATTCACGTGCATTTACGCTAAATCACTTTCACTTCCAATTAAGTACAGCCTATATTCTTCTGTACTAGATATAAAGGTATTGGACACAGTTTGCTCTTGGTAAGGATCAGGACGGAAACCCATAATAAAAGGCTCAATGTCAATATGGCTTTTCAGAGTCCTGCAAATAACACTGGGTGCGTTGAAGAGGCAGAAGCCTCTGCGATCATGTGATCTGGGCTTTCCGAGGGAGGTGGTGGCATAGTGACATTATTTAGTAAACTCTGCCAAAACACCCATTGACATTTCCTTGCGATTTATCCAGAGGACACGAGGCGTAAGACAGGGCCTCCCATTGTTCCGTCGTGACACCCTGTGAGTGTGAGGACCACTGCAGGGCGTCCGGGCCCCTACCCAGTGCTGGCTTGTCCTGTACTACCAACGCTGGAGGGCATGGCCCAGTCCATCTACCCATCCCCCCTGCCCCTGGCTTTGCCATCACCCTCGATCCCTAAGATTTTGTCTCAATATGTAACTTTTTTGGATGAACCCAGTGGACCATTGGGGGAGGACGGAACAACCGCAAACCAGTGGTCAAGTGGACTCGTGTTGTGTAATATAGTTTTCAGTTGGTCCACGCAAAATCACAGTGGGATTCACGTCGCTTTAATTTATCGTGTAGGTAAGTATGTGAAATGAATGGACATTGCGCCCAATCATTGCGAGTTTTTCGAAATACACAACTCGTCATGCGTCACCTGTAGCTTCAAATCCAAGTCTTGGAGATAGCAATAGCTGCCTCTCTCCCAATGGCCCTCAAAAAGCACATCTTCTTCTAAATGTAGTGGGGCAGTTTGAGGGGCAATCAATTGACCGAATCCCTGCCACAGTGGAAGAATAACAGGAAGATTACAACTCAGTGACTGTTCTCTGTAGTTGTCCAATTTTTGAAGATTGCTGAGAAGTAGGCTTCGCAACATACGGTTTTGATGAGCTTTATAGCACGTTGTAATTTAAGGCACGGTTGATCCCATGACAAAGCTGGTGTAAATACAACGACACAACACACACCACACACACCGTTGTGTCCATGTTTTCTGGGGACCTATAGGCTTACGGCTTGGATACTGTACAACGTATGTGCTCTGCCCTCCCCACCCTCCCCCGAGACACCTCCCTACAGGAGAGACTTTGGCCTTTTCTTCCCAAAGACAATTCTGTGGATTTACACGCTGTTTCTCAGGGGACCTTCAACACGTTCCCCAAAAAGGTCCAACATCTAGTATTACTATCCTTGGGTGGCCATTTCGGTCCCATAACGTGCTAAGACACAGGCTCCACCCACACACACACACATCCTCACCTCACAGTAATCTTTCACAGGGGTTATATGTTTCTTACTAAAGGCACTTACCAACAATTCCATCCTCCCCCGCCCTGCTACACCTGGGCGACCCAGCTCATGCTCCACTCCTCTGAGCACGTCCCAAGCGTCCCCAAACCCAACCCACTGTCTGAATATGTGCTGTTTAAACAACCACATACAAGGAGAAAAATGTTTTCTCTGTAACAACTGTGGGACAGAAAGACAGCGCAGCACAGCTCTGGGGAGTCCACTGTGTTCTTCAATTGTAGCTGCAGGCATGCAGTAGAAGGAACAGATGTGACGCTCCAGGGGAAGACAGAATGAAAGAGAAAGCAAAGGTCTGAGCTGTGTTTCTGTATATTGCACCATGTTTGTGCACATTTAAAGTCTGTGAGTAGTATAGTTATTTGTCCGTGAATTGCTGATTTATGGGAAAAATTGGTGTGTACGCAACACATTGTGTATTTGGAGATAATGTGATTGATTGCTCCTGTTTTATAGGGACCAAAGGCTATTTGTTTATTTATTTAGCAATCTTAAGGCAGAAAAATAAACATTTCCCTTCTTGGTTTCCAGTCAGTCAATCTGTCTATCTATCCATCTATCTATCAACCAATAAAAGTGAATAACCCAACATTTGACAGAATGCTTAAGGTGACTAACAAGGTGACTAAGGTAACCAACAATAATAAATGTTACGCTTTTTCTCAGTCACTTTGGTACATTTCTCGAATCATCCTTGACATTTGCAAAACAGTAAGTGCATTTCTCAAAACAACTCGTACAAACAGCAAAACACCATGAGTTACTTGCAAAAGCCAGTCTCTTGCTCAAAATCCTTAGTTCAGCTCTCAAAAATAAATATTTGTGTCAATGAACATGTCACTGCCATCAGAATGACAAGTCCTTGTGTACGGATAAGACAGTCAAATTGCTTAGTCATGTTGTCAATATAACAGTGTACTCTGGAGGGATGTTCTGATGTAAACTATGGCTACAGTTTTGATGACAAATATTGTAGGTTACACCTTAGTGTAAGTTGGAGTTTGATTGCAAGAGACTGGACAAGATTCACATTTATGCTTTTACTGTAATTTGTTGACAGACCATGTCATTGCGATACAGAAAGGAAAAGACAGCACTGCATAGCACAAAGAAAAAAAAACAAAAGTAGAAATGTGAACATAGGACAATCTCCTTAGGGAAAACTATACATGCAGTGCTGTAGGAATTACAGCGCAGTCTTCCTACACCTCCTGACGTTCCAGTCTGTTGGGCCACAAATTCTCATCCACATCACAACGAATATATTCTCTTGCCTCGCAATGTGGAGAAAGCATCTTTTAGAGGTGTATCACGCCTCGCCAGCATTGCTGTGCTTTCCTCCCATTCCCTTGGCAGCCAGACGGTCCTCTGTATGTGGCTGCGGATCAAGACTTTCCATCTCCTGCTGCGACATACCTCAATGGGGTTCATTCTGGCGATTCTGATTGCGAGTATCACTCCAAATTCCGCATCCTGTTGTGGGCTACCAACCCATGCCTGATAGATGTGGAGAGCGACGATTGGACATGACAGTTGTCCGCAAACTATCACGAACTTGCTAGTATCTCGAGTTGATCCCTCTTTGCAGGGATTGGATCCTTGTCAGAGGGTCTAACCCGGGCCCAGCCATCTGTATTGTATGGCCAATCTGGGACTATGCAGTTAGACACATGTCTCAGAGATAGCGCGACCATGGTTATGTTCCGCCCGTATGGCCGGGCACATCCCCTGTAGCTCTGTGGCCGGTGCCTTTCGCCCACGCCTTCGGCGTTCATTAGGTTGTGGGGAAAACAGCCAGCTCCTCATGTCGATGAGCTGTGCATGTTGGTTCACTGGCTTCCAATCCCATTATTCGCTATATCCAGCAGGACACAAAGATGCGTTTCTGAAGTTAATGCCGTTTCATTTTGGCCCGCGCATTTACATCCGAATGTGTACCGCACATATTGCAATCTTCTTTTCTAACAGACACTTCACCCAGATATGATCAAGACCATTACCTGTTACATTATACATAGACGATGTATACCTTTACTTACGGTCGATGTGTAACTCATACAATGTTACTCGTGTAACATACTGGGTCGCAACCGCTCCCCTCTTCACATGCATTTCACTGGCCCAGTGACAGCTGCCTATTCTTCATTGGAGTCTTTTTTTTTTCCCACGCCCCTTCCATGGTGAGTGCGATGTTTGGCGGTTTTCCCGCAACCGTATGGTTGTCCTCTAAAGGCCTCTTCCTCCCTTCGTCTTATGGCCTTGTTTTCCAACCCTGGTAGCCCATAGCTCCCCGTTCCGGTGTGACAAACGGGGCGCCTCGCACCCCCCTGTGCAAGTGTCTTGCCGTCCTCCAGTGGAGACCACCTCTAGTCCTGCCCACCCCACCTTGGGAAGTACGATCCACTGTCGCTGGTTCAAGTCTCCTATATGTTATTGTTACTATGCGAAGTGGACCCGTACATTGTATGAACCATTCCCGCACGTAGACGTCTCTTACAGGTAGTGCCGATTTAGCTACTCCCTGTTCGGTGACCAGTCACAAGATATGCAACTGACTGCGGGAGCACAGGTGGTTCGCCACAAATTTGGCCTGCACCCTTTCGGACCAGCACGTGCCCATTGTCACGCCAATGCTTGAGGAACGTGGTCTGACCAGGCTCATTGGCTCTTCTCTCAACAGGAACATTGATATGTCCTCGACTCTTCTGCTTCTTCTCTGTTTTGACTCCAATCCCGCACGCAAGCCTCATCCTCTTCCTCTCTCTTCTCTCTGCCTAGTTGAAAGCCCGGTACACAATTCCTGGGTCCTTCATTGTCAGGACATTGAACACCATGGTGTTGCGCTCCGGCTAGTCGGATCTACTTGCGTTGCTGGCTCATGCGCGGCACTCACGTAGAGAAACTCCAGATTCACCTAGGAGCCACTACCCTGCCGGCCCGACTTTGTAGAGCCCCCTGTCAAGGGCCCTAGTCTCGCCCTGATAGCATAGGACAATTTAGCCAGACTTGTTCAACATTTTGCTGTCACGCTTCTGAGTATGACCTGCCTAACGTTTGTGGGGGTGAGCCCTTCAAAGCGCCCACTTCTACTCATTTGATCAAACATGCATACGCAAGTGCTAATCTTGGACACCACACGAGACTGTACATAATCATTGCCTGGAGGTACAAAGCCTTTGCAACTTGTTCAAATCTAAATGAGAAATAGCTTGTTGCATGTGCACAAGTTGCCACAATGATTGTGAAGCTGCGCAGGTAGTTCGAGGCCAAGTTGACCATTCTGATCGAGCAAAGTGTCCCAAAGGCGATGCAGACAACACCATATGTGTATGTATATAGTGTTTTCTGTTAATAGCGCCTTTGTACATAAACATATAGGCTAAACGTAGTAGTCAGTAGCCTGGTTTTCACGTGTTCAATATTTATAGCAACATAAGGACTCCTTTCATTAAAAAAAATTTTTCAAAATAAAGACATTTCACACTAGTTTTTTTAGAATCAGACGTTTTCTTATTTTTTCTTGCTGTTACAATCCAACCGAACAATTGGAGTTTAGTTCTTCTTTTATTATATTTTCTTTTTTATAGGGGTTGTGTGTGTGTGTGTGTGTAGCAGGAACAAGCCCCAGACTCCACCGACCAGTCACAAATTAGGATGTCCCTTTACAGTCTCCACTACAGACGGATCGCTACGAGGGAGACACAAAAAAATCCTTAAATTTCCCGGTCCACCCGGGTTGCCGCACTTCCTATAGGGCAAAACGACCAAATTCGCGGGTAACCTAAAGTTATAGCTGGATTAAATGATAGTATTTGTTGCGGTTCGCACATGGCACTCCCTCCATCATGCCTCGGTCGAATGGCACTAATCAGGCGCTGTGATGCATGTATGCCGTTTGGTAGTAAAGGGCGGGGAGTCGGAGGCGGATGAACGTCAGCAAAGGCAACAGAGACAGTCTCGTCTGTCCCTCAGCCGCGTTCTGCTAAAAGCAGATTGTGCTGCAATTGTGGCTGAAGGAGACGACTGAAAGCAGAGAATGCATGTTGGTCTGTCAATCAGGCGCGGACCGGGGAGGCCGAGTACCTGACCCCCCCCCCCCCCCCTGTGGGCTATCTCTGGGATCACTGAGTCTCCTCAGCGTCACCTGGGTGGATGAGTCCTGCGACTCTGACTGGATGGGAGCCGCCGACGAGATGCTCATAGGGCAGCCTGGGAGCTCGAAAGGGGCCCGTAAGCCTAGTTCGATATCCACTGGCACAACTGAAAATGGAAATGTCGAAGAGGACTTTGAGCCCAGAATAGTACCTTATAACAAGCCTGCCCAGGAAGGTCCTCCAAAGAAAGTTTTCAGGTAGGTGTAGCATGGAGCTCCACCAGTGATTCTATAGAGCGCATCCTGACCAATGTCTCTCGGGTGTATTTAAAGCGCGCATAAATGGTTGTGAGTAGTTTGCACAAAAAAAGAAAAAAAAAGTAATGATAATAAAAACAACATCTCAAGCTGATTTATTTTGTTTGTGCTTTTCTGCAAGAGGACTGCAGCTAAACTAAAGTTACCTGGTTTGTCTTTTATGCACAAAAGAGGGAACATTTTAGTAGGGCGATTGCTATTTAAAGAGCAAAGGCTCTGATCTTGCCCCTTGGCCTCTAGAAGCTGATACGCCTAATGATGTCATAAGGTCACCGTAGTTTAGTAAATTGAACGTACAACTGAGGCATCACCAGATCAGCAGCGTGTCTTAAAAAAAAAAAAAAAAAAAAAAATAACAAATATATTATATAATAAAGGTAAATAGTAACTACTAGTTTCTGCTAAAACAAAACATAGAATGACGTCTGCAGTTTCAGAAGCCAGAAAAAAAAAACTTTCTGTGTGGAATAAACACCTAGTTGCCTAGTCAACATTTTTTGGCAAATGTCAAGATTTAGAAAAGAATAAAAATCAATATAAACGTCCACATAAGCACACACAGCATAACACATATCTAAGCACATTTTAAACCTTAAATTCAACATTAACCTGTTGTTGTATGTGAAACACAGAAATGGAGAAACCTTTATGCAGTACCTTTACTGAAGAGTGGTTGAAGATGAGTTAAAGCGTCAGCTTCAGGGTTTTCAAGCCACCATTTCAGAAATTAAATTGTGACATCAGTTACGTCATCTCTCCTCGCTGAAGTTTGAAATCTAGTTAGGTCACACTGGAGGCTCAGGGATGCCAAAAAAGATTCATTTACTCATGTGGTGTCAATGAAACACAAAAATGGCCAATCAAATGTGTGGAAAGGAATGAGTATTTGAGAGGGCAGGCGTTTTCCTGAATAACTTGGCCTAATTTTTCATCACACAAAGCTACTCTCCTGTAAAAACAAGTATAGATAGTTTTTCAATCTAGTCTACTAAGCTAAGTTCAAAATCCTGTTAACAATTTTTACTGACGGTCCTTGAGACGCACTAATATAAAAATTATAATTCAACTTTTTATGGAGTACTACTTGTGCACAATGCACATTTCTTAATATGAAGCCTAAAATGTGTTTTAATGGCCTAAGATAAAAGAGGTTGTTATGATTACTTTCCCCCCCCACATGTTTGCAAAATATTTAAAGTGTACGCAACGTATACTTGCTATAGTGTCACCTTAGCACAGTCAAATATACTTAGTATATCTTTAGTTGGACTTCAGCACTACTTCCACAAAATGAAAGTGCATCAAGTACAAAATTATTTGTTCTAATTTAGCAGACTTTAGATATACTAGTAACTGAAGGGTATTTTTTATTAAGTACATAAATATGTAAATGTATTTGTAGTATACATAGCATGAAATATATGTATTTTAAATACATTTTAGTATACATTTTGTTTCACTAGGGCTATGTCATATGGTTTCAGATTTAGGTTTGTCCTATCACTACGTGCTGTCATATGGAAAGAACTGCATGACAATAATTTTGGGTTTCATGGGAAAAAATGACAGTTTTAAATGACATGGGTAAATAATGACACAACTGCTGCCTATTTTGGACTTCTGTGTGTGGTATGTTATAAATGGTTGGGTTGGTTTATTTAACCAACTGACACATCAAACCCAGCTGTGCTTGTGACCTAATGCAAATCTGCTGTGATTTTTTTACTCTTCATGTTATTATTTTATCCTCAATCTTTCTCTCTCCAGAGCCAAGTATGCCAGCACAGAGCTTGGAATTCATGAACCTCTCTTTGTCTCTGTATTTACCTCCAAAACCACCATAAGCACTTTAGCTGTGGCCATCAACCGGACTCTTAACCACCACCTGGATGGCCGGCTCATCTTCTTTACAGGCACTCGCAATCGTAAACTACCTAATGGAATGTTTGTGGTGGCCCATGGTGACGAGCGTCCAGTTCCAAACATGTTTCAATCTGTCCGATATCTTCTAAAGCATCACATTGCTGATTACGATTGGTTCTTCTTCGTCCAGGATGATACCTACACCCAGCCAGAAAGGCTGAAGACCTTAGTAAGCCACCTGAGCATGGATCTTCAGCTTTACATGGGCCACCCTGGGGAGTTCATTGGAGGTGAAACCCAGGGGAGGTACTGTCACAGTGGACCAGGATTTCTACTATCCCGTGCTCTACTTCTGAAGCTCCAGCCTTTCTTGGAGCAGTGCAGGACTGACATTGTAAGCATCAGACCTGATGAGTGGCTCGGTCGCTGTATCATTGATTATGCTGGCATGAGCTGTGTGGAGGAATATGAGGTAAGAGGTAATGATTAACTGGGACTCAAATTTGGGTTATGACATTATGCCAAGATATTCATTGAGATTGAGCAATAGAAAAATTATGTCTCACTTTACTCATCCTATGCTTGTGGAACACAAAGGAATTGTGTGACATACATAACATAAGGGTGAGTAAATGATAACAGAATTAAAATTTTTGGTTGAACTACCCCTTTAAATCCAATCTTGAAAACAATCCAGAGCAAAACAATAATTTTCAATTCAATTTTATTGAAATAGCTAACCCAAAAATGAAAATTCGCTGAAAAATTACTGACCCTCCGGCCATCCAAGACATAGATGAGTTTGTTTCTTCATTGGAACATATTTGTTGAAATTTAGCATTACATCACAGTAATGGATCCTCTGCAGTGAATGGGTGCCGTCAGCTGCTAAAACAGAACATAAGCCACACATTACTCTACAACTTCAGTCCACATAATGGTTGTGACTGAAGGAAAAGCTGAGTGTTTGTAAGAAATTTCCATCAAGCGATTTTAAACTTCAATGTTGCTTATGTCAAATACATAATAGACATCCATAATCCTAATACTGCTCCATATCCTGGTGTTATGGATATTGGTGATATTGTGAGGTTTTATCAGCTGTTTGAACTCTCAAATCTGTTCTTATGAAGAAACACACTCATCTACATCTTAGAGAGCCTGAGGGTGAGTGAATTTTCAGCTTCTTGTGTTGTTGTGGCGATGCTTCCTTAACTATAATGAAACTAAATCCCCAGCATATTACATTTCCAGCCTGAGGCACTGGGATAGTCCAGCATAGCACAAGCAGTTTTGGAAAATGCATGGATGGAAATTAAGTTCCACATATACATCATATTTTTGGGTGAACTATTCCTGTAACTTTTTTCTGTTTTGTTCATTCTTGTTTGTCATTCTTAAAGAAATGCACTAAATCACAACACAGATTTTTTTTTACCAGGATCAGTTCTGCATCTGCTTATTCCCTGTAATCACCAAGGCAGTTACATTTCTCATATCATGAGATTCAAATTAGGCACAAGCTAAAATAGTATCTATCCCAGGGCAAATGTGGCTGAGAGAGCTGTGTGCCGAAATAAACTGAAAGGAGGGAGGATTGGGGGGCTCAGAGCCTGAACTATGTACAGATCATCCTGGCAAACTCTAAAAACAGGCCTGTGTTGATAAAGTGGACTTTTCATGTAGCTGGTTTCCCTTAGTTGGCAATGTTTATGCTGGTCACAAATGACTAAGTTTTTTACCTAGGGTCTAGTTTCGACAGGAAACCACATTACCCAAGGGTCCATGCTTTATTGAGAAGGTGTGCTGTTATATATTGAGGGGCTCAATGCAACAGGGAGGCCAAATAATCAATAGCTCACAGTATTTTGAAAATTCTGAGGCAGGTACATTGATATACTCAAACAAGCTCACAGTCATGTGAAAATGTTCTGCATATGTTCAAAACATGTATTGCACGTAATACACACCAGAGACAGTATAGAATAGTACATGTGCTTGGTCAAATGGTGTAAGTGTAATAAGCTATAGTTTGTGAGTTGATGTGTTAAATGGGATTAAACATGAGTGATGGCTGGTGTCTTATTTAAGTGCTTTGGCATAGAGGTGAAAGAACACTGTTGTGCTCTTAGCCTGATCTGATTGGATTCAGGTTTTTTGCATGACTTAAACGGCAAATATGTATGACCGTTGAAAAGTTTGAGGTCAGTAAGTTTTTTCATTTTTTTACGAATGACATGACATTCTACGCCAGGAGCTGAATATATCAAAAACTGACAAGAATAACTGCTGCTATAGTTAATAATGAGTTTAAATTTATTTATCAAAAATCTAAACAAGTACCCTTTTTTTTTAGAAAACGATGTCAGCCTTGTCTTCATAACAACTGTGCCAACAAAATCCGCATATTAGAATGATTTCGAACGAATAGCGACACTGAAAATGGTGAATGGCGCTTCTGAACAAAATTGCTTGCGGTCCCAGGAACAACTTATATTTAAAATATTCAATAATTTATTAACAGCATTTTACCTTGGCAACCTCCACACAGATTACTGTTTACGTATTTTTGATCAAATAAAAACAGACTTGGTGAGCATAAACGGTCTTCACTTTGCAAAAACTAAAAAATTTTCTGGACAACACTTGTTGAATGGTAAGTGTAGGGTCTCTGAAACCAGGTCTCATACAAAATACCTCGAACCCATGACCGACCGGATTCAGTTCCAGGGACACTCCGAAATTGACCGTGTTAGTTCACTGTAAATGCAGTCAGAAATGATACAACGTGTGGGTGGGTTTTGTTTTCACCTTTTAGAAAAAAAAAATCTAAGGCTATTTTAATTTCAGGCCAACCTACAAATTGTAAGTTAATGCAAAATCATTGTAGATTCAGACTAATTAAAAAATGACATTACATGATTTCATTAAAAAAATGTTCAGTAAGTTTTCTTCTGCTGCTGAGCCACAAAGTAAATGACTTCCTGTTCTCGGCAGGCCAGCTGCAGACCTGCTGCGATTTGTGCAGTTAATTAGCATGGTTACAACAAGACATTAAACAGCATTACTGCAAATTGCAAAGGTCTGCTGACTAGAGCTGACCAGAATTAACCTAGAGGTGCTGTCTATGAAACTATCATCACATTCTTGTTACAGTGCCAAATGTTGAGGCATGTGAAAAACACAATACATATAAATATATTTATGTAAAATAATATATTCTGATCTAATATTAATCTTGCTTTACCTCAGGCCCTGAATTATAATTATTTTACAATGGAAAACAATATGGACCTTTCCAGAATGGGGAATGATGGATTCCAGAATGCTCTCACTGTTCATCCTGTGACCAGTGCAGAACTTATGTATCGTCTGCACAAACATTTCACAGAAATAGAACTGCAGAAGACCTATGAAGAGATTGAAAAACTACAGGTTAGATTTTCAACTTCTCTACAACAACAATGTGTCTTACTTTAGCACTGCTTTTTTAGCTCTTTATTTTGTACATCATGCATGACATTTCTTTAATGTTGCTCATACAAAAGCCATCAAAACCAGCCTCTGTACTTTTTCTAAATTCATACTTTTTGAATGCATGCTACATTACATTTAGCTTGTCACTGGGGCAGTACCCTCACAGGTACATCTTTTTACCTTATCAACAAAACCCACCATAAAGCAGTGGTTCTATTCTTTTTTTGACTCAAACGCCCTACAATTTTCACAACAATATTAAAATGTATGGAATTACTTGTGTCTTTTTTTCATTCAATCAAACATATTGTGTTTGAGAGCAAAATTAATTATATTGCAATTAAAAAACATTCTTGCTATGAATTTTTTTAATTACAAAAATAAAATAATTGATAACAAAACCCTTTGCATTGCAAACAAACGCTCTCTTTCCTTTATGTAGTTCCCACACTTTTCATTATGCACCCATATATTTTGCTTCCTGTTCTGCTGTAATTTTTTGTGAGTCTAAAATCTTTATTTGTGAGTTGAAATGTTTTGCTTCCGAGTTGAAAAGTTTTGAAACTTGCATTTAAGTGTGTTCTAAAGAAGGTCATGATCATGACATTAGACAATGACGTGTTGTTCTTCACGCCACAACCTCGATCTCTGTTCGGGAACCGTGCAGTGGGTGTGGCCAAATTAGTGCACAAAGCGAGAGTGATCAATAGAAACAGGTCTTTCATTCTGGTGCATAGTTACTGCCCACTGAGATGCTGTTTCACTCACAAGCAAAACTTTTCAACAGATTTTAGACCCGCAAAAATGACAGCAGAACAAAGAGCAAAATGTGGTGGTGTGTAATGAAAAGTGTGGGAACTGAATAAAGGAAAGAGAATATGCAATCCAAAGAGTTTGATCAATTACTTTAGTCTTAACAAGACTTTTTATTTGTAATTTTTTTTTTATTACAATATAATAAGTTTTGCTCTCAAACACAGTATTATTGACTGAATAAAAAAGACAAAAGTAACTCCATACAAATGCCCCATGACTTTTGTTATTTACTGGATAAGCAAGGGTTCATTGAATTAAAAAAAAAAAAACTAAATATTTTAGAACTATGCATAACTAGACAAATGTGATAACATTTTAAGATTATAATCTTTACATGACCTTTTGAGGTCTAGAAATCACACTTTTAAAATTTCCCTCCTCAATATATTCAGGTTTTCTAAAACCATGGTGTTCTCTAAAGAAAATAAAACATTTATAATGAAGAAGAATTATATTACTTAATATTTTAGTTGTTTTGTTATCTTGAACCCCCTTGAAAGTTTGCTGAGGCCCTCTGGTTGAAAACCACTGATCTAAAGGGTACTATACTACACCTTAATATACTTAACAAACTAAAATGCACATTTTAAGATCATTGAAAGGCATGAAGGTGTACTGTCCCAGTGACAAGCCTTTTCTCCTAAAGATACAGTGTCGTGTTTGTTTTTATGGATTTTGTCAGCTTTTCATGAATCTTGCTTTTCACCCTTAGTCTGAGATAAAGAATGTCAGTAAAGTAGCAGTGGATGGAAACAAGAGTGCATTGTGGCCCATCGGCATCACACCTCCCTTTGAACCCAAGAGCCGCTTTGAGGTACTGCGTTGGGACTACTTTACTGAAGATAGCTTTTTCTCCTGTGTGGACGGTGCTCCTAAATGCCAGCTCAATGGTGCTGATCGTGATGACGTGACTGATGTCATCAAGGTCGCTGTTGAAGAGCTCAACAAAAAATACAACCCTTTTGTACAGCTGAGCGCTCCACGGCTGGTGAACGGTTACAGGCGCTTGGACCATACACGAGGGATGGAGTACACCTTGGACCTGCAGTTCCAGGCTACGACTGAGTCTGGTCACCAGAAATCTATCACACTCCGTGTACACCTTGTGCGACCCCTTAGCCAAGTAGAGATTATCCCCATGCCTTATGTCACCGAGGCTACACGAGTCCATGTCCTCCTGCCCCTCACCAGTTATGACTCCCATGCAGCGCTGCACTTCTTGGATCACTGTTCCTCCAACTTGTTTGAGACCGGTGAGAATGCAGTTCTTAACTTCCTGTTCACCTACGAACCCGCCGAGGCCCAAAAAGTGAGTACAAATGACGTCTTTTCAGAGGTCAAGGCTAAGATCACTTCCATCGAGCACAGATATCCCAGCGTGAAGGTGTCTTGGATCAGCATAAAGACAGAAAGTCCGGGTCTCCTGCGGATCCTGGATATTGTATCTAGGAAGCACCCGGTGGAAACACTCTTCCTCCTGGTCACCGTTGACACTATGCTGAACTCAGAGTTCTTGAATCGCTGTCGTATGAATGCCATCAGCGGCTGGCAGGCTTTCTTTCCCATCCATTTCCAAGAATATGACCCCGGTGTGGTTTATCCAGACCAGGTTCCTCCTGCCTCACGAGACCTGGTCAGGGAAGTGGGTCACTTTGACCGATACACCTTCGAAGAGGGGTGTTTCTACAACTCTGACTACATGTCCTCGCGCACACGGATGTCTGGGGATTTGCAGGAGAATGAGGAGCTGCTGGAGAGCCTGGATCTTTATGATGTGTTTGTGCAGTATTCGGGGCTGCATGTGTTCCGTGCTGTCGAGCCTGCCTTGCGGCAGGCGTACCGCAACCGGACCTGCGATCCTCGGCTAAGTGAGGACGTGTTCCACCGCTGTCTTCAGAGCAATCTGGAGAGCCAGGGGTCACGTTCCCAGCTCGCCATGCTGATATTTGAACAAGAGCCAGGTAACAACACCTGAGGAGCTTCCAAAGAAGCAACAGGGGGGTAACTGTAGACTGGCTGACCGCTAGCAGCACTCCTTGTCCATTTTAACATCTGTCAACCAGTTCTCTAGTAAAAGCTATTTGATTATCTTACTGAAACCACAGAGAAATGTTCTGAAAGGAACATTCTGAGACATTTAACAAGAAATGTCTAGAGACATATTTTTCGTGAGCACTTGACTCACAACTGTTAATGCACTACAAAACAATTCTTTCACTGTGCTTTTCTGAGTCATTTTTGAATTTTGTATTGTGGCACGTTTCATGTTGCTGCCTCATTAGGATAAATTTCCATTGTTTTTGTATTCCTCATTCCATCATAAAATACAAATTTTTGAAATAAAATTCGCATTCCAGGGGCTAAATATCACGTTATTGGGGTCGCTTCAACCCACGGACATGAAAAACAACCCGCGACAACAGTGTTAAAGTAGCCCAATTCCACGGGAAAACCACGGGCTTGGCAACACTGTGTCTTAACCTTTTTTTGACTATGAAACAAATGGCCCAGGCCAGTGTTGCCACCTTGTGAACAAACTAATAATGCAAAAAATTCAAGACAGCGTAAAAATTCAATAACAGCGTAAGCGTACAGAGTTAACGTGGTTAAAAATATCTGCCAGCGTACATACAGTATGCAGATTCTAGCGTTTAACAGCCAAGTCCTTTAAGTAAAAAGTCTCCATGGGGAAATAGATTTTGACAATAACTTTTAAACCTCTATAAAAACATCTGTTCAAATTTTAACTCGTTTTAAAAACTATCGGAGTGGAATTTGTGGTGGAAAACTACATTACCCATGATGCTGTATAGAAAGGTCCACCAATCAGAGAATCTGACATCTCTCTCTAAGCGCTCATAAAACTTAAATATTTGTGCATATATGCATATATATAATGTACTTAAAATATATTGTTTCTATTGAATTAAACAACAACATTTAATGAATACTGATATATTTTTTAATTCATGTCATTCATAATGCTTCATGGGATTGTAGTTCATTCCCTCACTAAAGCCGCTATATATGTGTTGTATGTGTTTGTATTTTTGTCTGATTTTCAAATACCTTTTACTTCAAATGAAAGTTTGTAATGTTGGAATTCACCCTGTAGTGGGTTGCGCCGTTCCCCTGCAGCTACCCTCCGCGTCCCCTATAGTGCGTCGACTGAACACAGCTTTTTTTTTTAATCCATATGGGCAAAATTTATCTATCTATGATGAACATTTAGTTACAAGCATACGTGTGCATGCCCAACTGGTTAACATCCCCCCCCCCCCCCCCCCATCACAAACCAGTACAGCTCACAACACCTGCCCCACCACAGCCCCCCCACACATTCTAAAACCACACTCCTCCCCCCATCCATTGTAATCCATCCATTATATGGGGGGAAGTCGTGGCCTAATGGTTAGAGAGTCGGACTTGTAACCCAAAGGTTGCAGGTTCGAGTCTCATACCGGCAGGGATTGTAGGTGGGGGGAGTGAATTTACAGCGCTCTCTATCACTTCAACACCCTCACCAGAATGAGGTGCCCTTGAGCAAGGCACCAAACCCCCAACTGCTCCCCGGGCGCCGCAGCATAAATGGCTGCCCACTGCTCCGGGTGTGTGTTCTGCTGTGTGTGTGCACTTTGGATGGGTAAATGCAGAGCACTAATTCTGAGTATGGGTCACCATACTTGGCCACATGTCACGTCACTTTATATTTAAACTCTGAACTGAATCCATGTAAGTTCTGTCGGCCTTAAAACTGTTTCTACTGGACAAACACAATTATGCATATGAATACACTAGCATTCGCGTAAAAACAAAGTACACTTGGGGCTAGGGATGGAGCTGGGAAAGAGAATGTGAATAGATTGGTTTGTTTTTACAGTAATTGTAGTGAAAGGATTTGCTTTGCATTTTTATTGTGTCTGAGGAAGAGAGGATAAAGTATGTTTACAACAATACTGGACAGTTCAGAAAGGGTGAATGTATAAAGCTATTTCCACAATGTATTTTGCATTATTCCATTTTTCTGAATCCACCCATGTTAGAAATACATTCCAGTATTCCACCCACACTTCCTTTTCCCGTGAGCTGTGGCTGTCTGGGACAACCTAACTATATTGTCCATGTAAAAATCTGTGCCTTTAAAATCTGCTCCTTCTCAGTGAAATGCTTCTCAGCTATGCAACCAACAAACAAATGAACACAAAAACTTTTGTTGTTGTTGTTTTGCACATAAACCACATATTTAAGAATATTTATAATGTTTGCTTTGTTTGCTTTTTCCTTCAATATATATATATATTTTTACAAAAAGATCTTTGAGAGCAGAGTACCAGGTGTTGGGCTCTGTGGAACTGACATGCTATAATGAGATTATAGCGTTAGTGCATCACACTGCAGATGTTTACAGTGTGCGCCGTTCTGCTGCTAACAGAAATGGTTACAGATGAAGAGCTTAAGAGGATCTAATTCTATTTGTTGAAAGTGTGTCAATGTAGGGGACAGAACATTTTCGTAATTATTATTATTATGTGATCACAACCTATTTGCTCACAACTTGGATTACAGTCATTATCATACCCATGAGATATTTTGTTCAAAAAACAACAACTTTTTATTCACCAAATACTTCCACAGTAATTTGCTAAATTTCCATGATTTCATATGACATTTCTACCCTTGAATGTCCACTGTTATTGAGCCACCAGACTTTGACAAGTTCATGCAAAGTGGTGTTGATTAAACACAATAGGTGTTTGTGTTTTAGTATTAGGCCCACTAGATGGCAGTAAAAGCAGATTTTTTTCCTCCTTGAAATACTGTCCTCATGTACAAGGTTAATTGTGGAAATTCTGCATATTCAGTCAGAAGGCTCTGGCTTGTGACCAGTCTCCAATACATTATTCAAGACATGAAATTATAAAAAAGAAGAAGAAGAACTCATGGTGATTTTAAGGTTATACTCAGACATGTTTTTCACATCTGTAGTCAGTATTATGCCGTTCTATAGTCTTTCTCAACTGATTTTTATTTATTATTATTATTATTATTTAGATTTATGACCAGACGGAAATGATGGATATTCAGCAAAATGTTACTACAATTTTAAATGTATCTGTTTGTATTTGAATGTGCTTGTATTTTAATACAAAATAAATATCACCTCTACATTTTTATATACATATAAAGAATATTAGTTACTGTTTTTATTTTATTTTATTTATTTATTTATTACTAGAGATGATTTCAGCAAACAGTGTGCTCTAGTGTGGTGTTTTCCATGTTTCAAACCTAGAGACAGACTGTTTCATTATAAGGACTACAGCACAATGGAGAAGTTACATAAGACTGAAAAAGAACGTAACACCACTCACAGAGAAACGAGTGGTAAATTTTAGCTGTTCTTCTACTGAGAAGTCTCATTATGTTATTAAGAAATGTGAAAAGGTGAAATGGCGCAAGCACTGTACATTACTATAGGAAGAACCATGCAGAAACCAACCTTTTTTCTGCACTAAGCAACAGCTGTATGGTTGGTTCATCTCTTATAACTTTCATTTAGTACATATTTGTCCTGTCAAATAGGTAATTTATGTGAAATGCAACATTCTGACCGAATCTGATCCTTTCAGGTCCTTTCTTCTTTGAAATCTATGATAGGTCCATCCAGATGGAAAAAAAAATCAACAAAAGCACATGTGAAACACATTGTGTGGTTTCTTCATCTGGTATTGACTTGAACAATGAGAACAGTGACGGTGTGACTGGTTTGAGCCGGTTTCACACGAGGTCCTGGATTAGGCTTTGGCTGTAGCTTTTATAAGTGGAAAAAATGACATTTGTATTTCAGTGTACAGGGTCCATTCAGGATCCCAATTTCAAGTTCAGTGATATGAAAAATAAATACAGAGAAGAAGAGATGTCCCTTAACAAGCAAAGTCCTGCTGTACGACTGCTTGTGCATTGTGATGATTTGGTAATATTGAAGTTGGATGTGCACTGTGCGGTTGAGCCACTTCATTAGCTGCCTGTTGACAAACGAATTGCATCATGCGGATCATCAGTTATTAGGTGCAATGCATATAAGCCATCAAAAAATCATTATGTTTCTCTGACTCACCTTGACTTTGACATCTTCAAATCGGACTGTAGCTATAGTTCCGGTTGCCAGCTGAGCTTTCAGGTTCTGTTCTCGCAGGTTCTTTGTTCTCTGGATCTGCTCTTGGATCAAGTTCCGTTGGTTCTGTTGTTTCTGACTCTTTTTTTGTTTCAGGAGTTGCTTGATTTTGTATTTGACCACCTACAGAGATAAAGATTAAAAGCAGACTGAAAGGACAAGAGATAGTGTGTATTATGATAGTGTGTTTGTGTGAATGTCATAGGACTGTCCTTTCGCAATGAACTGAAGATACCTCGTAGATATAGTCAAGTAGTTCCAGTATAGTAAGAATACTGGCCCCAATGAAGAGCCCCATCTGTCCACCAATATCTCCTGAAAATGGAAACCAAATAATGATGAGATAAACAAATTAAGTCTTTTCTTCTGTATTAATCATCTAATATTTGTAAAATATTTATTTGTAATCAGGGTTTATAATTAATTTCTTTTTATACTCATCAGCCAATCTGGATACTAATTTTTGGTTCTGTTTATATAAATGTTTAGGGATAGTGTTCCCAAAAATGAAAATTCTCTCATTAATTACCTTCATGTCATTCCAAACCCATAAGACCTTCGTTCATCTTCGAAACACAAATTAAGATATTTTTTATGAAATCCGAGAGCTTTCTGACCCTGCAGACAGCAACGCAACTAAACATTCAAGGCCCAGAAAGGCCGTAAGGACATCATTAAAAATAGTCCATGTGACATCAGTGGTTCAACCGTAGTGTTATGAAGCTACAAGAATACTTTTTGTCTACAAAGAAAACAAAAATAATTAAAGCTGCTAGCAGCGTTGAAAGGGCCCTCGCACCCAGGCTCACCATCAACCTGTAGCTTTAGGGAAACAGCGAACAGTGGGCAATATGCATTTAAAGTGGTAAATGAAGGAGGAATATGTCTAAGTCATTTATATGTGCCAAACTTCCTGCTGCCAGCTGGTGGCGCTATGACTATAACTGGATATTGGCATGTAGATGTCTTCAAGCTAGGACTTTGATCAAACATATGAAGTTTGGTGCAGATTGAACATGGTGTGTTCGTGTAAAACATGACATATCCTGTTGCCAACAGGTGGTGCTGTGATAATAACTGTATTTTGGCCTTTAGATGTCTTCAAACCAGGACTCTTACCAAACATGTGAAGTCTAGTGCAGATTGGACATGTATTTTTACGTTAGTGTAAAGCAAGCCGTTTCCTGTTGCCAACAGGTGGCGCTATTATTATCACATAATATTGGCTTTTAGATGTGTTCAACACGACAAGGCCGCCCACTCCCCCACCACTTTACTCAAACTGTGAACGTTTGGATGGCATATGATTGTGACATCGTTCTGCCTGAATTTCTAAGTTGCGAAACATCGCAATTTGTCAGGCGCCACGGATACACCCTTCAGCAAAAACTCAACATCTTCGCAATGTAACACCACAAAGGGCTTTAGATTACACTGACCAAATTTGGTGTTGATTTGTTTAAATCTCTAAGTTGGACGTTTCGTGTTAATACAAGTCTGAAAATGGCAAAAAGCGGCACAAAACCTGCAAGAGGAAAAATCCAAATATCAGACTTCCTGTGGGTTCGTACTACATACAAGGGGAACCTTTGGTTGTAGGATTGGGGGCGCCTTTGTGTCGTCGTTGTGTTGTCATGTTCTACCCAAATTTCCGTACTGTATTGAAACTAGCTCGAGGGGCACTTTGTTGAAATTTTATGGGTGGCGCTATTGAGCCATTTTGCCACACCCACTTCTGAAACCCATATCAGATGTACATTTTCGCCACTTCTGACGCATGTACGAAGTTTCATGAATTTTCAAGCATGTTTAGATCCTCAAAAATGCGATTCATTTTGGAGAAGAAGAAGAAGAAACAGCAATTCCAATAGGGTCCTCGCACCATCGGTGCTCGGCCGGCCCTAATGACTGTATTCAACAATTTCAGTTGCGTTGCTGTCTATGGAGGGCCAGAAGCTCTGGTTTTGTTTGTGTGTTTCGGTCTTCGAAGAATATCTAATTGGTGTTCGAAGGAACATTCTTGGAAAGTGAAGGTCTTACGGCAAGAGGGGGAGTAATTAATGAAAGAAAGTGTCTTTGGTTGTGTGGTGGGTGAACTAACCTTTTAAGTTACCGCCTATTAAGAACTTCTATTAGCCAAAACAGCACAGAATCAGAAGTAAATGAGATTATAAAAATCACAGCTCAGATTTAAATGTATTTTATTATATTTATCATCTGTTCAATAATATGAACAGTGTACTGAACTCAGCATACTGAAGCTAGGGGCTTCAACGTCTGTACAATGCTGCAAAAAAAATGTTGGACATGTGGCATTTATTGGACCTCTTGTCTCCAAGTGCAACCTATACATTCTTAACCAGTATAAATTTCTTTCTGAATGTTAAAGGGATAGTTCACCTTCAGTTGCTGGTACCCATTGACTTCCATATAGTATGGAAAAAGAAAACATTATGCAAGTCAATTGGGACCAGCAGCTGGAAGTAAACTATCCCTTTAACAACACTGGACTCTTTTGACTTTCATTGTTTGAACAAAAACATGAGACAATAGTGTGAAAAGCCTCTTCGCTTCTGTAAATCAAAGTGAATCAAACAGGTTTAAAATGACACAATTTTCATTTCTGGGTGAACTATCCTTTCACAGCTACTCTTTGCGCGGTGGCCAGTTCGCACTGCGACCTATCTTCTTCGTCATCACACTCATCTCTAACGTACAGAGACGCTGTGTTGCAGTCCCTGCTCGCCTTACCTTACGATGTTTATTCCTCTCTTTTTTGCCCGCCTTGGCTTTGCCACCGCCTCGTTCTTCTTTTCAACTGATTCTCTCGGCTGTGTCTTACCCTTTTCGCGTCTTCGCTCGCATTGTGGATCAAGAGGGGGCGGGGGACAAGGACGAAAAGCCGTGGCCTCAGCGGCGCCCGCTGTCTCGTCTCGTCACTCAGTCTAGACTCCGTGGGGTCTGCCGCCTGCCCTCGTCCTACCAATGTCAGCGCCGGCCCTCGAAGGGGTTCTGGTGCTCGCTACTCCCAGGTTGCGGGTCGTCTGCTGTCCAACGGCCGGTGCTGCGGCTCGAAGGAAGCAAAGGGGTGAAGGCCCGGCAGGAGACAGAGGGGATGCCCGTAGGGGGGGGAGGAAGGAAGAAAAGGAGTAGAACCAAAGGGGAAAAGATAATGAGGAGAAACCACGAAGGCAGGAGAGAGGCAGGCTTAGAAAGGGTGTTGGCAAGTAGGGGCCATAAGGGATAGTCACGTAACGGCAGGGGCAGCGCCCAGGATAACGAACGAAACGACCCTCAGGGGGGACAATAGAAATCCTGCTATGTTATCTAGAAAAGCTGATAGAAGTTGTGAGAGAACATGGGGTGGCAACAAAGAAATAAGATATAAATACAAAGGCTGGGGCAGGAGCCTTGCAAGCCATTACGCCAAGGGAAAAACTGCAGGGTCGTCGTGTCCCGCGCGAGTCGGCTAGGGATGGAACGAGATTAGGTTTGTTTCATGCTATATGTGTCAGAACCGCAGAAGAGAAAACTACCCCATGAGACTGTGTGTATGTGTGGCCGTTTAAGCATTAGACTTACCTGATGTATTCCTCCGATTTCTGGTATTTGCGAGAAAGGTAGCGAGCAGAGCCCCTGCTGGGGATTTTAACCATCGAGAGCTCTTTTCCATACCGAGTCAAATTACAGGGTGTCTCGCAGGGGCATGAGTCACCTGTGCTCTTCTGGAGTAAAGCTGCAAAAGAAGTGTAAAAGGAAATATTGATGAATTATATTTGCTGAGGACAGGAACTGCAATAAATGGTGTTGTTATTATCATCAATAATCAAGCTCTCAGTGTTGTTCAATAGTTTAAAATACAATAGGGAGTTTTTAAAACCTCAGTTACTTCAAATCAGCAGTTGTGAATAATCACTGTTTAAATATCATTATTATTGACTGATTATTCATTATTTACCAGCGGTGTGAAAAGTACAGATACTGTCAAAAATTGTACTCCGTTAATTCAGTATTCAAAAGTTAAAAAATAAACAATTTTCTTATCTTTAAATTGAGTTTAAATTGAGAAAAAACATACAGATTTTTCTTTTTCAATTTTAGTATTTTTATGAAAAAAAGCTCCATCAAACTCCATAAAGAAATGTCAAAAATCATTATTTTCTTATTGTTCTGACAACTGTATGTTAAACTCACAGCAGGTGTTAAACTAAAACCAATATCTTGAAACATGTCACTATATATTTTCTGTAAAATTTTTACAGTGGTTTGACATTTGAATATAATGATTTTAGATGAATAATCAATACTATTCTTAAATCATATTCACACTTAACTCAATTTCATCTACATCAATGGCTATTATAAAAACACATTGCTATAGTTCAAAGCCTATGTCTGAAAGGACTAGTTCACTGAAAAAAATGTAACATTAGTCATCAGTTATCATCCTTGTCTTGCACCCATCCCCATTGGAGAAAGAAATGCTCACCATTTTTTATTTTTAAATAAATGGGAAACGTTTTAAGGATGTGACTTATGTACCTTTAAGTCAACAGGAATTTATAATGAAGAAACAGTATTATTTCTTCCTTGTAAATGTAACTGAGTAAAAGGTCTGAGTATTGATTTTAACAGGAACGCACATGAAAGACAGATAGTAGCTGAGTCACATGAGACATCCTGTATTGCAACAATGTGTCTCAGTGCGTGTTTATATATTATATACTATTGAACATGGCAAAATGTTACTGTGTGGTTGATTTTGCCGACCCCCACCCTTGACTGTTCCAACTTTGGGTAAAAAGCAAAACTGTTTTTCAAACTATCATCTTCCCACAGGACTGGAAGGAAAATCAATACAATACGTTTATAACAACAGAAGGTGGTTACATAAGGCCACAACCCCATTTTTACAGTTTTCGTGGCGGGTTTTTTTATATTCTCCCCTGTAACTTTACACTTATTTTGAGATGATCATCAGCATTGTGTGGTTAACGAGTGGTCTCTTCCACTGGCTGTTTGGAGATCTAACCGACAAGCCCCCTGTGTCACGAATCTTTGATTTTCTACCTGGGTGTGTGCAGAACATATCAGCATTGGCGCCGTAGAGAGATTTGCTGTGTACATAACATAATTTGTGAATCCAACACCTATCCAGAAGAGACTTGTAGGATTCGGCTCTTTACAGAAGTTGTGGGCTGTGCTCCTATGACTTGGGTTTCTATAACAAGCCATCTGACCCTGCGACAGCTGAAACAGGTAATCTCTGTGTGCATGCAGCTTGCTGCATCCCTTCAGCAACTGAAAAGAACAATTTCTTTACAGATGGGCCTGTGTGGTGGCATGACAAGTTACCTCCACGGGTGCAGTATTTTTTCTTACACTGATTATCGACATGTTTTTTAATGACAAACTCTTCTCCACTCATACTACAGCACGCACCGGGCATATGTACCATCCGCCAGTTGCATCTGCTCTTCGGCACCTTTGTCTCTGCTCAGCAGTGCATCTGTCACAGGCGCAACTTACTTGTGTATGTTGTTCCCGTATCCTGGATCACAGGGCTCAGTTGTAGAACGCCCCCCGACAGTTTGCCCCACGGCTGTGGCAGGTGATGTTTAAGCTTAAATAGAGAAACGTAGACCATTAGAGAAAAGTTCGTGTTCTCTGCTATTTCGTGTTCTGGCCTGAGGTGCACCCTATGCTGTTGAAATACTTGGCACAGCATTCTCCATTAAAAAATACCCAGTCGCCCTGAAATCCTTTGTCGACTTTTTGCAAAGTTACGTTCCTAATTTAAAATATCTGGATTTAAGAGGTGAGAACGCTTGCTGTGACATTTCAGCCTTAAAAGTTTTTGGTGTTTTTTACCTCCCCGTTTAAACCTACCCGCTGGTTTCCTGGACGATACAAATGTAGCGAATCCGTGAGAGACCCGGAAGCCCAAGCTGGTGGATGTACGTGTGTTCTATCCCTCCTGCCTATGAATCGATACCCGAATACTGCTCATTTCCAGTTCCGTCTCATCTGAAACTTACAGATTTGTATGCGGTAACAACACAATTTGACCAGATTGTTCTACTATTTGTTTCTGCAACTTTTAAGAAAAGCGATGTAAAATCTGCTTAGATTATATCGGTCCTCGACTCGATATCGTTGTCACTTTGTACATCTTCTGTGCGTTCGCTGTTACCGACACCAACGCGCGCCCACGAAACGTAAATTGTTTTTCTTTACACTTAATGCCTTTTTCTAATACCATGTAACCCTTGCGTGTCACCGGCGGCATGGCCGATCTGGTTTGTGCAGTAACTTTAAAAACGAACCCAATGGACTTGGCAGCGTCCAAAGCCTATGGCGAGGACAATTGCCCGCCAAGTCCGCCAGAATGGGCTGTCACTGACCCTATGAAGCGTGCCGCGGTGTTCTGCTACAGTATTCTCAGATTTCTTCTCCTTCAGCAACGACGATGTTCTTCGCATCTCCGCTGACTGAAGAGCCTGTTCACCGTTGACATGCCTCGCAGTGGAACCAGCGACCTCTCTCTGCTCAGCTGATCTGCTGTCTTCAGCGTCGTAGCAGCAGTGGTCCCGCTTCCCCTGCCACCATCCAGCTGCTTTATTTCGCGTATCTCAAATCAGGAGCGGCAGTCAGCATACAGATGCCAATCGCATGGTGTTTCAAATGTCCCTGCCCACCTTTATTGCCTGCATCCGTGCTCCCGGTTTCCCCCCTGCAGCTGCTTGATCTGATGTGCCACTTGATTGTGCGTGATCCTGCTTTGTGTGTGCCGTAAACCTGCTCTCCACAACAGTAACTCACCACGACGCCGTCCACTCTCGCGTTTTCTTCCTTCGCCCAGGAATCGCTGTGAGAAAAAGCACGGCATAGGAACTTCAGTGCTCGGATGGCTCCGAGCAAGCTCAACTCAGCTCAGGTCCCCGCTTGCCTCACACTCTCTCCACACGAGAGGCATCCTCCATCGGTTTACGCAACCTGAACCGAGTCCCTCCGCCAGCGGGGGGCGAGCGACCTGTCTCGTTCAGTGGGCCAGCTGCCGACGGGCCTGCCATTGGCACCTCGGACGCAGAGGAGCTTTGCTTTCGGGCTATCGGTACCACGCCCCACCCCCTTTGCCGGCGTTGCCGAGCCCAGCGCCGCCTAAGTCCCTGGATGGACCACGCTGAACTTTTTCCACGTTCCTCCCCTCGGAAGCAGTCGAAAGCTGGGATTAGTGGGCTCTGCGGAGGAGCCCTCTCGCTGCCGTCTGGATGAATGGTTCCTGCCGGGGCGCCGTCAGGCCCCTCGCCAGCGTTACTCTCCATTCTTCCCGGAGGTCCACGACAAGCTCACCAGATCTCTCGTGGTGGGCCCTTCTCTCTTACTCTGCCCTGTTTGGTAGAGAATGCCCTCCCTCCTGAAAAAAAGGGGTATCGCATAACTGCCTCCCTGACGAGTCCAGTGACCGTGCAGTCTCTGCCCGCACCACTGGCTGCACCACTCCATCGGCTGGACGGCAAGCCCACCCATCCTTCCAACGCTGTAAGGACACTGCAGCCGCTTGCTTCGATGTGCCTACTCCTTTTTTATCTACCTCGGCTCTTTGACAGGACGTCCAGTCCAGGCACTCACGGGGGAGGTGGGGCGGTCCTTCAGGTCTTTCAGGGAAACTCCTTTCCTGCATGGACGAGTCTGGCCCGGACCCCGCGACGCTCAGGGAGAAGAAGCGTGACGGACCAGGCCTTGTGCGCCACTAAGACCACAGCCCAGGCAATTGGGAGATCTATGGCCAGCCTTGTGGTGCTTGAGTGCCAATTAAGGCTCACCTTGACAGAAATCAAGGACACGGAAAAAGTCCCCTTCCTTGAAGCCCCGATCTCCCCCACTGGCCTATTTGGACCTGCGGCTAAGGGTTTCGTGGAGCGCTTTACAGAGGCGCAGAAGTTGTCCAAGGCCATGCGACACTTCCTACTGTTACATCCCGACTCGGGAAACAAAAATAAATAAGGGAACTGAGTGCAAAAGTATCATTCTAAACCAAAAGCATTTATTCAGTCTAGGGGTTACAGATAGGAATAAATAATTAATTATAGCAAACAAATGAATAATAAACAGAAAAAAAATTAAAAAAGATAATGGCAAAGAGGTCCAGTTGTCCAGCAGAGCTCAAAGGCAGGATGTTAACAAAAAGCAGCTCCTCCCAAACACGATGGACCTTAAATAAATCCCTCTAGTGCCTCCAATTAAGAACAGGTGGATCCTTAGCTGGCAACCTATAGAAACAAGGAAAACAACAGCAAGACGCGAGACGGTTCTTCCAGCTCAGAGCGAATCAGGCTTCTACAGCCGTTACTTCCTCGTCCCCAAAAAGGATGACGGCCTCCGGCCCATCTTTGATCTCAGACGCCTGAACGCGCCTCATGACATTCCATTCAGGATACTACGCTGCCGCAGATCTTCTCACAGATGCACACAGGGGACTTGTTCTTTTCCCTCTGGATCGAAGACCATTCCTTTCACATCCAAATCTGCACCATCAAGGCGATCTTAAGATTCACCTTCGAGGGAGTGGCTTATCAATTATACGGTCCCTATCCCTTCGACTGTCTCTGCTCCCCTGCACTTTTACGAAGGGATTTACGAATCCGCTTCTCACGACCTCGATGACTGGCTCATTGTTGGCCCAGTCAGATACAGAATTGCTATCTCACAGGCCCCCTCGCATCCTCAGCCCCTAGAGCGGTGTATGTGGCCCCGGGATTACAGTACTCGCTGAAGACTGACTGCGGGTTCCTCCATGCGCGGCATCACGTGACGCCTACTTATCAGGTGGACAGGCCTGATCTAACGCCCTAGCCCCTTGGAAGGACTCTCATTGGTGACAGCCCGTGGCCCTGGGAATGGTGTGCAGGAGGACGGTTGTCTCTCAGATGCTTTCCAACGGGGTTGGGGAGATCGTGGTGACGAGCAAACCGACTTTCGTCATTGTCGAAAGCAGAGGAAGGGACTTCACATTAACTGCCTGACATGCTCGCATTGTGTCGGGCCCTGTCAGTTCTACTGCCGCAGACCTGAAGGACACCACGTTCTGTCCGCTCGGACAGCTATGTCTGTGATGTCCTACATAAATTCGCCAGGGAGGACTCTCGCTCGAAGCCCTCTTCATCCTGGATGAGCGCCTCCTTGAATGGGTCACTCAGCTTGCTTTCGCTTAGAGCAGGGGCGAGCAATTGAACTGAGGCGGACTGCTATCACAAGCAAGGTCCCCCCCGCCAGAGGAGTGGATGCTCCATCTGCAGACGGTTCAGACAATCTGTGAGATCTTTGGCAAGGCAGAGATAGACCTCTTTGCCTCAGAAGACAACTCTAACTGCCCAATTTATTTCTCAAAGACCAAGGAAGCATTGGCCCACGATTGGCCCAACCTCCTCCTTTACGCATTTCCCCCGATCGCGCTGATCCCACAGTCAGGGCGAGTCAGAGAACAAGCAACACATCTCCCCGGTGGCCCCCCTCTGGAAGAACCAACATTGGTTGTCAGAGCTGACTCAGCTGCTTGTAGCAGGCCCTTGGCCCATTCCTCTGATCTGCTCTCTCAAGTGAACAGGACAATATGGCACCCCCAGCCCGAGCTATGGGCTCTGCACCTTTGGCCGCTCGATGGGAGTCTGTAAACTTCCCAGAGCGTGTGTTAAACACTATTTTGGAGGGTAGAGCTATGTCTACAAGACGCCTCTACGCCAGTAGTGAGCTGTTTTCTCCACCGGCCTAAGACCATCTACCTGTGAACTTATCAGTGTGGTATTGTCCTTCCTGCAGGAGCTGTTGGATAAGGGGCGCTCCCCATCCACGCTTAAGGTCTATGTAGCAGCCATAGCAGCTTCTCACTCTCCTATAGCTGGCCAATCGGTGGGCAGGAACAACCTTGTTGTTCACTTTTTTAAATGGTCCAGGAGGCTTAACCCGCCTCGCCCCTTTACATGGGATCTGCCCACTGTTCTGATGGCCCTGATGGGCCCTCCCTTTGAGCCGCTACAATCTGTTAACCTTTGGTCCCTGTTACTGAAAACTGCTCTGCTTCTAGCATATAATAATAATATATATCCTATATATATATGCGCTTTTTATTCACATTAAAATTAATGGAATTTGCCAGTATGCATTTATAATGTTAAAAAGAATGCTATTGCTTTTTTAACTTTCTGTTTATTAAAGAATCATGTACAGTATCACATTTCCCCACAAAATAATGTTTAGAATGTTGATAAGAAATGTTTCTTGAGAAGGATCATGTGACACTGAAGACTGGAGTAATGGCTGCTGACAATTTAGCTTTGCCATCACATAAATAAATTATATTTTCAAATATATTAAAGTAGAAAACAGTTATTATAAATTGTAATGATATTTCACAATATTACTGTTTGTACTGTGTATTTTTGGTCAAATATGTGACTGCAGCCTTGGTAAGATTAAAAGACATTTCAAAAACTTACCGACCCCAACGTTTTAAATAGTAGTATCAAGTAGTATGGTAGTATGGTAAAACAATCAGATTTTGCAGTAAACAGTACAATGAATACTGAAACGCTTCAAAGTTACAATCATTAAGTGAGATACAAAATGGCAGCAATTGTGTTTGTCACTCACTGGTTTCTCTCCAGATGGGCAGATACTCGTCCTGCTGAATATCCAGCATCAGCTCCAGTCCATTTCCTGTGCCGCCTTGCCTTACCCGCTTGGGTGATGTCTTGTTTCCATTAAATGTGTAACATTTCCCATACCGTGTATACACCTGCAGACCACAGACACAAACATGTATTACACATATTTGCACTACTGAAAACACTTTAACGCCTGTGCTCCTCTGCCTAGTCTTTTTCACCCACACCAAAACCTTCATACAAAGGTGTTAGCAAATGGCACTTCACTTCGCTCAGATTTCCTAACCATACCAGCACCTTATGATGTATCCATTATCGGAGCAGCAGCATCAACTGTTGCATCTTTCCCTTATTTTGACTCTCTGTTCTGCCTCCACCAAGTAGGCCTGGTTGGAAACTTGCTTTTGCCAAAATAAAACAAAATAAAAAAGATAACGGTTGCTTTTTATCTTGTAATTCTGATTTTTGTATTGCAATTGACTTTTTGTCATACACCTTTTCTCAGAATGATGACGTAAAACAGTGGAATTTTGTGACTTGGCAACACTGGTTTACATATCATAATTTATCTATATCTATATATCTATATCTATCTATCTCTCTATCTATCTATATATCTGTCTATAGAGAATATATAATATACTATAGTTTGCTACCATGTCAGAATAGAATGTCTCAAACCATCCTTCTGACTTTTTTTCTCACAATTTTCAAAAGTTTTTATCTTGCATTTATAACTTGCGATTACAGTTAATATCTCACAAATCTGATGGTTTTTTTTCTATCAAACTCAGAATTTAGATATAAACTCAGAAATGCAAGAAGAATTATCAGAACTGTGAGATAAAAAGTCACAACTGCATGTTTATTATTTATTTATTTATTTTTACCCCATGGCAGAAACAAGTTTCCATAGCTTACAGGGGTTTTCAGACAGAACATAAGGGAACTCCAGATGACTGTACCTCATATTCCAATCTTGTCTAAAAGCTATGGAGCAAAGCTTGACGCTGCTGCCCTGAGGAAACTCTTTTGCACCTTCTACTCCCTACTCCCTACTCAACCCTCCACCTACACCTTCCTCTCTTTCTCTCCTGACAAAAATAATATTGTGAACTTCTAAGTACTCCCACATCATACCTCTGCTACACTCACAGCTCAAATCACTTAGTTGTAGTACACAACCTAGAATAAAGGTAGTCAAAGGTCAAGCTTTATCTTGTTTTTTCATACCGGCATAGGAAGCACTTGATTTCTAGAAGATAGCTTTCCAAATTGCATGCATGCCATCTGTTGATAACAATGGTCTTGTATGTGATGCTAAAGCAATTTTGTAAGTTGCCCTGGAAAACAGCATCTGCTAAATACCTTGAACGTAAATTTAAGAGAACACTTCTTCTTCTTCAAAAGGCCAATTTAGTCTGTTGAAATAGCTTTCACATTGTACAAAATACTGTGCACATCTGTCACTCAAACACAGATTTTCAGATAAACACAAACACGCAGGACATCAATTATTTTATATCTTCCCAGTATAGCAGAAATTTTGCCAATGTCATGCTGGTTAGGGTTTTATTAATTTATTTCAAAACACAAAACTTTCCCCCAGAGAAAAATATAATACTCATGTAGAGCAGAAGACTTCCCACAGATAATTCTGATAACAGACATGGGGGTATACAAGTCTAATATGACCAAATATTGTTCACAAAAACAGACGTGGCTGAGAGAGGAGACACTAGAGAACATGACTAATAGACCAGCTGTATAAAACTAGATACACATAACATACAACTTTTGAATCCTCAAAATGATAGATAGATCCCTCTTAAAATGATAATTAAGACTTTTGCCATTATACCATTTAAGATATTTGTTATGATCTTAAACTGGACATTTGGACATTTGACAGATGACATTTTTAGACTTTTTCAGGACTCGCGGGGACCTTTGGATATTTTGGGGGGGGGGAAATAAAAATTCTCTACCCACTGCCTTTGACCAGTAATCAGCCACATGACAAATGTTACCAGGAACTAAGTGCCCAGGAGCCAAGATGGGAGCATCCAGATCACATACCTCTGAGGGGCCCTGCAATTGCTGGGCAACTGTCATTAAGATGAATGGAAATGTTAATGGAAAGCTTTCTTCAGGGATTATAGACTTCCTTGGTCAGTACATATGAAATATGTACAAAAGTGTTGTGTAATTATTTAAACTTATGTCCCTATAGCTAGCCTCTAGTGTGTGACCTGTGATTGTGCATGTGAGTGATGTGTGTCTGTGTGTAACATATTTTGTGTGTGACCTGCATGTGTCTGGACAGATAATTATGTACATCTGTGGTAATCCAGAGTGAGACAGTAGGGATTAAACCACACTTCCTGCAGGAAGACAAAATATTGACCTATACTTTAATCTTTTACCCTTAGATCACCCTTTTCTTTGACAGACAAAGTGATCTTGAATAATCAAAAGCTTGAGGATGTGATATGCATCTGAAACATTGATACTTTTATCACTTTTATCCGTGCATCAGTTTTGATATGTATCTGTCATCTCCCATTTCCTTGTCAAACTGCAGCTGATTTTCATTACACACAGTTGTTCTTCAGGGTTATTGAAAGGACAGGAAAGAGAAGCTTAACCTAAGGTTTAATCTAAAGGTCAGGAAAAGAGCTTCTGTACTACAAAAAAACCTTCATTCAAATGCTATCCTTGCTTTTGTATTGAACGAAACAAAGCTATGTTACTGCAGTAGCCTATTAAATAAAATACTAACTTCATATAAACAAATATGGCATTACAATAAAAACTTTCACACTGACTTAAGACGCATGAGGTATAAAGATTGAATCAGGTTAAGCGTTGCTGCAAAAGTGTGGGTATGAATAACAACATGACTGACTCTCATGTAAGATACAAAGAGATGGATGTGAGATGCATATTTCATGAGTACTCTGCTAACTGGATAGAGGTAACGTGTGAATGTATTCCAGTCAGAAGAAGTTCAGGTTCAAAGAAAAGAGAGAAATAAAACAAGAGAGAGAAAGTCCAAGAGTAAGATTAAGAAAGAGAGTGTGACAGAGCATGTGTGCGCTCTTACATTAATTCTTTCTGACAGCAGACTTAGGTGTAGTCTTTAATTGTGCCTGTGGCAATGCTTGTTATTGTTACCGAGCGATTTTCCTTTCGGGTGTTTGTGAAGGTGCTGCTGACAATAAATAGATATCACAACTCAAATGTCTCACTATAAACCTCAAACTGCATAACATTCCCTCAGCATCTGAGGCCCAGACTGTCTTATTTTTTTGAGTCCTAACAATGATTCTTTACTTACACTAATACACTATTAAAGATTAAGGTACCAAAAGGGGGCACAGCAATGCCATTGAGGAGCCATTTTGGTTCCTCGAAGAACCTATCAGTGAATTGTTTTTTCATGGATGTTAAAGGTTCTTCACGGAACCAGTGTATTCTGTGCCGTTTCCTCAGAAACATAACTTAACAGTCTTGTATAACCAAAGCACTACATTCAATGTAAACACAGCCTTATCTTTGGTACTATTTACTGTATGCTGTATTTGAACATATTCGCGTAATACACCATAGATCATTTTTATAAGTTTTGAAATACTGTTTTCATGGTTATGACAAGTTAACTGGCTAAATGTAGTTTCTAAAAACAGGCGGAAGTGAACACAGGAGACATATGGATTCTCTCTCTCTCTCTCTCTCTCTCTCTCTCTCTGTGTGTGTGTGTGTGTGTGTGTGTGTTACTAACAGGACACCAATGTTGCCAGTAGGTCTGCCTCAGGCGTTCTCTTTTGTTTGTGATTTCATGTTTCTAATTAACTCCTCACATTTATTAACACAGCATAGCATTCCTAGCTCTTTATTACAAGCTGCTGTTTTTTCGTTCAATTCAGTGCAGTCCAACTACATTTTTTTGAGAATTTTTTTCACTCCTTTCCAAATTATGCAAATGAATTATAATACTTTTAAAAGGTTACAAGCGAGTCAGGGTTATATTATTACATGACTGAAATATTCAAACCCAAACCATTCAGACACTGTTATTTTTAAAGCATTAATTCATTTTATCCATTAAAAAATAATTTAAATAATTTTTAAATTATGGGCTTGGGACACAATGCACGCCGGACTTAAAGGGATGGTTCACCCCAAAAAACTAAAAATAAAACTGTCACCATTTACTCACCCTTGTGTGTTTCAAAGCCATAAAACTGTTGCTTATTTTTGCAACACAAATTAAGATATTATTAATGAAATAAGAGATTTATGTCCCTCCATTGAAAGTCCATTAAACCAAAACATTGGCATGTAAAAGATCATAAAATAAAACTATATGAGAACCAATGAGATTTGTTCTCGTGCATCAAGCAAGCATGACTGAGTTTCTGTTGATCATATTTGATGTGCTCTACTGTATGTATGTGCATTAATCATTGTTTATATGTAAATAAAAGCCTAAACTAAACCTTTTCATCATATAAAGTGATCATATCTCTTCAGAAGGATTAAACCGCTTGATTCATATGGATCATCAGGTTTCATTAAAAACAGTTTTATTTGTGTTTTGAAGATAAAAGTTTAATGGTTTGGAATAACATGAGGGTGAGTAATTAATAATATAAGTTTATGTTGTTTACTTAAGTTATTTTAAATTAATTTCAACCTAAAATTAAATTTTGTCATGAGTGACTAAAAAAATAAAATCATAGTGTACAGTACAATGTCCTAAAAGTCATTTTATTTATTTTATCTGAACGAATATTAGAAGAATATTGTTAATTAATTGAAATATTTCCTTCATTCGTTCTGCCATGCAAACAACACAAAAGCTTGAAATGGCAAAATCATACAGCACTGGTTTACACATCCTCCTAAAACAGATAAATAAACACACACAGGCATGTACACATATCCACAGTTATGCCATCTTGCCTCAGGTTTTCTGCTCCAGTGATCTGAACAACTGTAATGAAAAATGGTAGTTCCGTTCCATGTTCTCTAAAACCCTCCACAGACACAAATATGTTTCACCAGCTGCTTGACTGCCCACAGATTTGTGGAGACAGAAACGTTATTGAGCCCTGCGATTCTAAAAAGTATCTTTCACTCTTTCCCCTGCCTATAACGTATACAAGTCACGAGGATTCCAGAAAGCAACCCAAACGAAAGCATTCATCCCCATTCACAGCCTCAATTGGATACACTCTGAGGTACAGACTCAATTTACCAAGATGAAAATGAATGTGGATGTGCAATTAAAGGTTAGATTTGTGAATGCTCATGACCATGCGCCATGAACGTCTGAGGAGAGCAACATACAGTATACTGGAGGTGAAGAGCCTTGAGATTTTGTCACAAAGAGACAGGCAATTGTACATACACACTGCCTTTCTTAGTACAATAAAGTTGTAATAAAGTACTTTGTTAAAAAAATTAATATTTTTTTTATTTGTAGCTAATTCTACAAAGCAAACCAGTAATCAATTGCAGCACACAACTGCAGCACAAGCCTTCTGGCCCCATTTTGCTTGAGTGGGCTAGCTGTCAATCATGGCTGTTCATCATACACACCATCTGTAAAGCATGTATGTGCCAGAGAATATCTGCAGGAATATGTGTGTGTTTGCTTTGCTTCAGGTTGGCTAGCATTGACCTGTCTCATTTTCAGCCAGTGTGTGAATGTTTAAAGCTGAAGGTTATATAGAATCTGTTCCATCACTCTCTCGACCTCATGCTGGGGTTAATCAATGCACAACATCACACTTAATGATTGCTTGATTGATCCCCTGCTGAGGTTAGAACCTCTCTGTCTCTCTGCCATCCTGACTCACACATCACGCTGTGTTTAGCACCGCATCTGCTTACCTTATATACACAGCATGTGCTTTATACATTACAGCACAACTACAGAAAATGCTCCTAATGTGTTTCTTTAATAATTAATGTGTATGATGCTGAAGGTTGTTTTGGTATTTATTTGGTATTATTATATTTATTTACTACTGTTTAAAAGTTTGCCAATGCTGCATTATTTGATCAAAAATACAGTAGAAACAGTACTATTGTGAAATGTGGTAACACTTTACTTAAAGCCTTTATGTATAATGCATTATAAAAGTAGTTTTAATGCATTAATTATGCCTCGTAATGCACCTTATAATGCATTGTACAATCTCATGAATAATTGTAACCACAGTTAAGTCATTATAACACTTATCAATTCATTGTTACACTATGCATTTTAAATTTGGTTATAATTATTTACAACAAGATATAATGTATTACAACACACATTCTGACTATTATAAGGCTCTATACCCTTTAATAACCCTATATAATGCATTATACATAAAAGCCTGATTTGGGCTACAAAAACATCAATGTTAAAAACAGCTGTGCTGCTTAATAATATTTTGTGAAAACTGCAATTTTCTCACAATTATTTGATGAACAGAAAGTTTAAAAGAATGGCATTTCCTTGAAACAGAACATTTCGTAACATTATAAATGTCTTTATTGTCACATGATCAACTTAATGCATCACTGCTGAATAAAAGTATTAATTTCTTTTTTTTTTTTACTCAGACTTTTGAACTGTGTACATACATTTATTAAATTATACTCTAAAAAATGCTGGGTTAAATACAACCCAGTGCTGGGTGACATATGGACAAACCCAGCATTTTTTTAGAGTGTAAGTACAAAAAAATGAAGAAATGTATTGGCGAAAAAGACAAATGTTAATTTCTAATTCAAAACATTGCTGTAATACTAAAGTAAAGGAAAGATCGGTAACACATTAATATAGGGAACAATTCTCACTTTTAACTATTTGCTTATTAGCATGCTTTTTATTAATATATTGGCTGTTTATTAGTACTTTTAAAGCACTTATTCTGCATGACCATATTCTACATCCCTAATCCTACCCAATACTGTACCTAAATTTAACAACTACCATACTAACTTTTAATAGGCAGCAAATTAGGAGTTTGAGGCTAAATTTGTAGTTAATGGTTTGTTAATAGTGAGAATTGCACCTTAAAATAAAGTGTGACCGAAAGATAATTTTAATTTCAACTTGTCATGTGAACAATAGAGTACACACAAACAGCACTGGCTTTTGTTTATTAACAATCATGATCTCCCATAGACAAATTATAATGAGACTATGCAAAACACTGATGGATTCTCATAACTTAATAACAATAAATGCCTCAAACTGAGTCTAAACAACCCATAATCAAAATTTGATTATACCTGTCTGATTGTTAATGAGTGTGTCTGTGTGTGTGTAGTTTACTCCTCTCATGGTGGGTTCAAATCTCTCTGTGTGTTCCTGCCCTAGAGCTGAATGTTTTGAAAGCGTGCTCTCATTTTGCCTTGGGCAGTTTAAGACATCCTGGAACTCAGAGACAGATGTTGCATCAGAGCTGGAGGGCTTGTCTTTAGCTCATTTTTTTACTGCTCAGAAACAGGCAGGTGTTGACAGAAATGCTACTTATTCTTTTAGATTGAATAAAATTTGGAGACGTTGTTTTACCTGTTTCTTTTTATTTACGGTAGGCTCTGTTTAGATATGTTTACTTGCAGTCTGAAACAAGAGATCTGTCAATCTGCAATTGGAAAGATGGCGAGCTGTACAAAAACACCTCAGTGTCCCACTTTGAAACCACCTGGATCACATTCCCTCTCTTTTATGGTCTCTGTCTGTCGCTCCCTCTCTTCCTGTCCTTATAATGACCTCTCACTGGGACAGCTTGCCATTACTCACATATCTGTCTGTGTTTGTTGTGTCTTTTTTGGTCATGTTTTCCTGAGCACAAAGATCAGCAATCATCTCATCTGTCAGTCTCAGCCCTCGAACCTTTCATTAAAGAGATAATGTCCCATCGACTGACATAAAGGTTAGACCTAACAAAGTGTCAGTTACATCTCAATGTTTATTACACACACAGAATGCTATACTGCAGACCAGAAACAGCAGAAACATGTATTGTCCTGTCTGTTGGGACCAACCAATCGGGACACTGCACTGACATCACAGAGAATCAGCCTAGAGTCAAAAGAAATGTCAGCACTTCTGTCCTGTCGCTGAGAGGAGGGAAAATTAGATATGGACCGAGCACATGAATCACATCTGAGACTTTTACATATAAGACTATAAAATCTACACATTTACTGCTGCATGCGGAGAAGATAACAAAAAAGAGAGCTCTGTATTGCTTCAATTCCTTCTAGTGAATCACATACTCACGACTGACGTCTTCAGGGCTCCGAACATTAAAACTGTCTGAATTTGTTTTGATCTAAAAATGATTTCCTTCAGCAATTTAAAACCTGTCTGAACAAGAGCGTTTTCCACCACATATCAGGAAACAGATCAAAGCACACAATGACAGTGTGGAATCTTTTGTGTTTGTGTCATGCATAATGCGTCTGCTTGGTGACAGGTCATTTCTGTGTAATTATGACAGCTGTGGTTGGTTACGGCCATTTGGGTGACAGAGGGTGTCAGCATACCGCAGCACCCGAACTGCCATATCGGTGATATAATGGGTTATTTACAGTGATATCTAAGGGGGAAAAGATTATTTAAAAAGACGATGAGAAACAGAGCAAAAAAGAAAACAGATAAAACAAAGTCAATGGAAAAAGAGAGAAAACAACAGTACACTATAAAAACAATTGATGTTCTTTGAACTGGCTTTTTAGTTTAATTTATTGACTTCATCAATGATTTATAATTTTTTTTTAAATGTTCCCTTTATGCACTACCTTCAAAGGTATGGGGCCAGTAGATTTTATTTATTTATTTATTGAAATTAATAATATTGAAGTTATTTGATGAAAAATGCAGCACAAAGAGTAAAATTGTGAAATTGTATTACATAAATTAAATGTATTTATTAATCTATGAATACATTTGTAATTTACTCGTGTGATGTCAAAGCTGAATTTTCAGCAGCCATTACTCCATTCTTCAATGTCACATGATCCTTCAGAAATCATTCTAATACATAATAATTCATTGATGTTAACGTTTTTTTGTTTGTTTGTTTTTTGGAAACAGATACATTTTTCTTCTGGATTTGTTGAAAAATAGAATGCTCAAAAGAACAGCATTTAAACAAGTAAGTACAGTAAATCTTATTGACCCTAAACCTCTGAGTGGTTCTGAGTAAAGGACATAAGAGACTAACTAACCTACTATGCTTGTTGGTTTAACCAATAAAAAAAACTACATGAATGTATAGTAAATAATCATTAACCAATAAAACTTAACATTTTCAAGTCTTTGGTTATTTTCTCAACATTATTTATAGTTCTAAGAATCACAGTACATAAAGAGACACTTTTTTTAGAGAACAATGAAACTGAGGCAAATCTGCCACAGCACTTAGTTGATTAATTATTCTCAGTCAAAAACACATCGGTGCTGTCAGGTTTATCACAATAAACAAATATGGACAGAGTAAAGATAATTTAATTAAAATGTTTCTGACCCCAGCAGATTTCTTGGAATTGAAAGAAATGTCACCCATAAATCACCCATTCTACATACATACTAACATACTACTTGAGAGACTGGAAAACTGGGTTGGGCTTTCTGGGATGGTAATCAAATGGTCAGGTCATACTTAGAAGGGAGAGGTTATTATGTGAATATAGGAGAGCATAAGTCTAAGTGGACGTCCATGACATGCGGAGTCCCACAAGGCTCAATTCTTGCACCGCTCTTGTTTAGCCTGTATATGCTCCCACTAAGTCAAATAATGAGAAAGAACCAAATTGCCTATCACAGCTATGCTGATGATACCCAGATTTACCTAGCCTTATCTCCAAATAACTACAGCCCCATTGACTCCCTCTGCCAATGCATTGATGAAATTAACAGTTGGATGTGCCAGAACTTTCTTCAGTTAAACAAGGAAAAAACTGAAGTCATTGCTTCAGTCTTGGTGTGATTCTGGAGACAGACCTTAGTTTCAGTAGTCATGTCAAAGCAGTAACTAAATCAGCATACTATCATCTCAAAAACATTGTTTCCAGTCAAGACTTGGAGAAACTTGTTCATGCCTTTATCACCAGCAGGGTGGACTATTGTAATGGTCTTCTCACTGGCTTTCACAAGAAGACCATTAGACAGCTGCAGCTCATCCAGAACGCTGCTGCCAGAATTCTGACTAGAACCAGAAACTCTGAGCATATCATACCAGTCCTCAGGTCCTTACTCTGGCTTCCAGTTACATTTAGGACCCAAATACATTGCAGATATGTTCACTGAATATAAACCTAACAGATCACTCAGATCATTAGGATCGAGTCAGTTAGAAATACCAAGGGTTCACACAAAACAAAGGGAATGTGCTTTTAGTTATTATGCCGCCCACAGTTGGAATCAGCTTCCAGAAGAGATCAGATGTGCTAAAACATTAGTCACATTTAAATGCAGTCTCAAAACTCATCTGTTTAGCTGTGCATTTATTGAATGAGCTCTGTGCAATGTCAGAACTGATTGCACTATATTTTATGTATAATCGTTTTCTATTCTTAACGGTTTTAAATTCATTTTAAAGCTCTTAAATCAATTTTTAAATCATTTTCAAAGTTTTTAAATTCCTTGTTTTATTGTTGTGATTATTTTTTTTATTATTTTCTTTTCTTTTAGGTAAGCACTTTGATACCATTGTGTATGAAATGTGCTATATAAATAAACTTGCCTTGCCATTCTGATTTTTCACGAAATGACAGCATGTTGGTTTATGAACAAGCAATAATAACATGTTCTACAATAAACAAATTAATATTTAATCCAAATCTATT
This sequence comes from Sinocyclocheilus anophthalmus, assembly GCA_018155175.1. Classification (NCBI taxonomy): domain Eukaryota; kingdom Metazoa; phylum Chordata; class Actinopteri; order Cypriniformes; family Cyprinidae; genus Sinocyclocheilus; species Sinocyclocheilus anophthalmus. The sequence goes on along the minus strand of JADLZN010003902.1, from coordinate 340,902 downwards.
TACTGCTTTGTTCATATCTCCGTGGTTACATATCTTCTCTGATATATTTGATGTTGACAGTTTTGGCGAGTAAACAGATGAGCGTGATTGTGTGATATTTATCTAACGAGTCTGATATATTGTGCCGTCATTACAGTTTATTTTCGAGTGTGTGGTTAAATGCTCGCACATGCTTCATCAAACAAGCAATCAGAATTGAGGAGCAGAAAATTTGTTCAGGCAGTTAGTTTGCACATTCAGACTGTTTACACAGAGAATGTCAATAAACCACTTTAGATGCCACGCAAAAACAAATTTCAATCCATCGATGAGTCTTGAAAAACATAAAATGTCATGTGTTCCTTTTCGTCAATATTCCATAAAAATGTCAATGTGCCAAAAAAGGCTTGAACATAAAATCTCTGGACACCTCAGATAATGAAAGATGATTAGACGTTAATGAGATGCCAATTGAAAGTGATTGTATTAATAAAAGGGAAGTGATTTCCTTTTATCTCAAGCACTCTTTGATGGAGATGTGATTAGTGTTTTAAATCATCTAAAGGCAGTTGTAGAGTTCATCAGATCTCTCTCACACACTTGCTTAGTATCTATCTATCCATCTCTTTCTCTCTCATCCTCTTGATGCCCCTCAATTTGCATGTTGCTGAGTAATGGAAAACGTTACATTTATACTAAAGCAACTTCAAATACGCAATTGATTTTAGAGCCAGCCCAGAATGTAATCTCTAAATCCTGTTGCTATACTGATTTTGCCTTTGAAGTTGTCACGAACGAAGAGAACCAGCTATGAGGAATCATCATAATTCCAAAGACCAAAACAGAGGGAAAGGACAGGATCCGGGATTCACTGCTGCCCTGCTATTCCTACTGCAACTGGGACAATCATACAGCAATAAAAAAGCCAAATTAATACATTTTGTGATTTCATCCCTAGAGCTATAATCATTATATAGTACTGTGTTTTTGCTGATATATTTCCACGACTGTGCTCGCAGGGAGATGAAATGACAATGACCACTATGTGATTTCAATTATGTTATTAAAGTCATACGGTGTGCATTTTGCAAAACTGACCTGCATTTAACCTTCTGAGGATGTTCTTTATTTCTCTTTATTGCTCCATCTCTTTATAATCTGCCCATTTTCATCATCTCTATCTCAAATCACTTTTTCTTGAGACTACTGCATCCAGAACTCTATAGTTAGAGAAGAGATAATTAAAATCATTCTGAGAGAATGCTGCTTTGTTTTTGAAATCAAGATTTTTAAATAATTTTTTTATGTATCTTATGCTCACCAAGGCTGCATTTATATAATAAAAAATAGTTATAACAGTACTACTGTGAAATATTACAATTTAAACTGTTTTATATTTGAATATATTCCAAAATATTTTCTTTAATTTATTCCTGTGATGCAAAACTGATTTTTCAGCAGCCATTACTCCAGTCTTCAGAGTCTGTATTCAAAAGTTGTGGGTAAGTGCGATAAAAAAGAAACAAAATAATACTATTCAGCAAAGATGCGTTAATTTGATCAAAAGTGACAGTAAGACATTTCTACTGATGCAAAAAGCAAATTATATCTCAAATAAATGCTGTTATTTTGAACATTCTATTCATCAGAGAATCCTGAAAAACGAGTTATCTCAGTTTCCACAAAAATATTAATCCGCAAAAAATAATAATAATTAGTTGAGCACCAATATTAATTGAGCACCAAATCAACATATTTTGAAGGATTATGGGACACTGAAGACTAAAGCAATGGCTGATTAAAAAAATTAAAAATAAAATCAGCTTTGCATCACAGGAATAAACGGCATTTTAAAATATATATAAATATATATATATCAATAGAAACACTTAGTTCACAATTAAGTTTTCACAATATGCTGTTTTACGGTATTTTTGTAATCAATTGAGCTTTTTTTTTCAAAAAACACTATAAATCGAAATTGTTCCAAATTTTGGCCACGTAGCTAAAATATATCAATATTTATCATTTATTTATTATAAAATATGTATTATTTGTTCAATAATGTATTATTTTTTATAATTAAGGTTTAAAGGAACACTCCACTATTTTTGAAAATAGGCTAATTTTCCAAATCCCCTAGAGTTAAACAGTTGAGTTTTAGCGTTTTCAAATCAATTCAGCCGATCTCAAAAATTACCAAAGAGTTTCTATATTTTTCCTATTTAAAACGTGACTCTTCTGTAGTTACATCGTGTACTAAGACCGACGGAAAATGAAAAATTGCGATTTTCTAGGCCAATATGGCTATGAACTATACCCTCATTCCGGCGTAATAATCAAGGAACTTTGCTGCCGTACATTGGATGCAGCAGGCGCAATGATATTACGCAGCGCCTGAAAATAGTCCCCAGCTAGGAAACTTCCAATAAGCCTAATTTCAGGTGCTGCATTTTTTTAAATAGGAAAAATATAGAAACTATTTGGTCATTTTTGAGCGAGATGCTAACGGTCTAATCAGATTCAATGATCTATGCTAAGCTAAGCTAAAAGTGCTACCTCCAGACCCGGAGATCAGCTGAATGATATTCGAAAACGGTAAAACTCAACTGTTTACCTCTAGGGGAGTGGGAAAATGAACCTATTTTCAAAAATAGTGGAGTGTTCCTTTAAGGGTGCTCAAACCCTATGAGGTTTTAGTATGTATGCCACATAAGAAGTGGGTCTGAAAACCAGGTGAGATCAGTGTCTCCCTCACAGGCGTAATGCAAAAATAACTCAGTAATGCAATAAGCTTGTCTCAGGGACTTACCTAGTCACTAATGCTCTCACAGATCCTGCTGAACCAATCAGAGACACAATGAGTCAAAACACCAATCATCTACCACATCACTGATTTGATTCTACATAGCTTGATATTGGCTATGAGAATCAATATAAGTATACTGTAGAGTGCTCAGTGTGCATAAACAATGTGTAGATTACACACCACACCAGGCATCATCTGAGTGAATAACTGGGAAATAAGCACCTGAAAGCTTGCTGTTTCAGCTCACTTTGTGTCTTAAATTATGCACACATGCACTGCATTCTGTGTTATTTTATAAAATACAACGTATAAATATTTCACGAGTTATTCTGTGCTCCTTTTAAACACAAAGTCTGTTGCAAAATGAAGCACAAAGGTACAATAAACACATTGATTTATTAATGTGTAACTAAAGACTATTTTATTATAAAAAAGCCTAAAATGTCCTACATGCTAAGACATACAAGAAAATATTCAGTCACAGAAGTTTGTTATGGCATTTGTACTTCACTCCCTCCATCAAACAGCAAACAAAACTCCTATTCAGTCAGAAAACAACAAGAAATTATCATGCGTGCAAACACATTCACACTTCAGTAGCTGCAAATGTAAACAATGATTTCAGGTTTTGAAAAAAAAAGCTGCACAAACTAATGAACTGAAAGAAAGTCTTTAAATGAAAGTTTTTAAATGAAAGACGTGACCCTCAAGCAGTTAACACTTGTGATGTGCAATGCAAATTGTGTAAAAATGGATGTGACACACAAACACTAATTGTTTGAGTTCTGTCAGAGACTAAACATATATTCGCTTGATAGTTGGGGAGGATCAAGGGAAATGAGAAGAGAGTAGCTGCTACTAACTTTTATCTGTTTCCTTTTTGGACTTTTAGTTTACTTCAGAAGAATATTTATATATATACAGTATATATCAATCCTTTTACACTCGCAAGTGTACTTTATAGTTGTATATGAGGCGAGAAGAAGCAGATAAACACAGCTTTGCTTATATATGGCCTTCTGCAAGTAATATTAATACAAAAGTCAGTTAGACCATACCAATTCACACTGGTGCATCAGCATAAAAGTTAACGATGCAATGCATCGATTTTAAAAAGTGTGCATCAGATACAAGTTGGCATTTGTATCATGATGCATCGTTTGTAACATATTTGCATTGATAAAAATCTATTTATTTATAAATCCATTTTGATTAATTTGAGGCAAAATGTGTTTTCTTTACCAAGAAAGTGGCAAGATGAAAATCACTATTTTCTGTTTCAAACTTTCACATAGCATCTTTTTCCCAAAATGCAATAAATCCATTGAATCAATATAAAAGTTATTTTTCATATTGAAACTGTTGAAAATACACAAAATGGTTCATCCACATATGACAGGATCTGAACTTGGCCAGTACTAATCTTATATACAGGCACTAGACTAAAAATACATTCAATCAGTCATCGCTCCCAAATTGAATTCAACGGGTTATCTTGTTAATGCTATAAATTAATTACAACAATAAAAGAAAATTTCATCATGAACATACATGAACAATGATATCACATTAAATCACAGAAATTCCAAAATGACATTTCCTTTACATTCAACTTCCAAAAGTGCATTTATCTTTGCCATGTTGCATTCATTTAGTTGACTAGTGCTATACGCTGTATTAACAAAAACATTAATGGCATAAATAAAAACACTTACACTGACAAGCTATGCAATATCACGTTTTGGAACCAAACTCTTCATATACTCATTAGAAGATGTGCTATACTTTTATTGTTTATTTTGTGACCAATTTTACATGTGATATTCGTGTATTGCTCTCCCTGGATTGCTCTAAACTGTTCCTCAAGCCCAATACGTTTTCCATCATCCTACATAAAAAAAAACTAAATTATGTTTTCGTGATATGACGTATCACAACCAAGGCGTAAGAAGTTAGAAGGCACTTAAGTTAAAGTTATGATTTCTCTGCCTGTGTCGTGTGTGTGCGTGACACCAAACACAGTGGCCCCACTCAGGGCGTGCTGTTGCATGACCCGTGGTCGTGATTGCAGCCCAGAGCGGTGTGTGTGTTCCATTGCCAGATTGCATGGAAGGCGGTGGTGTCCTGGTGTTGAATCGAATCGAAATCGGATCACACTACATCGTAATAGGGGTAAATTGTATCGAGGTTTCTAGGTTAGACTCCTCCCCATTAAACACTAGAATGAGACGGCCTAATAAGTCCAAATGCAAAGTCAGAAATGTTTCCACCTCGTGGTCATGGCATTAAAATATTATTAAAAATTTATTTGGGAAAATACTTGAATTCAAAAATATGTATGCATTTCTATTAATGCAGAACAGTCATTGGAAACTGTTTGGTTTCCCAGAGGTTAACATGGGCTGTATCATGTGATTAATTTTACAATAAACTTTTTTTTTTCGTTTTTTTCTTCGTTTTTTGTTGGTGCCAATAACCTTATGGGCAGCGCGCCGTCATTTAGCACTGTTGCGCTTTGGGCATCCCGAGTTTGAGTGCTGGCTCGTGGAACTTTCCCGATCCCATCCCCCTCTCTCTCTCTCATTTTCCTTACCGTCTGTCCTATCATAATAAAGGCGAAAATCCAAAAAATAAATCTTTAAAAAAAAATTCTTGCACTGAAGGATGAAATTTATAATCTACATTTTTGACAGTTCTTTTTCATGAATTGGAATGTGTGCAAAAGATTGTGGGTGATTGGAGGACATGAAGGATACACTTAAAGCATCCTTCAAAAAATGCAGAAAGGATGCAAATTTCCAATTAAGAAACACCCAAAGGCAATCACTTGTTTTGTTCCTTAATGAATCAGTGTTTTGAACGAATCAGTGACATTTAATTCATGACTCCTCAAGACAGTTCCTTGTTGACACCTACTGGTGTAATGACATAACCTGATTAATTTTGACACAAGCAGTGAAAAGTCAGATCTGTCGGACCAATCAGGTTAGTATGGAAGCCCATTTCCGCCACGTAAGAAAAAAATGAATGCCTTAAAAAGTCAAAATTATGACATAAATCGAAATTATGGCTTACTAAATTGAAATTATGACTTACTAAGTAGACATTCTGACTTTACCAGTCGAAATTGACAATGACTTTATAAACACATTGGTCACAGGAAAGTGGTCTATAATGATAAACGGGATATTCTGAAACAAGTTAATTTGGTGTAAAACAGTTTGGAGGACCAATTTCATCGCACACCTTATTAATAAAGCATATACCATTAACATACAAGCAGAATATAGCCGAGTTACACGTTAAGAGTTTTCTTGGGGTAGAACAGGAAATAAATCAATAAATATACAGTATATGTTTATATATAATATATACACACTGTATGTGTGTGTATATATATATACAGGTGCATCGCAATAAATTAGAATGTCGTGGAAAAGTTCATTTATTTCAGTAATTCAACTCAATTGTGAAACTCGTGTATTAAAGGGTCATATGATGCGATTTCAAGTTTTCCTTTCTCTTTTGGAGTGGTTACAAGCTGATTGTGCATAGATAAGATCCCTGAAGTTGCAAAGACTAAAGTCTCAAAACCAAAGAGATATTGTTTATCAAAGTTAAGACTCTGCCACGCCCCCCTAAAATGGCTCGTTCTAACACGCCCCCACATATCTACATCACTATGTGGGAATATTTGCATAATGCGCTCAAATGTGAACGCAAAGAAAGAAGGCTTGGTTTCAGGAACCGCAGTTAGTGTTGATGCAGCCATGTCAGGGAGATGCTGTGTGTTTCTAGGCTAAAGCAAAAGCACTTTATTTGGCCTTACGAAAGTAGATTTAGGAATCTTTAAAATTACTTACAAAAGAACATCAATGCATTTTATGGACGACTGTTTCTTGAACCTAGGAGAGGAGGTCATTCTGATTTTTGCTATGACAATCTGGTGCTTCTGAATTAGCTACTGTTTTGTTAATAGTTTAAGTTTTTTCTATTGACTGTTCAAATGCGGAGTTTGCGCATCGTGTGTGTGTGCGTGTGTGGGTTCGTGCGCGCGAGTGAGCGAGAGAAAGGAAAGAGAGCGCAAGAGTGAGAGAAGAGAGAACGGCGGCGAGAAGCGAGAGAGAGAGAGAGAGAAGAGGAGAGAGAGAGAGAGAGAGATAGAGAGAAGGAGAGAGCCGCGAGAAGCGAGAGAGCGGAAGGGGGCCATCACGAGTGAAGTCACTGTCTTAACCGTGGCTTGTTGACTGCACACATACCAGCTTCAGCCTGTGTCCTTTCACAAATACTCTGTTCCCCTTTCGGGCTCTGTCTTTACATTTATTTTGTAAGATGAAGCTTGCGATTATGGTAAGTGCTTGGTGTTCGGCCAATTAATGCACTGGGTCAGCTGGCCAATCATAGCAGACTGCGCTTGTCGGAAGGAGGACTTTTGTAGAAAACGAAGCTTTTGAGAGAGGCGGGGCATAGATGACCTAAAATAATGTACAGTATTTGAAAAAAAATGTTTTTTTTTGTACATTAAAGCATGTCAACATATTCTGTTACACGAAATACACAAAATAAGGATCTTTAAAAAGCATCATATGACCCCTTTAAATAAGTCCATGCACACGAAGTAGTTCGTCTTTGGTTCTTTTAATTTGGTGTATTTTGGCTCACATTTAACAAAAACCCATCAATTCACTATCTCATCAAATTAGAATACTTCATAAGACCAATTAAAAATTTTTTTTTAGTGAATTGTTGTTCTTCTGGAAAGTATGTTCATTTACTGGTCATGTACTCAATACTTGGTAGGGGCTCCTTGTGCTTTAATTACTGCCATGTGGTATGGAAGCCCAGGTTTCCTTGACCGTGGCCTTCGGCTCATCTGCATTTTTTGGTCTCTTGTTTTCATTTTCCTCTTGACAATACCTCATAGATTCTCTGTGGGGTTCAGGTCTTGTGAGTTTGCTGGCCAGTCAAGCACAGTAACACCATGGTCATTTAACCAACTTTGGTGCTTTTGGCAGTGTGGGCAGTGCCAAATCCTGCTGGAAAATGAAATCAAAAAGCTGGTCAGCAGAAGGAAGCATGAAGTGCTCCAAAATTCTTGGTAAACGGGTGCAGTGACATCGGTTTTCAAAAAACACAATGGACCAACAACAGCAGATGACATTGCACCCCAAATCAGCACAGTCTGTGGGAAACTTAACACTGGATTAACACTTGGGCTATGAGCTTCTCCACCCTTCCTCCAGACTCTAGGACCATTGGTTTCCAAATGAAATACAAAACTTTTGCTCTCATCTGAAAAGAGGACTTTGGGCAACAGTCCAGTTCTTCTTCTTCCTTAGCCCAGGTAAGACGCCTCTGAAATTGTCTGTGATTCAGGAGTGGCTTAAAAAGAGGAATAAGACAACTGTATTTTAAAAAAACAAAAACAAAAGCCCCAAATTCCCCTTGACACGTCTGTGTTTGGGCTCTTGGGTGCCTTGCCCCAGCCTCAGTCCATCCCTTGTGACGTTGCACTCAAATTCTTGAAATCGATTTGCTTGACAATCCTCATAGCTGGCGGTTCTCTCTCGGTTGGGTTGAGGCCCAAATCTTTTTCTTCTACACTTTTTCCTTCCACTCAATTTTCTATGAATATGCTTGGATACAGCACTTTGTGAACAGCTAGCTTCTTTGGCAATTAATATTTGTGGCTTACCCTCCTTGTGAAGTGTTTCAATGATTGTCTTCTGGACAACTGTCCAGAACTGTCTTCCCCATGATTGTGTAGCTTAGTGAAACAAACTGAGAGACCATTTTGAAGGTTCAGTAAACCTTTGCAGGTGTTTTGAGTTGAATTACTGATTGGCATGTCACCATATTTCTAATTTGTTGAGATAGTGAATTTGGTGGGTTTTGTTAAATGTGAGCCAAAATCATCACAATTTTAAACTACTTCAGTCTGTGTGCATTTTATTTATTTAATACACGAGTTTCACAATTTGAGTTGAATTACTGAAATAAATGAACTTTTCCACGACATTCAAATTTCTTGAGATGCACCTGTATATATATACATACATACGCAACACACACAAAGTCTCACGTTAAGCCTTTATTCTTTATAACAGATTTCTATGGGAGGAAAGCACTTAAATTCAGCACTCTGCGTTCATATTCCTGGTTCATCTGCTTGCCTTTTTAATAAATTTTAATAATCTGAATACTAGATGTGTTTTTTATATCACTGTCTCCTTCCGCTAAGCCATGTTAAGTGTTTTCTACCCCAAGAAAACGTTTAACATGCAACTAAGCGCGTTGTGTTCATATTCTGGGCTACAGCCTATTCTGCTGGTATGTACTGGACCTGGTCCTCCAAACTGTTTTTAGCCAAATTACTTGTACTTTAGGAGTAATAACGAAATCACAGTCTACCAGAAAGCCAGAGACTCTTACAGCAGGCCTGCCTATATAGGAGAAAGACTAATATATGGACAAAGTAGTAAATGAACTGACTACCATAACGTGCCATTTTAGTCCTTGGGATTACTCTGTGGGAAATGTGTTATCTAATGTTTTAAAGTATAAGTACAAATTAATGTTTTAATTTGTAGGCCTAAAATGATTCAGTGATTCAAAAATTCACTCAAAAAACAAAGATATTAATTTGTCACCACCTACTGGCATAAAGATGTAATCAGCAAAAATGGTCACTTACAATTACATTTAGTCATTTAGCAGACGCTTTTATCCAAGCGACTTACAAAGGAGGACAATAAAAGCAGTCAAAACTATCAAAAGAGCAACAATATATAAGTGCAAATGACAAGTCTCGGTTAGCCTAATGCAGTACACATAGCAAGGTGTATATATATTTATATATATTTATATATATATTATACACACACACACAAGAAAACAATAGATAAATAGAAAAATAGAAGCTAGTGTTTGTTTGTTTGTTTTTAAATAAAAAAAGAAGATAAATAAAGATAAAGTAGAATTAAAATAAAATAGAAAATGCTAGAGTTAGAGGGTAAAATAAAGATATAACAGATGTGTTTTTTTAGTCGTTTCTTGAAGATGGTTAAGGACTCGGATTGATTTGGGCAGGTCATTGCACTTAATGTGTGAGTGAATTAATCAGAACAAATCTTTTTAATTGCAAGTTCAAGAGAAGTCAGTGGGAAAACGCTTACGTGGCTTTGTGGAAGGAGACGGTGATACATAAAAAACACATCTATTATTCAGTTTATTAAAAATATAAACTGTGTGTACAGGCGAGCGGATGATCCCAGAATATGAACGCTACGCCCTGAATTTAAGCAGTTTCCTCCCATAGAAAACGGTTATAAAGAATAAACACTTAAAGGGTTAGTTCCCCCAAAAATGAAAATGACCCACAATACTAACATAATACAAATGACCCTCAATTCATCCTAGGTGTTTATGACTTTCTTTTTTTCAGATGAATCCAGTCTGAGTTATATAAAAATTGTCTTTGATCTTTTAAGCTGTTTAATGCCACTCAGCGGGTGTTGCATGCATCAGTCCAAAATAATTTAAATAAAATGCACCCATCCATAAAAAAAGGGGATTCGTCTGAAAGAAGAAAGTCATATACACCTAGGATGACTTGAGGGTGATTAATTTATGGGCTAACTAACCCTTTACATGTGCTTTTGCGTGTGATGCGTTCATATTCTGAGCCACTCTGCTTGCCTTACCCCATATATACAGTATCTCGCAGAAGTGAGTACACCCCCTCACATTTTTGTAAATATTTTATTATATCTTTTCATGTGACAACACTGAAGAAATTACACTTTGCTACAATGTAAAGTAGTGAGTGTACAGCTTGTATAACAGTGTAAATTTGCTGTCCCCTCAAAATAACTCAACACAGCCATTAATGTCTAAACCGCTGGCCACAAAAGTGCGTACACCCCAAGTGAAAATGTCCAAGGAAGGACCCACGTAGCCGTAGTACAGAGTGACGAGGCTCCATCCAGAGGAGAGGGTCCCCAGAGGCTATGGCCGGGTCGATGCCCGACCAAGCTAGGAGCCAAGGTGGAGCCGATGGGTCGAAGGGCCGATGTGGAGTCCGGGTCTCGGAGGCTGGAGGCGGAGGTGAGGGAGACTCCGACCATGGTGACGCTGGAGGAGGCCGGAGCGGGCATTGGAGAAAGCTCTTGGGCTGGAGTCCTTCCTGGGCGGAACTGGGGATCAGGAGCCCATCCTGGGCTGGACTGGGGATCAGGAGCCCTTCCTGGGCTAAAGGAAACATCAGGAGCCCTTCCTGGCTGGACTGGGGATCAGGAGCCCTTACTGGGCTTAACTGAAACATCCGGAAGCCATTCCTGGGCTCACGGGATCCGGATCCCTTCCTGAGCTGGATATGTGACCGGAGCCCTTCCTGACTGGCTGGGGATCCGGAGCCTTCCTGCGCTGGATTTTGGATCCGAGCCCTCCTGAGCTTGATTTGTGATCCGGAGCCTTCCTGGTCTAAACAACATCCGTAGGCCTTCCCTGGTCCTGAAATGGGGATCAGGAGCCCTTCCTGGGCTTTGCTGGGGATCAGGAGCCCTTCCTGTGCTGAACGAGGAATCAGGAGCCCTTCCTGGGCTGAATTGGGGATCAGGAGCCCTTCCTGGGCTGGACTGGGGATCAGGAGCCCTTCCAGGGCTGGACTGGGGATCAGGAGCCCATCCCGGGCTGGACTGGGGATCAGGAGCCATTCCCGGGCTCGACAGGGGATCGAGAGCCATTCCAAGGCTCGACAGGGGATCGAGAGCCATTCCCGGCTGGACTGGATCAGCGCTCCCCTTCCGGGCTGGCACTGGGGATCATGACCCTTCCCGGCTGACTGGGGATCCCAGAGGTCTCGCCCTCCTCGTTTTGGCACTGACGGACCGCCCTCCATGTCTGCTCACCCTGCGCCATGATGCAGGGGCGGAGCCCTCTCCGCACTCACACTGTCCCGAGGCTTGCCCCACCAATCGCTGTGGCACTGTCACCTGCTGCTCGCACCTGTCTGACGTTTGGGTTCAACATCCCAGACGATCGCTCTTACTCAGTTACCGCCAGGCTTCGCTCTGGCTCTTGATCGCGGCGGGAATCCTCTCCATCATCCAGTGGGCTCAGGTTTAATGCATTCCGCTAGCCTCGTCGGGGAGTAAGGTCTGTGCTGTTAGCTCAGGTCCTGAGTGGGGCTGGTGTTTTTTGTCCGCGATGTCCCTACGTCACTGGACTTGCTCGACCCAGCATCTCCACTCGATGCAAGGCGTCGAGGCTCTCTCTGAGACCAGTCCCCAACAACTGGGTGCTGCGTGCTTATGGTCGTTATAGCTCTTTTATTTCCGACTTGATAGAAGCCTAAGACGCCAAGTTGTCTGGGTAGTGTGTGAGGTGGGCCAGGGACAGAAAGTCGTTGGTGTGGTCCTCAAGAGAGTGTTCCTTCTGCTCCAGCTGGAGGATTTGGAATGAGGGGTAATCCATAGAAAAACTAAATAAAAACTGACAAAAATTGAAAAAAAATGAGGTGGAAAGACCCTGCTATAACTACCCTCCCCCCTACTTTTGGTCGTTTTCATTCTGCATACGGACCAGGTGTGTTGGAGGTCAGCAGGATTACGAGACGCCAGGATACAAAATTCAATGCTCTTTAACTGTATTAAACAACAAAGCAGCGACAGACCACACACTCGGGGTACATTCAAATCAACCGCAGTATAATAACTAGAATACACGCGACAGGAACTAATATAGGGTGGGTAATCAGTGGCAGACAGGTGTGCACAATGAGGGTAATTAACTAATGATTGGACGGGTTAAACCAACACAAGGGGAAGAAACCATAACAAACTGTCCACAGGGGTGTTACACAAGCAGAGTTCTCAGCCAGAAATACCAGTGACTGGCAGATCAACGAGCTACTTCTTTTCTCTCCATTACGGTAGGAAGTTAAATTAAATGAAATGTGGAGGATGTTAACTGTGACAATATGATTGACAGGCCAGTTTTTAACAGTGACAGTGTGCGTGTACAGTGCGACAGAGCGGGGGTCCCTTTAAAGATGCAGTTGTGTACGTGATGTATGTCCCCAAAGCTTGCGCTACTCTTCCTACGACCCACTTCAAAAGTGTGTACTTTTCAACCCCTCTTTCACCAAAACAGTACATACTTTACGGGTTGTATACCCATATAGTAGGCACATTGACGGCGCTGCGGATAAAAGTCACTCCGGCTTTTTAGTGTAAGATGTAACACTGTCCAACGCGACGCCCTCAGTTAAAGTTTACAGCACACGCTTGCCTCCCTCAGTCCATGACTTTCTACAGAGACCCTAACGCTGCCGTTCTTTTCTGAGAGGCTCATTGGATGATGGTGTGATAAGTCACTGTGAAGCTGAAGGCACTGACCCCCTACTCACCATGCAGTGGATATGAGCATTATGATTAAATTGATTGGTTCTGTTGATAAATCCCATGATTTTGCCTCTTGTTTTCCGTGCAAGCATCCGGTCTGACATAAAGAAAATTCATGTCATTTCTTGTACCGACTTACCTCCGCTCCTCAATATGTCTGTCCCATCAAAAATACAAACTTAACATGTACATGAAAACGTGATGACTGGCTCGTGGTGCACCCCGTTTTTAGTGAGCATTCAGCGTGATGAAATGAAAGATTTATCTTCATATCTGTGGCAGTGTTTATGACGAGCTTTTATGACGATGACCCGAAATAAGTTGACTATACACCCCACCAGCCGCATTCCACTGAATATAATGATCACCATTAACCTGGATTCCATTATATATGAAGAATTTTTCCGATCAAATTTTCGTTCTAAAATGAAAGAGATAGCCTGATGAAAATGCTAATTTTAGAAGAAAATTTCAAGGCTTTCGCATCTGAACTCTTCACACACACACACACAAACACACATTTGTGTAATTATTATTGATTATTTCACTTTCTACCACAAGCAATGCTTAACATGCAACTCAGTTGTTGCGTTCAATTTCTGGGCGATATCTGCTGTCCTGTTACTTATATCTTTTATTAAAGGGTGTATTGAACTTTGGTCCCCAACTGCCAATTACCTCCTCGTTTCGATATCCCTATTACCATTATAGACCATACCTGTACCAATGGGTTTTATAAAGTCATTAATTTCCATGTCAACTTTGTAAAGTAAAGTTAATTTCAACTTTTCTCTCATAATTTCGACTTTGACGTCACTAATTATACTAAGTCATTATTTCGACTTTTTATCTCATAATTTAGATTTTTTTTTTTATCATAATTTCGACTTTTAATCTCATAATTTCGATTTTGGATGTCATAATTATGACTTAAGAAAGTCATAATTTCGACTTTTTAAATCATAATTTTGAATTGTATCTCATAATTTCAACTTTTTAATCTTGAATTATGACTTAAGTGGTCGCTTTTTGACTTTTTAAGGCATTAATTTTTTCTTACGTGGCAGAAATGGGCTTCCATAAGTTAGAGTACTGAACTGATTGTTGTATCTATAATGAACTGTAAAGACAATTAGTCCTTTTTTCTTCAGTTTCTTGTGCATTTTACTGTCACATTTTCATATTGCTATGTTGCTATGTTAATTAAAATCTCTCAAATACAAAGCACTTTGATGTTGAACAGTAAATATGTTCATCTTAAAAATTGTAAACTTGTACAGTCATTCTTTGTTTTAATTCACATAGCAAACTCACTTTGAGAGGACAGACAATTAAATTAATTTATTACAATAACTTACTGCAATAAAGTCATATGTCAATAATTCAAAACTATACTAAAATCTAAATGGCATTATGTGTCAATAGTTTTTTTTTAAATCAACCGATTATCTACTTGTTTTACCGCCTGCAAAACGAAACATGGATAGTTGTTGGCCAACCTTTGCTATGTGCAATCCCATCAATACATTCAAAAATCCAAAACACATCAACAGCAACATTTTATAACCTCCTCTACAAAACAAAACAAAAACAGGCAGTCCCAACCCAGTTCACTATTTGTCGTTGACTGGTTTTTCATCTGTAAGCAAATTTACTTCTCCATGCTTCCTCTGTAGACATGTATACATCAAACGCCCTCCATTTATCTCCCTCCATGTGACAACCCTTTTCAGAGAAACCTATCATGTATGTCAATCATTCAAACAAACTGAACGTCTTCCTACAAGGTAAAACATCTTGATTTCTTTGGTTGGAACACCCACTGAGTGCAATAGTAACAATTTGATCTATCACTCTTTTCTTGATCTTCCGCTTTTCTTTGAACGCTTAAAGCGAACTGGAAACGGCTCGTGACTGCGTACACTACTTCTCATACGCAAGTTCTGAGCTACATGCTGACATATCGTGTCTTCTCGCGTTTCCCCAGGTGAGATTTTGTTTTTTGTTCGTTTCACATGTCTTCTTTATTCTCCTTTTTCCTTATAATTTGTGAAGTAACTGTTTTGGTATACTCACAGATACCCTCCTCGTCTGTAAGTTTTCTTTGGTTTGTCTTGCTAGATGATCGAAAAAAAACATGTTTTATCTCGTTCAGCGCCCACATGTAATGAGATTTTTTGATCTGATGCTCGCGATTATATCTCTGCTTTCAAATTCACTCGCTCGCGTACTACAGTCGTCCGTGTGCCGTAAGCCTACTGGCTTGGACTTGATTAGCTAAATCCAGTGAGTGGCAGGAAGGAGCTATCCATTGCCATCTCAGTGGCAGGGAGTTCTGATGAATGTTTCATGCGAGTTTCACTAATCTATGCCACTCTATTGTGGAAAATCAAGTGCCCTAACTGCAATCATTACCCGGGTCTCTGCCATCGCTAAAGGATGCTCGAGGGTGCTCGAGAAAACCGGTGAGATACTTGAATCCATTGCACACCCTCCATAAATCTGGCTATTTAGCTTTTAGCTATTGGTCTTGTTCCCCCAAGGCGTCCTTGTCAGTGTCATTATTTACAGAAATGATTACCTGCTGACTTTCTTTGTATGCCCCAAAAATTATGTAAATACCTTTGGTATCTTTGACAACTGGCGATGGCTATATCCAAATTCTGGCACTGTCTGTGATTTGAATGCAAACTCTCTCAACTTGCGTCTGACGTTTTGTTCGTTTCATTTCTGAGTGGCACTGGATAAGCAAACTCCTGTGTTTTTTTCCATATATGCATGTGTGTTGAACTAGTGGGGGAATATATAGCACCATATCAACCACTTCTTACAAATGCATCTACAATTTAATTAGTAGTGAGTGTACCTGAACCATTAAGATCTGCCTATCATCGTAGATATGGGAAACTTACGTGTAACAGTATTTATCTAGATACATCCTCTTACTACCGTCAAGAGGCCAACACAGCATGTCGCTTACCAGAGCTCCCTATGTGTACAAGTGTACTGCCCAGGTAAAAAAAACAGTGGTGGCGTTCTCTTTATACCAAAATTATCTTTTCACACACCTATGCAAAGAAATCTCTTACTATAAGGTTGGTCAGTCGTGTGTCGTTTTCAATTTAATTAATGCATATAGCTGACCAAAGAAATATGACAATAATATCTTTACCACATAAATATTGAGTAGATTACGGATTACCTGACCACTTTTACAATATCCTCGAAAAAGATCAACCAATATATCTTTTTCTATTCCTTCATATATATACATTGTAATGTATGTAATTTTGTACTCAGTAATACATGTAATAAAATCTAGTACCATTCATATATAAATATATTTGATATATATGTACTATATGTATTTACATACATGTATGTGAAACAAACAACTATGAGGGAAATGTATATGTGATGTGTGTGTGTATATATATTGACAGTTAACACTTTGATCCCCTTAAATTGTCAAACAAAACCCTGAATATTACCCTTACTCGATTTATCTTTTCAGTTAATCAACCCCATTTGTCTTCATTGTGATATATTTACTCTATTCACCGAGTTTCCACGTACAACACAACAACAACTATTGCATTACTAAAAATATAATAATAAACAGACATATAAGCACTATAGTTTCCGTAAGTAATTTTATACTTTAATATAGCTTTATATATTCCAGAATATTCCATATGTTTTTTGTAGAGGCACCGTTTGACTGCATTAGTCGTTTGTCTACATACCGAGACGTCGTACTCTAATTCTGGTGTGGTTTTTTGACAATAATTACAGACATCGTACTTACTAAAGCATACAATATGTATTCATAATCAATGCCCGTTTGAATCCAAAGATTCAAATCAGAGCATTAATTATTCATGCCCCTACTTGTTGTTATTCATTATTTAATGTGCCATCCTAGAAATTAATGTTTTCTATTAGCTTTTACAATGGTGCTTTAGAGAGTGCCTCGGTGGACTGCATACTGTTTGGATCATAACAACAATTCTTCACTCTGTCTCACAGCTTTGTTCAGGAGGTGGGTCTAACACATGCATCCTTCTCATGGGCACATTTTGTCACCCCCCCTGTTATCGAATGCCCTTTGCAGCATGGATGCTGATCTTTGTTGGTACTGGACAAAAAGCATTATTAATGATTTTAAGGCCTCTTTAAGTATCCGGTATTCATTCGTAAAATGGAGCCACAAACCCGTGGGTCAAATTGGTTTTTTGTGTATCAGCCCCAATTAGAATGTGAGCCATTAGCTGAATACCAGCTCCTACAGTACAGGAGTCCGAGCGATCCATCTTCGTCACCCTTACCAGACAGCATGTGTAGCTTGTGAGAAGTCTATACTGCTCATCTCTATTGAATATTCCATCTAAAAAGCTTTAGATGGCTGAACCAAATGTAGGCACATTGTATATCAGCACTACGATCATCCGTACATCAAAACAGCACACAAACTAACCCGAGTCACAATTGTTTATGCTTTACTCTGTTGTACACCTTCGGTTTAGCGTCCAGCTTGTCACTGGTGTTCTCATGTCATAACACCCAGACCGACTTTTTTGACTCTATAAGCACTTCACTTCCACCCCTGAACTCGTTTTCGACCTTCCCAGCGCACAAAGGACCTGTGATCTCTCCCCCGCACGACTCTGTTTACTCGAAAATTGCCATCAATCATTTGTTCCTGTTTTGTTTACTGACGCAGGTACTTGTCTAATATATTATCGCGCGCTCATACGGCCTCGATTCCATATACATGGTCAATCACAATCTTAGCCATCTGTCGCGTTAGCTAACTACGACACAGCCAGATTTTCATGTACGCACAAACTTTTCACAGCGCGTGACGGAATGCAGTGTACTAGTGTGCCATTCAAGCACCTCCGATGCTGCAGGCACTTTAGCGCACTATACTGGTCTACAACCTTCCCATGCAGCCATGCGCAACAAGCCCTATAAGAGCTGCTGACGGGTTCAACGATCTTTAAGTACATCAGAGGTCAACCAAGTCCAAACCATGCTACCTCATCTAATCACTGAATACACCCTACACTAACAAGCACGGGCAGCATTTTAGCAATTGCCCAAACACCTAAGACATAATTTGCTTTGCTTGACCGACACCCCACACTACAGTGGCCAGCCTAACTAATTCTCTGTTGTCTTCCGCACCCCACTTACAGAACCACAATAACAAAGCCAATCTCTTACAAGCCTTCCTGCCCTACCTACCATCTCCTAAATCCCGGGAAGGGGCCGCATCTCCAAGATCCTTGGCATACCAATGCCCAACGCTTAGCGTTAGAAATACGCGAAATCTGCGGTAGGAATAGCAGGCATCTAGGCGAGTTGTACTAGAGCATGCTCTACTGAACTAACACCTGCGGATACAACTCAACTTTACACACACAGGCGCTGGTGACGCTCCATGTCCATCACGGACAAAACATACTGAGTCGCATATCTCGCCCGCCAAATATACCATACATGCCACGGCCAATGTCTCGGATGTGGCAAACACACTATTCATGAAGAAGACAGAAACCAGACAAGTTCTGACTACAACACCGTCGCCGGGTACCAACCTGGCGCCTCTGCCCCATGAAACTCGTATACATACTGGCAACAACAACTGTGATCGCAACAAGATAATAAAGTAAACAGTCCACACGCTGGCCCTAATTATTAAGATTTTGACACACACTCTACAACAAAGCAACACCGGACTAACACCAGATGTGACGAGGTACGACACTACAAAGAGATACCAGCGCTACAATCTCACTTTATACATGAGCCCGATGGCATCCGAACTCTACCGGATAGCGATCAATTCTCACTGACGGACACACTCTCATGATCTATATCCAGACCGACGCCAGATAGATCTCTTTCCCTATCTAATCTATTTTTACGACTAGCCATATCAAGAGCCCTAACGCGGAATTACTGACGAACTTGCCCAACAACGCCCTCACAACAACCTCAATGAGACTTACCACCATCGTGACAAGCAAAAATTGGTCAACCTAGACGGAAAAAGAACATTTACCAAACCGGAGAGCGAGTTTAGCAAGCAGTTTCCTACAGACTCGATACTGCGAAGCGCTAATGCACAGGCGAATCACTCTCCCGCTCGTCCCCTGCAAGCCGAATTATTTCACATAACACCAATTCCTCTGGCCACGAAATCCAGACGTGCATCGATTGTACAAGACTGGATGTGTAACAAATGAAAAGATCAGACCAGATAGTATGACACAAGGCGGGCGTCACGAGTCAAGAATGAGGCGCCGAGCAGACTCTCGCGCAATGTGCAAGATCTGGTAAACTAAACATGACACAGATGCTGTCTACTGCGTCTGTGGCCTCCGGCGCTCCTTCTCGCTCCTCTGTCGCGAACGTCTTCATCGTACGACTATGCACCTGGTGCATCGGGGGGCTTATTTCCCTCCTTCTTTTTCCTCTCTCTCATACAACAATCGTTGCACCACACGATCTCCCAGCTGGTGCGTGGAGGCGTCTCGCTGTCCGTATGGTCCCCGTGGAAGGTGAGCTCACGGCCTGCAGTTCACGTTTTCTTTTCCCCCTCATAGTCTCCGCGAGTGTGTGCTGTCGTTCTCCGCTGTCAGCATAAGGTTCCCGTTTGCTCTGCATCTGAGCCCAAGCCGACCACCGAGGGTAACCCAACAGACACCTACGTCACACCTGCCCCCGTGCTGCGTCGCTGTGCAGCCGTCGACACTGATACCCTGGCAATTCGCGACCCTCGCCCCACGCGCGGTCTCTCTTCGCCCCCTCGTCTCTCGTCCTTTTTGCCGCGGAAGGCCATCTAGCATAACGGTTCCGCCTCCTTCTGTCGAGGCCCCCTTGGCTTCGTCGCCCTCAGCAAACTTGATTTTACAAACAAATTCGATGGGCATGTGGTTGGCCAGGGCTGTCCTTTGCAAATGACTCTGATCCCTCCTGCTGATCTCTCCCTGAGCCTTTGCTCTTTTCCGTTTCACCAGCTATATTCTACCACGCTGTGGCTGTTAGAACATTTTTTCCCTAAATCTTCTTTCTCTGAGGTTGTTATTCTCTCCCGGACCCAGCTACATTCCTATTTATAACAAATATTTCTCTTTTCAGTTTCACATTTATCAGCTCTGCATTCCTCACTTCATCTCTGTTTCAGTTTTATGAAATTATGTTTCAGATTTCTTCACTTTTTCTACTCTGACCATCAGACTCTCCTACCTCCGCACTTTTCCTTCAGATTCCCATCTCTCTCTTCTTCTCTTCAATCCTTTGCTTCCACTCTCTCCTTCTTTTCTCCTTGGTTTGTACTGTGGTCTGCTGCTGTTTGAGGAGCAGAGTGCAGATGGTGAGAGGAGGTGCTTCGTTCGCCGTGTCAGTGCCCCAGGATGTGCCACAGCCGTAGACTCCAGAGAGAGAGTAGAGGTATGAGCTGTGAGAGAAAGATGAGAGAGACACACACACATGTGAGTTCCACAGCTCTCCTCAGCTGCTCGCTGACGGCTGACGTAGCTGCTGCCTGAACTCCTCTCGCACACTCAGGGAAAGAGAGCGAGAGAGCGTTGGAGAGAGTAAGGGAACCGGAGAGAGCGCTGATATGAAAGACAGGGAGAACAAATGCTGCCCTCTCTACATGCCCTACAAGAAAGAGGAGGGGAAGAGAGAGAAGTAGAAGTAGAGATATTTAATATTACATGAGCAGAGAAGGCAGGGGTTATTTCCCCTTCAGTGGAGAAGAGCCGTCCCAACCCACACTAAAGCTTTTATTTCTCTCACAGCAGCAGGTTGTTACATCCACTTACAGCGGTCACTCACTGTCTCCACCACAACACTCTCTTTCTTTTACTCTCCGTGCTCTTTCTTTTACTCAGCAGGTGTGAATGTGACTGCACTGTAGGTAAAGTGGGGTGCAAGAATCCGCTTGAGAAAATGCATCACATTTGGTACGTCCTTCATGGTTTAAAGACACCACACTCGGCAAGTTTGTTGCACAAATAAGGCTCACAACATGGTTTGTGAAAAGCACTATATAAATAAAAGTTGACTTGATCCATGCTTTCCAGCATGATTTGACAATGTTCAAAAGAGCTTCTTGTGCTTTAACGGAGGCAAAAAAAACAAACATCTGACCATTTATACAAAGAAGTCCACATGGTGAATGTCAAAAATTTGTTTGATATGTTATGATTAGCAACATTTTTACAAATTTACAAAATTTTTGTAAATTTGGACTATAGATTAATTGAATCTCAGTATAGATTAACTGAAAGCAGATAATGCTTAACAGCTTTAGAAATGTAAAACAACAACAAAAAAATCCTTTATTATAATACTGTATATCTACTACATGTAATACAAATGAATTTGTACAGGTACATGTTACAAAATCTTAAGACACTTGTCTAAATCCAAAATATAAAAAAAAGGAACTGGAAGATCTTGCACAATCATTTTAGTCACTATATAATATTATATACATGCTTTTGAACTGTTAATTCCGTGAATCCGATATTATGTCAACCAGGATGATTTGCAAACATTTGTATGTCTCTAAAGTTGTTGGTACGTAAAAGTTACATAACAAAAGCTGTTAATATATGAATTTGGTATTTCTCAATGTCTAGGCAAATGTCTAGGTAGCTAGAACACACGCTTTATATATGAATGCCTAATGATATTGCACTGAAACAGGGCAGAATGTTAAATATTTCTTTACTTTAGGTCATAACTTTTCTCTGTTTTACCATTTTTTAAATCCCAGTTTATCATTAGGTTTTTAAAAAAACTAATCCTGTCAATTTTGTTAAATTCAGCTTGTGTACACAATAATTTCTACTAGTTTATATGTACTTGGCATAGAGTGCTGCAGCCATAACGTCAAAACCCAGAATTTCCTTTAGGTTTTCCTATGTAGTTACATATTACAAACATACATTTAAGAAACAAGAAACAAAAAAACAAGCATAACTGCATCCAAATTTGTGTTTTCAGTATGAGTGTGTGTAATTTAGAGCATTTTATCATCAAGTTACCACAGACCTTGTTTTATTTAGAAATTGAAAACCCCCATTATAAAAACCCATAGGAAAATCATGAAGGGAACCCATGGTGAATAAGTCTTCTGGGTTTTGACGTCACAGTTGCAGCACTCTGTTGTGTACTATAAATATTTTTACTTCTCATGGCAAATTGCTTGTGATGTTCTTCATTTAGAAGTTGCTTTTCATAAAAGCATCTGCTATATAAACAAATGTGAATGTATGTGTCAAATGAAATGATATGCTGACTATGTTTTATCTGTTTTTGTATATCTGCATATATGTTCGTGCATGCACATGAGTCACTCTTCAAAAGTTGCATCTATTCCCAAGTTGTCTATTCCACTCTCCACATGCGTGCTGTAGCCAAAGTGTTGTTTGTGCTGTTGTGTTAGAGAGTAACAATGTGAGACTAATGGTGGTGTTAATGAAGACTGAGAACATTGTAACGAGTGTGAGGCGACTCCTGAAGATCAATCTCCCTCCCTGCCTGAAAAAAAAGAGACTGACAGACCATTGATTAGATAGATGTGAGAACAAGTGATTAAGGAGTTGCGTGATCACACACAAACAAACGCACACACACACACATACCAAATCTCAGCTGCACACACTTAGTTTCTTTGGAAAAAGTCTACAAGTACATTAGATATGCATACCACAAAAATTAATGCAATAATCATCAATAGTCTTCTAAACTCAAAGATTCCTGACAAAAACAGAAATGATAAGTATGAGAGAGAAAAGGAGCGATAAATAGTTAAGAACCATGAGGATGCTTTCTATGTACATAGTGAAATATAACACTGTGCTTAGAAAAGTGCTTTCAAACAACGTTGACTCGTCATCCGTCATCTAAAGGAAAATGCTTTGTGCAATATGTATTATATACAGTTCTGTACTACAACAAAACTGCCTACCTGACCTTTCTACTGAACAAATGCATCCATCTCAACAGAGAAAGCATTAGATAATCGGAGGCCGCCGGGGTCTGCTTTCTGATGACCAGCTATTCAAAGGCAGCTCTGAATTTTGAACAGAATTGGTCCTGTGAATCATAGAGTAATTTAGTCTGACAGCATTTCATTCATAGAAAAACACTGAGGTGGACCTTGGGGGTGAATTTTTGAGGACATTTTGACTGCGTCCCAATTTTGTTTAGTCTGAACATTAGAACAACTCTTTGTAAAAAATAAAAGGCTGAGTAGCAGCCTGTCTAACACACTCGAGATGTTCCAAAGCTTCAGTGGTGACAGACCTGAAGACAGAAAGTTCATCTTATATTCTGAGAGCAAAAGAGAAGTGGTCACATCATTTATCCTCGCTGTGAGGGGAATGTTACGTGTTGCGCTGCGGCATACAAACACGCAAAGACGTAACGAAGTCTTGACACACCAGGTGAATCTTTGAGTCTCACCAACCGTCTCATGAATTATTAATCTCCCCCCAGGAAGCAATGCTGACAGTGATCCACGCCTCCTCCCTCAACAAACACGTAATCATACACACACTCAGCTTGAGAAAGATTTAAGGTGAAAGTAAGTGCTGCTTCAATTCTCCTTTGCGCTGCTCTGATAGCGCCCCACTTCTGACTTCTTTCCACGCATCAACCACTCTAAGCCACTCCGACTGACAGAGAAGAAGTTTTAAATGCCTCTCACACATGATTTACTCTGCGATGACTCTCCCTGAACGGCTGTCCTCAAACATATTTGCTAAAAACAGAGTGAGAACATCAGATTTGGAGTGTGCTGTGTCTGTATTTCAGGTCTCAACAATGTAAATAAGAGATTAATTGAGCAGTGTAGTCTGTATCATTGATTATAATGGAAGAGTGCAGTCAGTGAGCTTGCCCTTTGTCAATGACAGCTCCGGTGATTATAAAGAAAGTTTTTTTTAGTGCTTTCATCTCTGTTATGTAATAAAAACCCGGAAGTACAAAAAAATTTGTTTTGGCAGCTTGGTTTCAATAAATGCTGCTTTTGGACTAATGAGAAAGTTTTGAATTCTTAAACTTACAATATGTTTTTATAATATAGTGACCTCTTATGTGTCAAATGATCAGGGAAATTTTGATTTCTCAATTTATGACCCCTCTAAATGGCAATATTCTTTTCCTGCTCTTCTCTGTATTTCCTGCTAATTTCTCCTGGAAATAATGGAGATGCTCTTGTCATTTATTATGCTACAGTTTAGTAATTGTGGGCAGCAATTTAACCAGCTCATTAATTCTCATTCATGTCTTTAACAATAACAGACAAGAGTGCGATGAATTGCAGAATCTAGGTCATGAGACTCTTGTCCATAGAACAGCTTGACTTCTCACACTGTCTGTAGTATCACCCAGAGTTACCTTTGTTTGGACCTGCACAGGTATGAATAAATGTTCAGTAATTGATTCTGAATAAGGTGTTTACACGAAAAATTCTGAGTAATACAGGCAGCTGTACCATTGTCATGGATGAGCCAGGCTCTCTCACCTCCCAATCACAACGTGCACCTTCCCTGGAATTCTAACTGGACACACCTGCTCGTCATCACTAATCACCTCCCTATATAAACGCACACCTCACCTCCACTCATCGTCTGGTCTCACATTGAGCAAAAGATTCCTATTCTTCCTTGCGATATTCATGGACTCCTGGACTTTTCGTCTCCAGCCTTCCTGGATTGCTCTCCTCTTCACAGTGTCCTCAATCTCCCAACCTGCAAAGTACAGGACAGTATTATTACTACCTTTCCTTCTGTTTCTACAATCCATGCTGCATTGCTCATCTGTTTGCCCATTCACTCCCTGCTGTTAATAAATGGTTTAAACTGACCATAATCTTTCTTAGTCGTTCTGTTACAACCATGTGGATGTGCATAAATCAAGTGTATTTTAAAAAAATTTTTGCTTATTCAATTTACATTAAAAACAATACATTTTTAAATCATTTTGTCACAACCTAATTTCATTGCATGTTAAGTAATCCACTTAAATTTCTAAAACGATAATAAAAAGTTTATTTAATCCAATTGTTTTGGGACTACATGAATCATTTTTGCTGGCATTAACTCAAACTGGGCAGGGGCTTTACAGTTCACAGCATGCTCTCCATGAAAATTGATGGGGAGAGAATATGACTGCAGTTACAGCACATGCACATACTATAATCTATAGTCACATTACATGTATTTACATGTCATGTTGCATTTGAAATGGTAGGGTTTATGCTTGTAACCGGGTGAACTATGAAGAACACGTCGAAAACAAAACAGGTTTTTCTTGGGGTTTATTCTGACTGCTGTGTTGATTAAATGACAGCGCTCGATGGTAGCAAAGTTTAATGTAACAAAAGATTTTTTTAAAACGAGGTCTAATTCAAATGGGTTTTGGAACCTCCCCCAAAAGGTGTTACAAAAGAATCTGACACAGTTCAGCACAGTAACTTTAAATTTGATACTGAATCATACACAACGAAATTCGTCTTTAGACACAGTAGATAGATGTCAAATCCAATAAACTCTAGGAGATACAGAATTAATTCTGTAACAATACGTGCACTGAACCACACTGAAACTAATCAATTAAAATAAAATACGGTGGAAACAAATTGGAATACGGCAGTGGCTAAGGCACAAGAGAATTGAGAGTACATTAACAAAGCCATTTTTACTTTGTTACACAGATTAACTATGAATTATCGGACATATAAATCAAATCACATGTTAGTAAAGTCACGTAACAGATTTTCAACAAAATCATTAACAGGGATATGTAGCTTATCTAATTAACACAATGTAAACATTTATATGATATATCATGGAACTTATATACCCAAATCCGTTACCATTAAAGGGTTAGTTCACCCAAAAATGAAAATTCTGTCATTAATTACTAACCCTCATGTCATTTCAAACCCGTAAGACCTTTGTTCAACTTCGGAACACAAATTAAGATATTTTTTATGGAATCTGAGAGCTGTCTGACCCTGCATAGACAACAACGCAACTGAAATGTTCCCCAGTCCACGGATCACACGGATACGCTGTTTCCGTTCAGATCAAATCACA
The DNA here is from genome assembly GCA_018155175.1 of Sinocyclocheilus anophthalmus. Taxonomy (NCBI): domain Eukaryota; kingdom Metazoa; phylum Chordata; class Actinopteri; order Cypriniformes; family Cyprinidae; genus Sinocyclocheilus; species Sinocyclocheilus anophthalmus. The sequence goes on along the minus strand of JADLZN010003902.1, from coordinate 314,581 downwards.
ACAACATAGGAAACAGATCCGGCGGGATGCAGCTGACACAGAAAAGCGTACGTTCAAAATGGCACCAGGGTGATGCGGAGGAGACAAATTGTTAAATAAAGTTTTTTTTTTTTCTTTTGTGCACAAATAGTATTCTCGTAGCTTCGTATAATTACGGTTGAACCCCTGATGTCACATGGATTAATTTACAGGTCTCCTTGCTACGTTTCTGGACTTGGGAACATTTCAGTTGCATTGCTGTCTATGCAGGGTCAGACAACTCTTAATTAATGACAGAATTTTCATTTTTGGGTGAACTAACCCTTTAACCACGAGTTCCACTCGTCACACATGGGTCACATCCACTTGCATCTAATGAAATTTACACACCAAATGCTTGTCTAGACTCTATCAAAACTCGCATATTAAATACATTAGGAATGATATTTACAGAGAAAAATTATTTTTATTACATGGTAAATTAGATTGATGCAAGCACTACTGCGTGGAGCTCGGTTGCACCATGAAAATGGCTTCTCTAACAACGCACATACATCCAAAGTACACAAACAATCTCGCGAGAAAAGAACGGGAATCTCTCAAACATTTTTGAAACATAATACAGAAACAGTGCCTAGTTTTACAACCTGGCCACATCCTCGCCTGCTAAGAAATCATTGTCCTCGATGACTTAGTGCATATTCTTAACTTCCTTCACAGCTTCTCTGAAGAATACAGTACCAAGGCTTGTCAAGACCTGGGAAAAAACTTCAGGACTGAGTGAAACAGCATTACATGCTAATCTTGGCTCATGAAACAGCAATGCCATACCAGCATTTGCTCGGTTAGTCCTTCTGGATGTGGGAACAGGCCTTTTAGACAAATGTTTGTTTATTACAGGGGCAGGAACATGTTCCATTGATTGTTCTGATTCAGATGCATGCTGTTTCCCACCATCTTGAACAAGATCATATTCAACAGCTAACGGTTCCTCTGCTGACTTGGAGACATCTACATTTCTTGTCTCTTCCAGATGAGGCCAGGTGACCTCTTCCAATACCACACACTAGGGCTGTAGCTATCGATTATTTTAGTAATCGAGTATTCTACAGATTATTCCATCAATTAATCGAGTAATCGGATAAGAAGTCATTTTTCTTTATTAAAGAGCAATACTAAATATACAAGAGATAATAAGATAGATCTCTTAAAATAAACAACTAATTTGTTTTCTTTAATTTTTTTTTTAAATTTTTATTGCTGAAATTGCATACATTAATAACCGTGAAAACTAAACCCATAATGTATTTAATTGCCAAATTGCATTTAAAGTGCAAATAAAAAGTAATCATAAAAAATAAAATAAAATAAAAAATAACAATACAAAAATCATTTCCACATTACTTTAAAAGGTAAACAGCACAAACTAAAACTAAGGCATAAATCAAAATAATAGTAATAAAAATAATAATAATAATACCTAAACATTGCATTTATGTCGTGCAACTTAACTTTCAAGTTTCAGCCTAACTAAAGCTCAAGCATGACATGAGCCTTTACTGTCTTCTTGGAAGGCTTTGTGGCTTTTGTGAGAGGCAAAAATCAGTAGACAGGAAGGTAAGTTGGAACAAGAACAAGAGACCATACACAATTTTTAAACACATTTTTCTGCAACATGAAATTAGAGTTATTTGGAGATTAAACCCTCTTAAATGTCCCTATACTTACTGATGTGTGTGTGTGTGCGTGTAAAACTTGTTTTTGATATCCTTCATATTCTGTGTGCGGGTCAGTTCACAGCAGTGATAGAAATTAATCTGTTCCAATAAGTTTAAATAGATTTTTACATTTTATGGGCATTTTTACCTTTATAAAGCCTTTTTTTCTAAAAGTGTGCATCATCTTTTGAGTCAAATTCTTACATTTAATCAGTCAATTAGAATAATAAGATATTTGGGCTGTTAGCAAGCAAATTAAATCATTATCAACAAAATTCATCTTTGCAATGCCGAGGAAACATAGAAGCTGCATGGGATGAATTTTCCACACAGAGGGACATGAATGCATTTAACCTGCAGTTTCAAATGCATAAATAATATTTTGTTATTTTAAACATAAAACATTGAATACTGATATTTAAAATTATTTAAAAAACGAAAAGATACTTTAAATGTGAAATTAAAACCGTCAGTAGGTGGCAGCAAGTCACTGTTAAGTGAGTCATTGCGATTGAACCGAATCATTTAAACGGTTGATTCATTCAGGAACGAAACGCCGTCATGTTGCACAGAGAAGCAAAACAGCGCTGTGGCTGTGTTTGGATTTGGCAAAATAAAGCAAAAACAGGCAATATAGTGTTGTGCGTCAGTAATAATGGTCTGTGGGGAAACACAGTGTTCCGTGTGTAGTTACAGTAAATGGACTAAATGGAGCCTCGAGGCAAATAATTTGCCTCTATGATTTTTTGTATTCGAGTTACTCGAGGTATTCGAGGAATTGTTTCAGCCCTTCCACACACTCTGCGTCAACATTTTCAACTTCCCCCTTCTCAGGTGGAAACTGAGCTGTTGGAGCTTCCAAATTACCCTCTGTTGCCATCGGCTCAACAACAGGATTCACACAAGCGTGCAAATCAACTCGGTGGACTCTCCTACGTGGACCTCACTCCAGAGGCTCAAACGTATATGTGGTGCCCTGTACTTCAACAACCCGATATACTGTAGGAGCCCACGCATACTGTATCTTGTTTCTGCCCGCAGGTCAGTGACACAAATACACTGTTTGACCAACACTAATGGTAGGACAGTAAACCTTGTCATTTAACGGAGCAAGCCGTTCAGCAGCATTCTGCTCCGTGTATTCTCTTGCTCTTTCATGAGCTTCTCTGAGTCAGCTTTTGTGAATGATTAACCAAAGCATAGATCAACTCAGGAAGGTGTTCTGGACAAAGTTTTTTCTTTTCGGGGGGAAGTGTTCTTAACAACTCGTGCAGCGTTAAATCGTTCACACTGTGCATTGCCTTGTGGGCGGTAAGGAGTCGTGCGTGTTTTCCTCACTCCATACAGTCGACACAACTCAGCTATCACCTCACTTTCGAAATTTCTTCCCTGATCTGAATGTAACCTCTCTGGCACCTCATACTTCATGAACCCCTCTTTAAGTAAAATCTTGGCTGTGGTGTCAGCCCGCTGGTCTCTGGTGGGAAATAGCTGTGTAAATTTAGTAAACACATCGGTTACAATCAATACATTCTCACAACTATCTGAGGCAGGTTCGAGCACTGTATAATCCACGGCCACCACTTCCAAAGGCCTTGAGGCTAAGAATGGCTTCATAGGGGGATGGATTTTCGGCTGCGGCATCTTGGTTAAAATACACCGTTGACACTTTTTGACCCAGCTCTCGACCTCTTCATAAATGCCAACCCAGAACAACAGGTTGAGTGTGTGTTCGATACCCTGGTGTCCCATTTTATCATGGACTCTCTCAAAGACTTGATGTTTTAAACAGGCTGCCAAGAGCAACTGCTGACACTTACCAAGACGAAGATCATCCACGACTCGATACATTAACCCATCCATCTTTCTAAAATTTTTCCACTGTTTTAACAGGGACAACACAGGCTTAGATGGGCTGCATTTTTCCTTACTTGTGGGCTTTTGATTTTTATCCCAAAACTCCCTGAACAAACTGAGAATTGAATATTTTAGCTGGAACTCCTTCAGCTGAGCTTTTGTAAAGCCTGGAAAAGTGAATGTACCTCCCTGAGTATTAGTCCCTTCTTCTCTGGCTCCACACTCTAAAGCACGAATCTGTCTAACTTTACAGCACTGATCCCCAGCTGTCAACACTTCTGAGTCTAAGGGTGTACCCTTGTAGACCACGTTACAAATGGCAATACAATCATCATATTCTAGGTCTTCTGACTAGCAGTCTCCTCTGCTAATGGCTGCCTAGAGAGGGCATCCGCAGCAACATTGTGTTTTCTGGGTCGGTACTTAACCTCAAAATCAAAAATCGCTAACTGAGCCATCCATCTTTACTTGACAGCACCCAGTTTTGTGGTTTTCAGGTGACATAATGGATTGTTATCTGTGAGCACTACAAATCTGGACCCAAGCAAATACCCCTGGAACTTCTCTGAAACAGCCCATTTAAGAGCTAATAGTTAAAGTTTTATGCTACTATAGTTCCGGTCATTCTTCTCAGCATTGCATAGCCTTCAACTAGATTATGCGATCACTCTCTTACAGTCACCCTGTTGCTGGCAGAGGACTGCTCCCAGAATTTCACTACTAGCATCGGTCTTCACTATAAACGGAAGAGAGAAGTCTGCATAGCCTAATATCGGGGCCGATGTAAGCTTCTCCTTCAACAGCTCAAAGGCTGTCTGACACTCTTTTGACCATAGTGAACAAAACCTGAGCTATCTTACAATACCCTACTGTCTCAAGCACAAGTTCACCAGATCATGTAGAGGACCGGCGATTTTGGAGAAACCTTCAATAAACTTTCTGTAATAACTACAGAAACCTAAGAACGATTTTAACTCATTTACTGTACTAGGAATTTTCCAATGTTTCACTGCCTCGACTTTTCCAGGGTCTGTACCAATTCCTTGAGCTGAGATTTGATGACCCAAGAACCTCTTTCTGCAGAAAATAGCAATTCTCAAGCTTAACCTTGAGTCCTGTTTCCTTCAATCTACTGAAAACAACCTCTTGTCTCTGGAGATGTTCATGGAAATAAGATGAGTATACAAGTGTGACAAGTGGGGGCGGGGCCGAGAGCCGTGGGAACGGAGTGAGGCCGGTGGAGTTATTGCTACACGAGCGACATCCTGCCCACCTCGACCTGGCTTCTCCCTGTCTCACTGCCCCGGTTATACTTCCGGAGCTCCTCCGTGGGAATCGAGACCGGTGAGTGGTGCAGGTGTCGTTCATTATCAATTACTCAACAGCCCCCACTCATCACAAAAAGAATATCGTCCAGATAGACAAGCATGATCTGGAAGATTAAGTCTCCCATAGCAGCTTGCAGGAGACGCTGGAACGTAGATAGTCCATTGCAGACCCCGAAGGGCATACGAGAGTATTCAAATATACCAAACGGGGTAGTGAATGCAGTCTTTGGTTGGTCTTGCTCACATACTGCTACCTGATGATACCTGCTAGCCAGGTCAGTGGTTAAGTAGAACTTTGCACCTTGCAATGCATCAAAACTCCCGTCTATACGAGGGAAAGGAAAGGCATCTCGTTTAGTCTTTGAGTTACAAGTTTAATTGTCTGTAATTGACACATAGTCTTAGACTACCATCTGTCTTCCTTACAAGTACTATTGGTGATGCATATGCACTATTGCTTGGTTTGATAACCCCCTTCTTAGGTAGCTTGGTGATATGCTCCGTGACTTCACCATACTGAGTTGGTGGAATGCGTCGATAAGGCTGAGAAATTGGGACATCATCAACCAGATGGATCTCGTGCTGCACTTTGTCAGAAAACCCTAGATCCTCATCATTCAACGCAAACACATCAACATACTCACTTCTAGATAGTTTGGACATTTGTGCTCACCGCTGACGGAGAGGGGAGCCTAGTTAAACGCCGAGGGGGCTAAAAAAATGGGTTGGTAAGGGGATGGGGCCAAGAGCCGCCCGCGTCGGACGAGCCCTCGCGAGAGAGAGTGACGGTGCTGAGGATCGCCCCGGAGCCAGAGCCCGTGACATCATACCAGGTGCGAGAGCCAGCTACAGATCTTGCCTTGGGGGAGCGCGTCCCAAGGACAGCGAGAGCGCGGAGGGAAGCTCTGCCCACTGCACCATGGCTGAGGGTGAGCTGAGCTCAATGGACTGTAATTCGGATATATATGCAGACATACCCCCTCTTCTTCCGCCTTCATCTGAACTCTCTGCCTGCCCTGAATTATTTGTCTACTCCAAATTATCTGCCTGCCCAGAATTATCTGTCTGCCCTGAACTGTCTGCCAGTGCGATAATGACTACGGGGGTCGTTCCCCTGTCGCTGGCGCTCACGGTACAGGAAGTTGCCTTGTGGTGTGTGTGGGCAACACACACCGTTCCTAATCCCCTTGAGCATCTTGAATTCTCGCCCGCCCTCTTTTCCTGCCTCTTCCTGTCATTGCTGCTGCTTCAGCTCCACCATGGCTGGCTCCTGTCAGCCCCTCTGCTCACCCGCAGCCCACCATCTGTGCACTGAATTTGCCGCGGGTCTGCCAGTCTCCATCAGCGTTGTGGCTGGATGATCAGTTGTCTCTGCCTCAGCCTCTGAGTCCCGGCCTTCCGGATCCCCACCTCCGCTTTGGTCGCTGGAGTCATCTGCTCCACCTTGGCCCTCCGGATCCTCAGTGTCGCCCTGGCTCATCAGTTCCCGTCGCCGCCTCGGGCTCCTCCTCCACCTGCTCCGCCACCGTCGGTTAGCCCCCTGGAGTCATCAGCCCTTCCTCCACCATGGCTCCTCCCTCCGTCAGCTCCACTGTGGGCTGCCATCATGGCTGCGTTCTGGGTCCTGCCTAGCTCCTCCTAGTACAATTAGTAAAAGAGTTACATATATAGCATGCTAACGATGCCATTAGTAGTTAGCTATCTAGTAGAAACTTATAATTGATTTGACACAAGTTTACATAAAAACAAAGAAATTAATCATGTTGGGGATACATATAAAATCAACTGAGGCTATTTATTTAGGTCACTTATTCCATTATGCTTAATTTACAAGAACAAATAACAATTTCTAACAGAATTACTGAACTAAAACAAAAAAGACCAAATACTGTTGTAATGGACTTGTATTGAACCAGTATAGAAATTCAGAACACTTTTTCTAGCGTTTTTGTTTAAGGGGTGCATATTTGAAACAATCTTGCCCACAACCTATCATTATCGATAATCTGAATGACATATGATCTCAATCAACGCTCTCTTTTTGGTTCCTTGCTTCTTCCGTCATGAAGAACAGCAAGATGACTCAGAGGGAAGTAGCAACAAGAAAGAAATAAGTGGCAGAGGAACTAAAGGAGTAGATTATGAAAGGAATGAATGAGTGTGGGGAAAAGCAGAATGATGTGTCCTGCTGTGTAGCCTACAGACTGTTTGAGTGAATTATGGCTCTATATATTAAACACAATTTACAAAACACATAAATAAGCTTTAGTGCAGTTACGCAGATGTCTTTGCTGTAAGAAAGAACCTGATTTCCTTTTTGCATCATCTGTGTATTTTGGGTGAGTTGTAATCACTTTGATCATCCCAGACAGCTGACAAAAATGCATCAGGCTTTGGCCTATTCTTTTATCAGGGAATGTGCAATTCCAGAGTAAGAAGATTCTCGTGTCTCTTGGGAGAGAAAATAAGTTACTATCAATCACACCTGAGACGTACAACAAAGCAGCTATGAGGAAAGCTACTTCTGAAACTCTGGATTTATATGTACCTGTTATCTGTAACTGCTCCCTGCTAATTTTCAGGTGTCTAGGTGTGAGATCGAAGACATCAGATGCATTGAGCTGAAGGATGTCTAGTGCATACTGGTGTCCCTGAATACTAGATCATGGTACCATGGTAAAGGGTGTATAGCATGAGCACTTAACAAACATGTTTATCACCAAGAGGAGTTAATTAATCTTGAGGTAAGTGAAAGTGTGGGTGCTTTAATACCTTGCAGCCTCTATTTGTTTAACATGTTTGACTAACATTGCATCTTAAAGTAGGCTTGATTTAGATGCCATTTTATAGTCTGACCACAAGTTTGGAAAGCTTCCAGATTAAATAAATGATAAAGACGCAACACTACTCAGGCAAAGTCCATATATTACACACACTTAAGAAATATTCTATACGACCGCCTCAGTCAGAGTGATGGAAAACAACCTGTCTGTCTAATTTAGGAATCAATCTCCGTCTTTCCTCACACAAGAGAAAGAGGGTTCATTAGATCCCCCATGCCACTCCAAAACTGAGGTGTTTCATATTTATGCAAATGATTTCTGTTTATCGGACTGCCTCAGGCACCATGTCTAAATGAGAAGATGAATGCCATTATTGATGCTCGCAATGCAGGAAAAAATAAAGAGGTGCTGAAAACACATGAATATATTAACTAGGAAAATCTTTGTGGACAATTTAGCTCTAAACACACTTCTAGCCTTTTTCTGTCAGAGTGAGAAAGCACTCTGGAACATGATGAGATCTTTTATTTTCTAAAATTATATTTTTTTTACAGGTTAAAAAAATACTAGTTTGTGATTCTGTAACAATAGTGGTTGTTATTAGTGTTCATCTTGCTCGTGATCTTATGCTCATCTTTTCTCACTCTGTAATTGAGATGATTAGAATTGTTAAAAGCAGAATTTATGCTCCTGCCTGCTTTCATTTGATAATAGTAATACTCTGGTAGAGAAAACCCAAGAGGACAGTTGACTGAACATGCCATGGGTATATATTGTGCAATGTTTGCTCACACTCATCAAAATAGGTCTATTTTTTGCAAGCACATCTGTAGCCTACATCTTTCTGCACCTTGGGGGGACCATCACATCATCTTTTAGGTTACAGAAGAAGATGAGTAAGATGATTTGGCCACACAAAACCATTTTGATTTATACAAGCCTGTGCAGGGCCGGCCTGAAGCTTTTCCCTGGGGTGTTCTGTCAGTTAAAATGTATTCCTCTCTCCATCTATCTTTCCATCTATCTTCTCTTTCAGTCTGCGTATAGTCACTCCAAACTTAATTTGTGTAGACACAACAGGCATAAAGAGGATACTTGACTTTCGACAAGGTTGACGATGAAATGGTATTTTGCAGTGGCCTGTTGAAATATGTTCTGGCCTTGGGCATGCTGCACTCTAATGCAAGAATTTTGAAATAATTTAAAATCATATGTGAAAATCTGTTCGACTTATTGAATCAATCTAATTGTAATTTTCTATAACTAACAATATTGAAAATGTAGTAATTTTGAGAAAATGGCAGAGTGTGTATCATGTTAATGCAAAACAAGTGAATCAAATTGAATTAACCTAAGCAATGACCTTTAAGACAGATAACAACAACCACACACAGTTCACTGCATAATTTATGCTCTGTGCACTCTTAGAAAATGTTTGCTCCTTTTCTTTAATACCACCTTAAAAGTACAAGAAGAGATCTGATATTAATCTGCACTTTTAAGATATAATTTAAACAAAGGCCCATAATTATTGTCATTTAAAAGGTAACCTTAGATGAATAAAATAAAATTCAAATAAATTGTTTGATTTTCAGGAAAACTATGAAGAATAATCCTGTTGAAATGCACCTATATCTAAAATTCACTGCAGTTTCCAGTTGAAATAAACACTATAAGCAGTAAAACGCCAACAACTTTTATTCCTTTTCACACATATTTACAGGGCAGATATAGATTGATACAGACTTTTCCACATTGTTCCTTTTGCCTATACCTCAAACAGTTCTTTGCCATACGTGTATTCTTTGTAAACTAACCTACTTGTTGCCATTTTTCATCCACATAAACAGCTCCATATGTGTAGGCTTTTTCTGCTGAAGTAAACTTGCCTCCTACTCCACCGGTGTACAGCGCTGCACTTGCCATACTGAGCACTCAGGAGTCACCTCAAAGACTTGAAGAAACAAGCTAAAATGGCATGGTTGCTTTAGAAAATGCGTTTCACCTCACTTTTTCTTTTATTAACACTATCGGTTAGATTTCATGTAGGTGGTAGGCTTCATTATTTTCAAACGCAATAGAGCATAGAGCAGTGCAACTCGCCAGACAATTTATTTCCAAACTGCCACGATACATACATCAACCAATGTAGAAAGTCACTGCCAGATTCACATTCTGTTGATAAAATTGAACACACAATTAGTGCCAATTACTGGACATACTGGACTTTCAAAAATGTTGCGAAAAATGCAAGAAGTAATGTAATATTTTGCAGAAATGATGCCACAAGCAGGAATTTCCTTACACTGCACACATTTCTGCAGTTTTAGCTTGTTGAGTTTGGATGTATTTGGGTGTTTCAACTATGGCCACTTTTTGTAGACTTTTAGAAACCAAGTTCACATCCTCACTTCTATAATTTGTCCCTAACAATTTCAAACATATACATATACACGGTGGGTACAGAAAATATTCAGACCCCCTGAATTTTTCACTCTTTGTTATATTGCAGCCATTTTCTAAAATCATTTAAGTTTTTTTTTTTTTCCTCATTAATTTACACACAGCACCCAATATTGACAGAATAACACAGAATTTTTGACATTTTTGCAAATTTATTAAAAAGAAAAACTGAAATATCACTGGTCCTAAGTATTTCAGACCCTTTGCTGTGACACTCATATATTTAACTCAGGTGCTGTCCATTTCGTCTGATCATCCTTGAGATGGTTCTACACCTTCATTTGAGTCCAGCTGTGTTTGATTATACTGATTGGACTTGATTAGGAAAGCCATACACCTGTCTATATAAGACCTTACAGTCTCAGTCACAGTCACAGTGCATGTCAGAGCAAATGAGAATCATGAGGTCAAGGAACTGCCTGAAGAGCTCAGAGACAGAATTGTGGCAAGGCACAGATCTGGCCACGGTTACAAAATAATTTCTGCTGCACTTAAGGTTCCTAGAGCACAGTGGCCTCCATAATCCTTAAATGGAAGACGTTTGGGACGACCAAAACCCTTCCTAGAGCTGGCCGTCCGGCCAAACTGAGCTATTGGGGGAGAAGATTCTTGGTGAGAGAGGTAAAGAAGAACCAAAGATCACTGTGGCTGAGCTCCATAGATGCAGTCAGGAGATGGGAGAAAGATGTAGAAAGTCAACCATCACTGCAGCACCTCCACCAGTCAGGGCTTTATGGCAAAGTGGCCCGACAGAAGCCTCTCCTCATTGCAAGACACATGAAAGCCCACATGGAGTTTGCTAAAAAAACACCTGAAAGACTCCAAGATGGTGAGAAATAAGATTCTCTGTTCTGATGAGACCAGATAGAACTTTTTGGCCTTAATTCTAAGTGTTATGTGTGGAGAAAACCAGGCACTGCTTATCACCTGTCTAATACAGTCCCAACAATGAAGCATGGTGGTGGTAGCATCTTGCTGTGGGGGTGTTTTTCAGCTGCAAAGACAGGACGACTGGTTGCAATCGAGGAAAAGATAAATGCGGCCAAGTACAGGGATACCCTGGACGAAAACCTTCTCCAGAGTGCTAGGACCTCAGACTGGGCCGAAGGTTTAACAAGACAATGACCCTAAGCACACAACTAAAATAACGAAGGAGTGGCTTCACAAAACTCTGTGACTGTTCTTGAATGGCCCAGCCAGAGCCCTGACTTAAACCCAATTGAGCATCTCTGGAGAGACCTAAAAATGGCTGTCCACCAACGTTTACCATCCAACCTGACTGAACTGGAGAGGATCTGCAAGGAGGATTGGCAGAGGATCCCCAAATCCAGGTGTCTTTTTTCCCAAAAAGACTCATGGCTGTATAGATCAAAAGGGTGCTTCTACTAAATACTGAGCAAAGGTCTGAATACTTAGTACTATGTGATATTTCAGTTTTTCTTTTTTTTTAATAAATCTGCAAAAATGTCAACAATTCTGTGTTTTTCTGTCAATTTGGGGTGCTGTGTGTACATTAATGAGGAAAAAAATTAACTTAAATGATTTTAGCAAATGGCTGCAATATAACAGAGTGAAAAATTTAAGGGGGTCTGAATACTTTCCGTACCCACTGTAAATGGGAATTCTGTCATGCAACATTTCCAGCCGCTGTTTCAAACGTTATTTATGTGTTTTAACAGCACATGCATCAAGGCATGCGCTTCGCTGACCACTTTTTTTTTTGTCCTTGATAGCTAAGTATACTAACTTTTGATAAAACTTGAAAAAACTACTAGGCATAATTGAAGCTTGAAAGAGAGTGGTAATTTGTGTAAAAATAATGTTCACACATTAAATTTAAATAGTTCATGCTTATGCTTATGGCTACTCTTTTGTTTAGAACATAGTTTTCCAATAATTAATATTTTTTGATGGAATTTCATATTTTAAAATTAAACGTCAAGGGTAAACTATAAAACATATAAAGCTTTTAAAAAGTAGCAAAATTACATTTTTATAAGGCAGTTTTAACGTGACCTTTATAAAAAGAAAAGTTCACATTAGATAAAACAAATGTATATAACAACAACAACAACAATAAAAAATGTAATATAATGAAGGAAATGTTAGTTTTAATAAAAACTCAATTTTAATCATTTAGACATATGATAATGTTGATATTTACTCTTGTTTTCATTTTAAGTGAGAACATTATGACCTAAACAGTAAGCCTCGGTGCATGTAAAATATAACACATATAAATCACAAAAATATCATCAATCACAATAAATAAGTGTAATTTATCATGATTTTTCATCAGTATTTATTTATTGATCCCAAATAATTTTGAAAAGGCACACTCTTAAAATTTCTGACTGTGACATATTAAAACGGCTATTATTTTATTCATAATTAAGTAGCATCATATTTCAATGGAAACATATTTTTACAATCAGTTACATGAGTGAAAAAATAGGCTAAATTTCACAGTATTTCAACAACTTCTGCTCACGTATTTAAAGGCTGCTTGAATCGTTAAGGGAAAACGGCACATTATGTGACTACACATTACTTTATGGAGCGCTTATGATTCACTAGCTATATTCTGCCTTAAGAACAAATGGTCCAACCAAATAAAGTTAGCAACAAACTACTGCAGCTGGTATCCCTCTAATGTGGACTTTACTCGTCTATTTAAGTAAGACCTTATAAACAGCTGGTGCAACCATACCCAGGTAATTTTCGGACCAGACAGTAGTACAGGCCTAACTAAATAGCAAATAATGAGAATAAGCTTGTCTATATGTATGTGTAGCACTGACATTAATACTAAATAGCTTCCTGGTAGATCTGCTTCTCAAATAAAGCTTTTCTTAGCACTACCAGGACTCATGCAATAGAGGGCAATGGAGAACATGATGACACACACCTGCACACTAACAAGCACCCAGGTGCAACATCTTACGTCTTCTGGCAATTCTTGCCCACTAGCAGTCTGTCCACACTTCTGCAGGTACCTTGTGCTGTAAATTGTAAGCTATAAAGTGAGTCATCTGCCTGCTCTGATTTCACTGACAGGAAGTCAGTCTGTGGGCATGATGAGGGAAGCATATGCACAGAAAGACTGTTTCCATATCTGTGACCTCTAAGGGAGAGATTCTGGCTGCAAGCCCCCAGATACTCCCAGTGTCCTCTCTGGTAATGACTTTGACACTGGGTTCAGAGACACAAAGTGGACATTACATAACACAAGCTCAAGCACTTCATCTCCGTCAAACAGCTATACGCCAAACCAATCACAGCAGTTGTGAAATGCACAGACAATAAACAGTTATAGTGCTGGTCCACTAGTTCTACAATGGTTACAGAAGCAAGAAAATCAAACACATGTTAAATCAAGCACACAGAGTGCTGTGTTTTGAAACGCTCAAAACAACAATATATCTGTCACTGTTAAACGTCTTCTCAAACATGTCTCTGTTGTACCCTAAAATCATTTTTCAGAAAAATGCAGCTCTAGTCTTGACCTATTATTAAGATCAAAAAGAAGGAGTGGGGGACAGATTGAAAGAAGGAAGAGAGCACAGCGTAAAGAAAAGCATGGAAGATGTCATTAAGCTGTTGCGTTATATTGACCAGAATAAGCTAAACTCGTTCATGGTCCGTTCTGTACTTACAGCACTTTCTGCTACATTTCATATCAGGCTGTCAGTTTAAAAAGTGAAACTTTCAGACATGTAGCCGTTAGCAAACTACTAAAGCCCTGTTAAACACAGTGGACTTCACTTGTGTCTCAATCATTATTGATGTTTTAATGGATAATACATTTTCTTAGCACTACCAGTTTTAGACAAGGTTCCACATCATAAAGTGGTTTTAAGTAAGGTGTTTTGGGAGAAGAAGTACTTGAAGTGTTTTTGCTTTAGCCAATAATGGAATAAAATGTCTGAGAAAAGACAGCAAGGAGAGAGGATAGATTCACATACTCTTGATCTAATGTGTTTGACCTCTTCTCTCTATCTGCGTTTCCATACTCAGTTGCTGGGCTTCAGTGCTGGGTCATTGACTAAAACAGACACCCAGTTTTCACAGCGTGCTGCTCTGACTGTTAAACAGTCACCGTGGGGAGAAAGCCATTGATTTTCTGTCACAGAAACACACAAACAGCATCATCGCAACGCCCTGATGACTGATGGACACTCTTGGGTGCCCGAAGGCTGGTGTGCAGAATCATATACACCTGTACGTACACATACGCAAGGGTACACAGAAATGGATGTGTAATAGTTCTCAATCATTTGGTGCCCCCACTATTATGATATCTGATTTACCATTTTCTCCTGCTACTGCAAACTGTGTCTAGAGGAGGAATCTTTTGTCTACTGAAAACCTCTGAAACACCAAACATATGATAATTTGACATTTTATGCCTGCGATGCAAACTGATCTATATTGACATTTGCCATCAAATGTTACGCAAATATGGGCACAGCCAGACCATCCATATCAATGCAACTCTAGATTCAATTAATTTTCTCATGAATAAAACTGATCTTAACCCAAGATGACAACACATAGCTTCAAGCTTCAAGCAAATTAGAGGTTGCTAAAACACTTAATAACTTGCAATTACCTTCATAAATTATGCCTATGGGCAAAGGCAACATGCTCAGACATAAAAGAGGAATGTGTGTGTGTGTGTGTGTGTGTGTGTGTGTGTGTGTGTGTGTGTGTGTGTTTATGGGAAGCAATTGGTTATAATAACATGGGTATGACATAGGTTTTACAACGAGAAGGTGATTTATGAGGAAATTTTCAGTGTCCCCGTAATTCAAAAGGCTTATAAATAATTCAGAATGAGTTTTTTTGAAAATCTAAGAAAGCTAGAAAGTTTCCTGTAAGGGGTAGGTTTAGGGGTAGGTTTGGTGTAGGGCAATAGAAAATACGGGTTGTACAGTATAAAAACCATTACGCCTATGGAGAGTCCCCATAAACCATAAAAACAAACCTGTGTGTGTGTGTGTGTGTGTCTGTGCGTGCATGTGTGCGTGCATATGAATATGAATATGTATTCCTTTTCACAAGTCCAGAGAGAAAGCTTTAGGTTTTTAATGTTAAAATAAAGAAATGATAATTGAATTAAAAAAAAAACTTAAGATTCTGCGCTGCTGATTTCAGTTTGCTAATGAAAAAAGCAAATATTTGCAAAAGGCCAGATTCCTAAGCATCAGAAGGACTATTTCAAATGATATTTGAGGAGACTTCTCAGTGTTAGATATCAAGTTTGTTCACATCAGTGCTTTGCTCACCCGAAATTCCCTTATCATCATTTTGCTTTCCTTGCTTGGCTGCCGTTCCTCCACGCCTTCACAAACATCCAAAAAGTCAGTAAAGATACTGGTGGGAAATGCTCCTAATCCAATCATAAGTTGTACACTAGACCCAAGGCAAATACTTAGTGAGCTCACTATCAGGTGTTTTCTTTAACAACATCTGCTACAAGGTCTTTGGGGATTTGAATCCTGCTCTGAAACTGGGTACTACAGAGGCTGAGGGTTTCCTAGTTCAGTAGTCAGTACGCTGGCTAAGGAGCCATTTCTAATGTTATCCTATTGTCAAAATTATTCCATTGCACTAAAATGTTCACTCCCTAGAAATTCCCAGAATGGAGTATAAAACCAGTGAGCATCGGCTATTCAGTTTGTTCTTAGAAACTTCATCCTAGTCTCTCAAGCAGCCAGAGAACAAGAGCAAGTGTAAAATATTATAAAAAAGGCAAATATTATAAAACAAGGCACATATGAAAATACATTAATTGTTGTCTTTAAAAGAGATTTAGTTTGAAATCATCTTTCATCATTATGCACAAAGGGGAAATAATGTAACTTTTAAGTATTAGAGATTTAAAGATGTAAAATTTCCTATTTTTTAGATATTTGATCATTTCTGAGATTTTGAACTGAAGTACTAATAAAATAGTCATATAAAGTACCTCAATACAAGACATCACAATCACAAAAAAATCACAAGACATTAAACAAATATTATTAAGCAAGGCACAACATTCTTACAATATATATATTTATGTTATTATTTATGTAAATTATCAGTTTTGCTTGATAACAAAATTCAGCAGAAGAAGATGTTCCATAATGAAAAGGTTTTTAACAGCTACAGTAAAGATGGATGTTGGTGGGCTGTTAGGTACCCACTATGGTTAATGTTACGTTATTATTTAGTGGATGAATCTCATTGCTAGTGCCAAAAACTCTCATGATATACTGATTCACGTCAAGCAACATCATCTGAGGCCTTTTTCAACTTCTTTAGGAAGATTGGGAAGGAAATTACCTTAAAATGACCTTGGTGCATTGCAACCCTAATAAATTTGAGAATTCAATTTTTAAAAAAGAACCTAATCATGTCACAATAAGCAGCAAATTGCACAATGAACACATGCGTTTAATTAGTGATTATGATTGCAGGGAGGAAGAAGGCCAAACACCAGCAGCTAATTACAGAGAAACACAAGAAGCCCTGCAGCACTGCTCAATGGGAGAGTTTTACAAAAAACAAAGAGATAACAACAAAAAACACAATATGCAGATCAGAAGGAAATTATGTTAATTAAAAGTGATAAGGTTTTGATTAATAATGTGTTAATTAAGTAGAAGAACGAAATCCAGCAATTTGTACGTTTTTTTTTCACAGGCAGAACTGACCATTGTGTAAACCAGCTGAGTGTTTCTCTTTTAGAATGAAGAAACATTTCAGTTAGTTTTTTGCCTACACGTGAGTTCCTGTATATTTGGGGATGGTATTGAATAGTTTGGGTCAGTTTGCTTGTCGTCAGCATTATTTTCAGCCAACACAGCATTCAGAATGGATAGCTTTTCTCCCTGATTGAATGGTGGTTCATTATGCATCACTAAAAATATGCTTCGCATGCATAGCAGAATACTCTCAAGAGTGGTTCTTCAAGTCTACTTTTGAGTGGTCACCTAACACCAGAGGTCAAAGATCATCACAAAGATCAGATGATCATGCCACTTTTTAACATCATCGCCCATATTTATGCATTTTCTTTGTTTTCCAGTCCTGTCAGCTTTCAAACAATATCTCTATTAAGAAATGTTAAGATATTTTTCAGTGCAACTGTTTCTTGATACATTACACGCTCAAAAAAATGCTGGGTTAAATACAACCCAGCGCTGGGTAAAATATGGACAAACCCAGCTATTGGGTTGTTTTGAACCAGTGGTTGGGTTACTACCCAGAAGGTTGGGTTAAACATTTAAACCAACCGCTGGGTCAAAACAACCCAATAGCTGGGTTTGTCCATATTTCACCCAGCACTGGGTTGTATTTAACCCATACAAATGGATGCAATAAAGCTTTTTGTTCGGTCTGTTCAAAAATTGTTAATGGTAATAATCATTGAAAAGCTGAGCTAAAAAAAAAAAAAAGAATATTTACAACATTTAAGGTGAGGGAACATCTTTTGGGCAGGTTCCTTATTGTTAGGACAAATTATTTCAGTCGATTTTATCAGAACACTCCATTACTTGGTGATAACCATCTATGGCAGTTTAAAAGAAGAAAAGCAGGGTGGGTACAAAAAGGACAAAGTGTCTGGAAAGAACAGCTGTAAAAAGACAGCAAGTGAATGAGAGAGACACTTTGATTTTCACTGTATTTTCATAAAAATGTATACTAAAATTACCCAACCACCACAGGTGTAAACTGCTAACATTCTTATAGGTTGCACATTTGTATGAAAGTATATGACTTCACAACAAGGTAAAAATTTTAACAAGTTGCTTAGTAGCATGCATATTACTAGCATATTGACTGCACATTAGTATATATAAAGCACATATTCATGCCTTGTTCTGCATGACCATACTTAAAATCCCTTAATTCTACCCCTTACCTAAACTTAACAACAAAGATACCTAAGCTAAATACAAATTTGCGCACAGAAAATAGCAACTTTTTTTTGTATGATACTGTTATCAGTATCTATCTCACTTCACGCCTCCAAACAACAATTTTACTTGCCAAACATTTCCTAAAGTTCTACAAAAAATTATAATAAATAAATAAAAAATAAAGAAAGAAACTCCACAGGAAACTGAGAAGACTTAAAAGCTGTAATTGATTTCAGTTCACAGAGAGGGTCTTTTTTTGGCATGAGACTATTGATTTCTACCTTTTCCGCTCTGTGAGGTCTGGCAGGGTTTTGCCAACATCCCTCTAATTATTTTTTAGTCTAAAACAGTAGAAAGAAAGAACAGACTGCTAAGTTATATGAAAACTGTCCACATACGTTGACATACACCCACAAATATATAGTGTTATAACTTCAGGATTGCCAAAAAGCTAATGGTATTGCAACACAACAAGCAGGAATGAGGTACCATGCAAAAGACAACCTCCTTTTCATAGAAGAAAGTGGAAAGGATGAACCCAACTATAACTCAGATAAGCCAAAAGTCATTAATGTCATTAAAAAATATATAAGTAATAATATTAAATGCACATATAAGCATGATCACACATTGAATGATACTGAAGTTAAAGGTCAGGTCTCATGAGAAACTAGAAGACAGGCTGAAGGTAGGTTGGGAAAATCTGCATGTGGCCTTGAGTAGAAGCTGCACAAATTATACCAAAGGTCAGAAAGATCCCAGGGTGGATTGTGTCCAGTCAGGGCAAAGGTAGCCAGGGTAGGTATGATAAATGAGATACTGTAATAGTCTCTGGAGCTTTGAAAGGGAGGACAATTATAGTCAGGTAATGATGAGGGTAATTTTGCATTCTCCTAGACCAACATGGCAGCATAACCAAGGTATAAATTGCATAGGGAATCACCATCAGTAGTGTAAGCTAGGTGCAGTCCCACCAGCATGACTTGCAAGCAAAACACATTCAATCAATGAGAAGATGACAGGACAAACCACTATGATTCTGATACTGGCCCCATTCCAAAACAAAGACAAGTCTTAAATTCCTAGCATGGCGAAAATGTTTCTAAGCTCTTGGCTCAGTATGAATATCAGACATTATAATATAAATTATTCCACAAGAAGGCAGCACAATGGCAAAGTGCTTTAGTATATATTGAGGATGTGACCCTTGTAAGTATAAGACCATTTACTTTCACAGTAAGGGGTTGGCAAAGGACAGTTGAAAGCAATATTGTTAGACGTAAGAAGGATCATTTTTAAATTAATCTAAGATTTAAGACATAGTCAGTGTGACGTTACAGTGGGAGAAATCTATTCAGAGCTCCCTGCTCCTTGTGTTCTGGTATAGCACTGATTTTAACATGTATACCTAAGGCTCATTGGAAACACCTGCCTGTGGCAAAATTTCTGCAAAATGATGTCCAGTAAATGGTGCTAAAGCAATTCAACAGATGAACTTGAATGTGAAAACATATTACGCTTTTGTATGTTATCACGCATTCCGAAATGAATCACAGTAGGTCACACATTAGAAAATAACAAATCCTAAAACCCTACCCTAAAGCTAAGTAATGTTGTAAATAAATGGAAATGTGAGATAAAAAACAACTTTACTGAGCAACCTTTCCCATTTTATGTTTTTTTTAGCTTTCTTCAATAATTCTTTGAGTTCTTTTATCATGACTTGTGTTTCTATGACCTCTCCTTTATTGAGCACTCCTCATTAGCATTATAAAGCTTACCAAGTGAGCTATCAATCAAGCCGTTTACAACGTCGTGAAAAGCCATCATATGTAGCTTTTATGTGACTCGTGCATACAAAATGAATATTTTATAAATCTTTTTTTGAACGTCATAAATATAAGCATTCCATGCAAGAAACCATAGCAAAAATAGTCTTTATAATTAATCAAATCTAATTTGTCCCTGAAATCATGGGCGACATTGTGTAGGGGGGGATTTTGGGGGGGGTGGGGTGGGGGGGGTGAATGGACGGACATCATAGGCTACAACCCGGCAAAGTTTCAGGAATGATAGCCGCATATTTATGCCGGATTCACGTTCGAAATAGCAGTGATTGGCAATGGACGGAACATAAAATATGTTGATTTAATTCTGGAACCGGTCCTGCCAATCCTTTTTTCCAATTTTTGAAAGATTTGTTTAGTTCTTCTTTTATGAATTTTGGCTTTTTATCTGGACATCAGCATTTGTGAGATATATTCCATCTGAAGAGTAATAAGTTAACTTTTTTTATTGAAATAAGCTAACAATGTTGGTCTTTAAAAGACCACTTCTGAAAGACACAGAGCTCGTTTTGGAAAGCTGCATTGTTCTTTACTTTTTGTGAACTGACTTCACAGACAGCAGATGGATAAAAGTTAAAACTAACAAAACTGATGTAAAGTTTTATTTTCATATCCATATGTTTTAATCTATGCTAAAAGCAGGCACTTCCTGCACAAATATGTTAGCAGACTTGTGTCTGTTAAAAGCATTTGGTTTGTTTAAAAGCTCAGAGCATACAGAGACAGGTGAGGCATGAAAAACAGATTGTATGAATCTCAATCTAAGAGGATTAATTAAACATCCCGACCTGTTCTCTCAGATCTTACGAGAAGACATTTGTTCTTATTCCACCAGCTTTCCACATCATGCATGCTTATTTATGAAAAATGTGATTAGGGATGTAAATTTGTTTATTTGACATAATATCCTGCTTTCACCTATCCCATCTTCATCTCTCTCACCAACAGAGGAACATATGACAAAGACTGTGAACCTCTCCAAACACCGGCTGCACTCAAAATTTAATTTAGCAACAAAAAAAAGCTCTCGCTTAAAAGGTTTTCTGATGGGCAAGATCACATTATTATCAGAGAGACAGATTTTAAATAAGAGTAGATGTTTCAGAATTTCTCAATTATTCCTCTGCTCCTGAATAATGCTTTAAGTGTACATTAAGAGGATTTTAGTGCGGTGAAAAAGAACTGTAGGGTAGAAGATTATGCTGAAGATGCCAAGTCTGTGGCGAGTGGTGTTAAAATGCATTCAGAGTACAGATTCTCTGGGTTTTTCACTAACACGGATTGCTGTCGAGTCTGACTGCAACAGCAAGATAAGTCTAGAGGCTAATTGGTTGATATGTGTGCATGAATACGAAGCATCTTTCACATTATACCAATTTACATCCATTGCTCATTCAAATGGAAAAAACATAATGCTCACTTTGGGTATATTTAGTACTAATGAGTCAATTATTGATAGGGTAGGTTTTTAAATTGGGATACTATTTATTATGTCATGAACCATATGCATAGGTTTAAAAAAAAAATAGACTAATTTGCGAATCTCTGTCATGCAAGCTATTAGATGAGCCAGTTTAACCTACGGCGGTCCTGCCTGCTGTAGAAAAGCAGACAATGCTGTGTAAGTTAGGCCCTTACACATCACTGCTCACCCACTCTCTCCATCTCTCTCTTTAAGTGCTGTCACCACTTTAAAAACACATTATTTTCTCGTCAGCAGACAGACGGACACAATTTATATTTCGCCATCTACCTCCAACTGAGCCATTAGGAAGGGCAGTGAGTGGACGAGGCAGGAACTACAGTTAATGCTCCATTTTAAATCTTTTAAAGCTTGTGTTATGAAACAGTCAAGACAAGCCCTTTGTTCTTAACTCCCGCTAGTTTCCTAAGGGTTGCTGCTGAAGCACTGTATTAGATGCTTTAATTCCTCTAATGAAGAGTTAAACACAAAAGTAATGGCTGAAGATTCGTCTCTGTGAGCGTTGTTCAGTTATCCTGTTACATTCATTGACCCACAACAGTTAAGACGCATGCAAATGTGTTTGCATACATGCACATTTAAATGCATGCATGTGTGTGAAGGGAAATGTACAGTAAGTGCCATGCTTAGGGACAGCACCCAAATAAGTGCCAAAAGTGTTATAGCATGGATTTAATTACAGCAGTATTTTAACCAATTAAAGCCCACTGAGTCATCACAATAGCATAAAAAATTGATGTAAGTTAGTGATCAGAGTATAAAGCCGCTTTTCCACCGAAATTGCCTGGAACAATTTGTCCCAGGAACTTTTTTCCTAGGAACTTTTCCCCCCAGACCTGTTGCTGTCTACGTTCCATCGTGGTCTATAGTACCGTGAAGAATAGGCAAATAGTCTGGTGATGTAGGTCTGCGAGTGTTTCTCAATAACAAGTACGCAAATTTCGGACTTGCATCCTCGGTAGTTCGGACTTCACGAGTTCAACTCGAGAGTGTGAACTCACGGGGACGGGACGACACAAGTCCAGTCATTCTGTAAACAGCACCGTAGCCTACTTGATAACGTCAGTCAGCTCGCCTTGGCAACTGCCTCTTTTCGTTTTCATTTAAACATATTAATAACGGCAGAAATGTAGTAGGGAACGTACATACATTACAATAAAAGGAAATATTATCATCAAAACAGTGTTGCCTTTTCAATTTAAGTTTTAACCATATTAATAATGATAGAAAAAGACCAAAGATTACCTTTTAGATTTACCCCCAAACTAATTTACTCTGTTTCGCACACAGAGCAACGAGCCAGCGGCCAAATGTCAAAGCCTATACACGTTGAAGGCTGCTCTTGGTTGGGATCTGAGCACCGACGCCCGGTGATCGTGATGGAGCTCACGTCTCCGAAATCGGCAACACACATTTTCAAATAATCTTTATAAATAAACTGCAGATTTGAGTTTGTAACAACTACGTTCTCGCCTGAAATACTCTTAGAACTACATTTCATGACACAATGAAAGTAACATTTATAAAATTATGTGAATAAATGGTGGTTGAAATACAATGCTGTGTGAACTCAACCAATCAGCATGTTCAGCACCCAAGTCCTACCCCCAAAAGTTCCGGACCTTTGAAAAAGTACTAGAGCTGTGTCCGAAACCACTCCCTATCCCCTATATAGTGCACTATATCGGGTGTCAGCCATTTTGTAGTGCTGTCCGAATTCTGAGCGAACCTCATTCCCTACATTCGTTCACTACTTTTTACCCACAATGCATTCTGATTTCGAGTGTACAACCGATGTACACTTGCTGAAGCATTATTTCCCACAATCCAATGCAGAGTAGCCACGACCTAGAAGACAGAGTGGGAGCGAGCGGGTTTGAATGAGAGATGCCATTTATATCTTTATTATTTCTGCTTTAACGTTTATTTCATACAGTATTTATATTAAAATATATTATGTGGGCAATAACTCAGTTTAATATTTTACTAATTTACTGAGGTGGCATCATTGTTAACTTACAAAAAATGATGATAATTTGGTGGATAATTTAAAAACATTCGTTAATCACCTGTATTCATTCTGATGTCAAATTAACGGTTGCCTGAGGGCGCTCTACGACCATTATCTTATCTGAGCTCAAAACACTGCTCGGGAGAGTTTCAAGATAGCTACTAAAAATAATAAATACAAAAAATTATGAACATGTGTTAATGTATGTTTAATTCTCAGTTAATTCTCAGTATTTTAATAATATTTAATGATTATGAACATAAAAGCATTACAAAACAAATTAATACCATCGATGAAACCACAAAGCTGACAAGGTATGTATAATTACAATATAAAGTCATTTTGAGTGTTATTGCTATTAATATTATTTTCTAAAATAAGGTACATGTAATATAAAAGTACATGTGTGACAAAGATGTTTTTGCAACAGTTCCAAGTCTCACGCGCAGTCTATACGTCACCATCCGAATTCGTTCACTTATTTCATTCACTCCTTTCTGATATAGTCCACTCAACTGCCATACACTATATAGGGATTAGTAAATGAGTGAACGAGTGAGCGATTTCGGGCACAACTAGGCTTATACCTCGCGAGCAGGGACTTTCTGAGGGGCAAGTTTTTACCCAGAACTCTATTTAGATCCTGGCTCCTGCGGTGGAAACACACCGAGTACCGGCACAAAGTCCCTAGTTCCTGCGGTGGAAATGGGGCTTAAGACTTACAAGGCAAATGATGCCTGTGACCTAAATCAAAATGCTACTCCAGACAGGCACAGGGGTATGATGTTTCTGCTAATCATACAATAAACAACTGAATATAGGATTAGAGCTGATGGATAAACAAACTGCCAGTGGGACAATATAAAAGCCTCACTAATGTATTCACTGTTGCAGAAATGTCTTCAGATAACACAGTGCCTTATTAACATAGAACTCCAATTAATGAGGGAATATGTCTAAAACAGTTGCATGTCACATATGCATATCACAAAAAAACGGATGTTTTTTTTTTCTTTAAATACAAATCATATCAAAGATAATGTATACGGGTTGATGTGACAGGAGTTTTGTGTATTTATTGTGTAACACTTAAATTAAAAATCTTCAAATCTGTATGCCACAACATGAAAACCACTGACAGTGAATAACATTAATTATAGCATTACAATGGCACCTGTCAAGGGGTGGGATATATTGCCCAGCAAGTGAACAGTCAGTTCTTGAATTTAATGTTTTTGAGGCAGGAAAAATAGACAAGCAAAAAGATATTGGACAAAAAATGAAAGCTTGATGGCTGGGTCAGAGCATCTCCCAAACATCAAGTCTTGTGTCAAGTGTTCCCACTGTATTCAGTTAATACCTACCAAAAGTGCTGCAAGAAAGGAACATCCGGTGAACTGGCACCAGGTAATGGGTGCCCAAGGCTCACTAATGCACATGGAAAGTGAAGGCTAGTCCATCTGGTCCATTCACACAGAAGAGCTGCTGTAGCTTGAATTGCTGAAAAACCTAATACTGGTCATAATAGAAAGCTGCCAGCATGCATCACAGCTTGCTGAGTATGTGGCTGCATAGCCGCAAACCAGTCAGAGTGTCCATGATGACCCCTGTCTACTACCAAAAGCATGTACAATGAGCATGTGAGCATCAGAACTGGACCATGGAGAAATGGGAGAAGGTTGCCTAGTCTGATGAATTAGGTTTTATTTTTGATCAGGATGGCTGGGTGAGTGTGTACAAAGACTAGAAATACACAGACGGTTCACTCCTGTACTTATGAATTAGATAAACTGCAACGCACAATATGGCAGAATAGTCCCGCCTTCTAAATGAAAGAGCCAATCGTTGATTGGTAAAGTCATTGCGTCTCTGCAGCGACCGTTAAAAGCTCCGGTTCCCATAGAAACATCATAAGCGCGTTGGAACTCTGCATGTGCACTTGCTGGTATAGCCTGAAAAATAAGCATTTTAAATGCTATTTAAGCATAAGAAACAACATTCATGGGGCAATTCATTTCAAATTTTGTTGCTGATTTGAAATATGTAATTTAATCATGAATTCAGCGAGCAGTTTTTTGAGATTTCAGGATTCCTCCATTCATTTAGATAGGACTTGGTCTTGTTTGAGCTACCCGGAGGCGTTGCAAATATGGCGGCCGAGTGAACGGACTTTCCTTGAAAGGGACTTTGGTGTGCATCATTTACCTGGGAATAGATGCCAGCAGGATGGACTTAGAAGGCAGTAAGGTAAACCTTGGGTCCTGGGATTAATTTGGATGTTACTTTGACACATACCACCTGACCTACCTAAAGATTGTTGTGGAATATTTTACACCCCTTCATGGCAGTTTCTGTGGTACCTGCACAAGCAGTAGCAGTATTCCTTTAAAACTCAGGAATTAAAGCTATTCCTGCTACTGTCTTGGTTCCCGGTACCACAGGACATGTTCAGAGGTCTTATGGAGTTCATGCCTCGATGCATCAGAGCTGTTTTGGCACTAGGGGGACCACACTATATTCGGTAAGTGGTTTTGTTTGTGGCTGATCCGTGTAAATATTATAATAGTGACGCTCAAATTAATTAGCTGCGCCCTACACCACAGCCATATGTGCTTATAAAAGTTTCATTTTCAAACAACAGAACAAATGGGAGTTTGGTTCAACTTTCCTACAGATCCCGCTTCTGATGCTTTAAATATATTTTGAACCTGTTCTGGGCTTTTTTCCCTCCTCCTTTCATATCAAGCATCATGAGTCCAACACTCGTGTAGTGGGCACAAGATTGCACAGGAGCTGGTGTTCTAATTCATCCCAACTGTTCAGTAATACAGGATTTCAGTTCTTTCCATCCCAGATTCTTAAGACATTTTTCAAACACATTATTTTGTATAGCGAAATAAAAGAAAGAG
Source organism: Sinocyclocheilus anophthalmus (assembly GCA_018155175.1). Taxonomy (NCBI): domain Eukaryota; kingdom Metazoa; phylum Chordata; class Actinopteri; order Cypriniformes; family Cyprinidae; genus Sinocyclocheilus; species Sinocyclocheilus anophthalmus. The sequence goes on along the minus strand of JADLZN010003902.1, from coordinate 288,293 downwards.
ATCATCAGGTTAGCTGTTTTAATATTACTTGCCGCGCGCATCCAGCCGCGTAACACGGACAGCGCTGCGTGGACCTACTGTATTTTAATACTACGAAAGCATAACGCGATGGTCCGTCTCCGTGGACGGTTCCACAGCATGCGCTTAGATCGGCTTTCCCAGAGTTATTGCACATCTGGCTGTTTTTATATTGTTTTATCGACGGATTGTACAAGTTCGAGTAGCAAGGGGCTTCTTCACACAGCCTGCGCATGCACAGTGGTGCTTTTGTACCGATACACGCGGTACAAGTACGTTGGTTCCACAAAAATTAAGCACGCGTATTTCCGCACAGAGCCTCCACGCACACTCTCCGTTGACAATTTTTACGTCACGCATACCATAGCATAGCGGACCCGAGTGGCACTCGCACACGCAAAGTATAAGACACAGACTTTATAACTTCCACGGTAAAATCTTCAATCAGAGTGTGTACGCGTAGGCTTCATAGCAGACATCCTCACACGCCTCTCATTTTTGGGTCAGTAGGCTACATAAGCCCAACTGCGCATGCGCAGGCTGTGTGAAGAAATCCTTCGATACCCGCACCTCTACAATCCGTTGATAAAACAATATAAAGACAGAGAGCAGTTGTTTGTTTACTGTTTACATGTTTATTTACTGTTCAAGCCGATCTACTGCACATGTGTGGAACACGTCTGCCGAGCGGACCACCAGCAGACACTTTCGGTAGTATAAATACAAGCAGTCCATGTCCGCGCTATCCATGTACGCGTCTGAATTGCGAACAAGCGCAATATAACAAATGCTTTAGAATGAATGAGGGTTAAACTATTCCTTTACAGGGTCATCGGATGCTAAGTTCACTTTTACATGTTGTTTGGACTGAAATGTGTGTTGGCAGTGTGTGAACAACCACCCTACAATGATAAAAATCCACCCAGTGCTTTTTTAAGCGCTAAAAATAATATCCCCTTTTTCAAATCAAGCCGTTCTCAGCTTCTTGGCTGTGTGACGTCACACGGACGAAGGCCCCTCCCACGATAGTTGATTGGCATGGCCGTCTTACCTTAGACCCGCCCTGAATGAGCTGTCACCAGTCCGCCATTGTTTCAACGCCGGAGCAGATGTAGACAAGAATGACTCATAAGCGATTGCGGTGTTTTGTTGTTGGATGTAATAATGAACATAGTCTTCATTTACTCCCGACATCTGAGCCGCCGAAGATGCAGATGATTACGTTTGTTTGTGAAGGGAATGCGCCCCCAATCTGCCTAAATGCGTCTATGTTCGCGCAAATCATTCGTTATCCAGCAACACTTACAGGCAGATGAGTATAAGGGGGTTCCCTTCATGGGAACTTCGAACTGCGTCCTCTAGGGGTCGCTATGGGGAACGCCTCATCATGACCCGTGTCTGAAGCATACATTGAAAAAAAAAACCCCAACTCGTTGGCCGGCGACAGCCATGATGTCACTACCGGTGTGACTACAGTATAAATCGGTGCCGGGATCTACACATCATTCTCTTCTTCGTCTTCATTGACTGTTTTGTTTGAAGCGTTCATTTCTGTGGTAAGAGCGATCTCTATTTATCTCATTTTGGCGAGCACTAGCAAAGCATTTAAGGGTGTGTGCATCCGTGTTGACGTTGTTTTATATCTGATGACACACACGATCTATGCGTTGTTTTGTTTGGGCAAAGAGCATGCACACGATGTCTCTGAGGGGGCAATCGGCATGCACTGTAAGCGTTTTTTCCAAAGAAAAAAGCTCCGCGCTCGTTTGTCTCTCTTTTCTTTCGAGAAAGAGGGGCAGCCATCTGCTTCCCACGGTACAGGACCCACCGCTGCTGAGGCACGGAAAGGAATGAGCTCATGGGGATCGCAGGTGGATCTAGCCGATGAGTTTGAAAAGGGGTTTCCCTTTCGCGATCGTCGGCTGTGCACGAGTGTGAGCCGCTGGAGGATGATGTTATTTTAACATTGTCTGATTCAGGGGCCATTTCTCTGCTGGGATCAGCCCAGCAAAAGCAGGAAATAGCTGAGGAGGGCAAGAGAAGCTGAGGCTTCCCATTCCTCCTGCCCTGCGTATGATGAGCTTTTGGAAATTATGGATCGTGCCACGGCGAGGCTTTACTTGCCGTGAAGCGGGTGAAGAAATTGACGTCGCGAAATATCTCGATGAACTTTTATTTTTCTGGCCATAAACCCTCCATCTCAGGTGAACCTTCCTTTCTTCCTGTTTTTCATATAAAGAGTGAGAAGAATGAATAGGGCGGTTTTTTCTTCACTCATTTCAATCGCTTCCAGCTACATTATGCCAACCTCCGTGCTGCTCAAAGCTGTTCTGAAAGATCCCCTATAAGATACCTGGTCAATTCTATCTCTCTATGGGTGAGACATCTCTACACTCCCTTCCTTACATCTCCCTCGGATGCCAGCCCATACTCGGCCTCAGCAGGTTGGTCTTCGCTTCATGCCACTAATGGTGAGCTCCAGCATATCAGGCTGACCTGCTGAGGCCCGGATAGAATCCAGGTGCTGAGCCCGACACCCCCGGGGTCCTAGCCCGCCCTCAGTTTGGAGGATCAGAGACTGGCCCTCAGACAGCTAGTGTTTCGGCAGGCTCCGCTCCTCCCGCCGCCCTCGGTATGGCTAGGAAGAATGCGGGTCAAAGTAATGTGAGTAAAGAACCTAAGGATGTGATCCGACATGGCGTCAGGTGCTTTGTCCGGACATAGTGATACCTCGAGTAATCTACGCATTGCCTTCGGGGCTCTTACCTCTGCCTTTATCTCACCCTTTGCCTAAATTCCCCTGAACACATCTTCTCCACCTGACCGAGGTTTATGGGGAAATTTCCTGCTTATAGTCTCCTATACGGGACCTATTAGGTTTGTTTGTTCTAATTGCTTCATAGTGCCATCGTACGTTGTCCATTCTAGAGCTTCTCCGAACCGTAGCTCGACGCGGGACCGGTGGGGAATACGATCCCATGTCTAAATATATGTATATAATACTATATAGGTATTTGCTAATAACTGTGGTTGTGTTGTATCCCCTTCTTCGAGTTTCCGTTCATGTTTCCTTCCCGGGACTTGTGTGTTCTGTCCCTTTTCTAGGATAAGTCCTTGATGAGGCCCCCTCTGAAGCCGGGTTCGGAACTGGGTGCTCGACTTGCAGTGTTATTTCACTCATCGATATATGTCCAGAAGGTAAGTAAGCCGGGTTTCGGCTTCATACTTCCTGGTTCATGCGGCCATAACACAGGCTTCTGAGTTTTTGTGATTATCAGGCCCCCGGCACGTCACTGCAAAAAATTCCTGGACGTCCAGGCTGGGGTTACGCTTTCATGCAACCCTGACTGGTCTACCGTATCTGGGTCGCCCTGAGTGGTTTTCCCGTCACCATATATCCTCGATGCTCACCCCCCCCCCTCACCATTGAGAGTTATTATGATTATGGTGTTTTCTTTTGAGCGTTAATCCTCTCTGAGGAGTTGGATTCCTCGCTCCATGGGCTGTCCTCGTGGTAGTTTGAGCAGTGCTCCCCTTTTATCAAAGGGTTACCTGGAATGAGCAACGTTATTCCTCTGAATTCGGAGTTCTCCTCTCACTTGAGAAGTTTGAGTTCTCTGTTTTTCCAGAGCGCCTGGATCCAGCAGCATCAGGTGAATTAGGCCCTTCCCCTGCCTCCCTGATGCGCTGAGTGTTTGGCTACCTTGCAGTACGCTTACCCTTCTGATTCATACAATCGCGCTGTAGGTCAAGCCCCCTCTCATTGAGAGCTGGGTTTGTGCTCCCTCAGCCAGGGTAAACTACTGCTAGCGTTCCAGCTTTGGAACATGCTGTAGGTCGAGCTCCCTTCTTGGATTGAGAACTAGGTGTGTTGTTCCCACAGCTAAGTAAATTATTGCTAGCTGTTCCAGCTTTGGAACATGCTGCAGGTCGAGCCCCCTTCTCGGATTGAGAACTGAGTGTGTTGCTCCCTCAGCTGAATAACTGATAGCTGTTCCACCATGGGAACATGCTGTAGTTTGAGCTCCCTCTCCATTGAGAGCTGAATGTTGCTCCCCCAGCTACAGATTTACTACTAGCCACCCTAGCATTATAGCCATAGATATAGCGTCTGGGGATACGCTAATTTTATCTATAGGCTGCTTTTTCAGGGTGCCACGAGAACCCCTAGAACGTATTCAAGTGTGTGCACGTAGTTGCCCACTTTTCTAAAAGCCACATAAGTGGTAAGTTTGCACGCTAGTACTCTGTGTTCTTTTCTAAAATCCTTTATGGTAAGAGCTACGCGCAAGACTTCTTGCTCTTTTTGAGTGGTTTAAAACCCCTGTTCCGCCTTGGGAACCACTCCTCCTATGTATCCTCTGGAAACCTACTTAACAGGGTGTTGCTACTAAAGGTCTGTTGAGACAGTTCCTTCAGCACATACAAAGAAAACGTGCGGTAGCCCCTGTGTGACAGGCCAAGACTAGTATGATTCTAGGCGCTTGGTCGTATCCCCTTAAAGTAATCCATTATTATTCCAAGCCTTGAGCTCTACCCCGGCCCAGGAGTCTGGCCCTAACAGGTAAGTTTGGTTATGTAGCCTAGGCCTTTGGCCGTAGGAATAACGTCACTGACAGCCGTCTAACGTCCCAGGGGCGACTCCCATGGCAATATGGTAGAGTTGTTACTTAGTGCTCGCCATGGTTTCTGGCTTGCACTCCCCAAAGCTTGGTGGCATGGGCATACCATTCCCCATAGCAACCCCTAGAGGACGCAGTTTGAAGTTCCCATGAAAGGGAACGTCTCAGTTTACTTATGTAACCATGGTTCCCTGAGTGGGGAACGAGACACTGCATCCTCTAGTTTTTGTGCCATGCTGCGGACACAAGCTTCCGACGAAGAAGTGATGATGTGCGCTACCGGCGCTTATTTTGTACTAGTTGCGACGGTAGTGACGCAATGGCTGTCGCCGGCCAAACGAGTTGGTGTTTTTTCAATGTATGCTTCAGACACTTCACTACAGGCTTCCCCATATCGAACCCTAGAGGACGCAGTGTCTCGTTCCCTACTCAGGGAAACATGGTTACATAAGTAACCTGAGACGTTTTTATGAATCTTTGCAATCGCCTTTCCTAATAACATGCTAGTTAGCAAGTTTCGTGCTAAATGCGGCTAAAGTAAACAGTCTCTCCGAGCATGGCTCGTCACCCCACAGAAGAGAGGGGCGGGGTAAGCATAGCTCATTAGCATTTAAAGGGACATGCAACAGAACGGGTTGATGTCCGCAGAGTTGATTTTGACAAGGTAAAAAGGGTGTTGTTTTACACTACCATTGAGAAATTTTAACCAAAGTATGTTATAGACTTTTCATTAAGACCCTAAAGAATAATATCAACTTGTGGAAAATGGGCATCCGATGACCACTTTAATTGTATGTACACTAATATGATGGACCCTGATCATACACGACCCCAAATGACGTTGCAAGCCATAATAGCTTCCGCTCCTCTGGGAAGGCTTTCCACAAGATTTTGGAGTGTTTCTGTGGGGAGGATTGCCAATTCATCCAAAAGAGCATTTGTGAGGTCAGACACTGATGTTGGACAAGAAGGCCTGTTCCAGTTCATCCCAAAGGTGTTGGGGTTGAGGTCAGGGCTCTGTGTGGGCCTTCCAAACTTATCCAACCATGTCTTTATGGACCTTGCTTTGAGCTCTGGGGCACAGTCACTCTGGAATATAAAAGGGCCTTTCTCAAACTGTTACTGTACGTGTAGCATTATCCAAAATGTCTTGGTATGCTTTACAGTCAGTACAGTACAGTCAGGCAGGTAATGTTCTATTGACAGCTGCCAAACCCAAACCCAGACCCATCAGACTACCAAACAGAGAAGCATGATTTGTTGCTCCGCAGAACAGGTTTGCACTGCTCCAGAGTCCAGTGCTATGCACCACTCCATCCAGTGCTTGGCATTGTACTTGTAGATGTGAGGCTTGCATGCAGCCATGGAAACTCATTGCAAAAAGCTAGTGCCAGTTTGAAACTCTTCAGCTATATGGAATCAGCAGAGCATTGTCAACTTTTACACACCATGCTCTGTGGTCTTCTTCTTTATGGCTGATTTGTTCCTGTTTCTAAACACTTCCACTTTCCAATAATACCACTTACAGTTAACTGGGGAAAGTCTAGCAGGGATGACATTTTAAGAATTGACTTATTGCAAAGGTGGCATCCTATCATAATACCACAGCTGAATTCAGTGAGCTCTTTACAACAACCCATTTTTTCACAAATGTTTTTAAATGTATTGCATGGCTAGGTGCTTGATTTTATTATTATTATTATTATTTTTTTTACATCTTTGGCAATGGTCTGTCACACCCCTGGACTCTTTGTGATGTGTTTTCCCTCCCTAGGTGTGCCGTGTTCCCTTTAATTAGTCATTCCTTGCACCTGTGTTTTCCCAATCACCCAGTGTTTAAAAGCCCCAGTCCTTTCAGTTAGTGTGTGTCGGTCCTCAAATGTCATTCCTTGTGTTCCAGTGTCTCCTACGTACCCCGTGTGATCATTAAAGACTGAATTGATGTTATCTCAGTGTTTCCTCGCTCCTTGCCTCCCGAGAAGTGTGACAGGGTCTAATTAAAACAATTCAATAATTAGGATGTGTGTCACAATACTTTTGTCCATGTCGTTTATATATTACTACCCTTCAAATGTTTGGGGTGGGTAAGATTTTGAATACAGATAATGTTTATGCTCACCATGCCTGTATTTATTTGATCAAAAGTACAAGAAATATTATTAGAATTTAAAATAACTGCTTTCTATTTTAATATATTTGTAATAATGTATACTTTAGTATATATGATGTTCTATATGGCATTGGCCACCCAACAACCACCCACATTAATTTTCAAACCTTATTCATTTCACTTATTTCCTCTCATGGCAGATTTACTTTCTATTATCAGAACATAAGTAAATGAATAGAACACGCCATTAAAAGTACAAAGCTGGGAGACTCTAAATTAAAATTCAGACTGAGCCATGGAAACTAAAATCCTTACAACCCAGAACTTTGACAGGGACCACTGACGAAACTGGAGGGGTGAATTAAGCACTGAAGACTAAAGTTATTTACACTGAAAAGAAGATAATCACGCCTGACACCTTCAGATCTCTAATCAAAGAGAAAGAGATTGTAAATATCCTGATAGGGAGAGATTCTCCTCCCAGCTTCACACACTCTGAAGCTGTCAGATTAAGTGAGTAGCCTATGTGGAGAAATGTGCTTAAGGAAGGGCAGAAAAAGCTATCTCATCAAAAGAGGACAGTGAACCCAAATGAGGACCACTGTACTAAGCTAAATGCTAATAAATTTATAGGCTTCGGATGCTAAGCTCGTGTGAACTTAGTTTATATGAAAAAAAGATGAGGAGTGCTGATGCACCAATACTTAACTGGGTTGCAGATCATTTTTGGTTCCAAAGGAAAACTAAAGGCAAGAATGCTAATGTTACATACAGTATCCAAGCTCACAGATACTTATTGTGCATCACCAAGGTTCAATCAGTAATTTCAAGGTTTAAGATCAATATCTTTTGTATGTTTCAAATGCATGTTTCATCCACAGAAATGTTCCAAATATGTCTGTTTAATGAATTTTTGTTCAGCCTCTTTAATGTTTCATCAGGAGTCCTTTTTTGTATCGGTCATGAGCAGAGACCGCAAAGTTTTCACCTGCATATTATTACTTAACACTATTATTTCTCATAAACAAACAGTTTATAATATAAATTATAGTAGAAATCAAGACTTCCTTTAAGAGTTAAGAAACATCTGAAATTCTCTTCAGCCTCAGGCACGTTTTTCAGTCTCACATTCATCCTTCACACCTTTGAAAATCCATGGATCCTGTTCCCTTTTTCCCTCTTTTTACTGGTCAGATGATAAAACCTAATTTGCACACTACAAACGCTGTGATGAAAATCCTCATTTCATTTCAGTATGTAGTTAGCATTCAACACAAGTATTCTTGACTAGCTACCCACGTTAACACATTAACTTTTAAGATACTCCCTACATTTTCTCTACAGTGAAGAGAAATTCAAAAGAAAAAGTTTTGTTTTTACAACATGGGGCAATCATGGGGATTTAAACATTGAAATTAAGTTTGACTTTTACTCACATGAATTGCTCTGAAACAATGTTTAGCTAATATTTGGTTTGTATAGTTGTCCAAATCATTTTCAAGGTGGACAAACCTGATTATATATTGATTAATTCTTGTCAAGTTGTCAGAGTATGCAGGTTGTGGTTCTACTAAAAAGATCTTGTTTTGAAAAATAATTTGCTCCATAGTAATACAGAACACAAAAGGGACCATAGGGTAATGATCACAGTCTAAAAAGCACATACAAGTATAATGAAAGCAGTCTATATGGCTTGTGGGTTTAACTTTATTTTGATGGTCCCTTTAACACATTCTGTTGACTATAAGTAGCGTTGCACCTACACATCTACACAAGTCTACACAAATCTACACATGTTTCACTAGAGTATTAGTAGAGTATTAGAGAGTGGTAGTGTTAGGGTTAGATTAAGTTGACATGTATTTGCAAAGTTACTTATAGTCAGTAGAATGTCTGTTGGGAGACCATCACAATAAAGAGTTAGCAGATATTGAGCAGACAGGCTACTTGTACTTTAATGCGAGTTAGTTGACATGTAGGTGCAGTGTTACTTATTATCAACAGAATGTTCAAAGGGGACCATCAAAATAAAGTGGTACCAACTTTTGCACGTAGTAACTCCATGTGAAAAACAGACTGAAATTTAAGTTGTTTTCCTTGAAATCCTTCACTTCTGGCATTTATTTCTGGTGTATTAAGCCCTGTTCACACTGTCAGTGATTTGCAGATTCAAGTTCAGCGATTTCAAGGTGATATGAGCCAAGTCGATCCAGTGATCAATTAATTTATATATAACCATATATAGGACAATACTAACAGATGGACAACATGAACAAAACACTCTGCACATGCATGGTTTACCCTGGTTCCCTTTGGCTGTGTAGCATACTCGAAGGTTTAAGTGGTTATGCATTTAAAGCCACTCTCTCTTTTTCCCATGTTTTTCTCTCAACAATCATGCCACCACCACTAGGCTATTATTATTTTTTATAATCTGACATGAAAAGGCTTTGAAAAAGAACACAGAACTCTATTTCCAAACTAGAATTATATGCTGCGTCTAAGGAGAGTGAGAGTTAAGATAAGGCTGCAAGAATCCACTCACAAAGGAGCCATTAAACCTCTTCTGACCCGCTCCACTCTGTGAATAATCAACATGTTTATGGAGGAAGGAGGAGGCTGTCACCTTTCTGAATTACATATTATCTGTATAGCAAAGAAGCATTATTTCAAATTTATAAGGTACTCAGTCTGTGGTTTATTTTAAAGGAAGAAAAAAAAATGCAGAATCCAATCTTCTGTCAGAACTAATGCAAACCTATGTTCAAGGCAATGGTCTTCTGTTGTATTAAGTTATTTCCATGTATCCTGACTGTAAGGGCAAGTTAAACATAGTTTGGTGTAGAATTACTCAAAAAAGTGTAATGGTCAATAAAATTAACTACCACAACAAAGGTCTACCTAAACAACTTCATATCATGTCCCATTTCCATTTATCTCATTGGCAGCTGCTTGGATGGTGCAGATTCTGTACAGGGGCGAATTGTAGGCCTATATTTACACCTACATTTTTGAGCCAATCAACTGAGTAGGGTTGCACCAGCCTTAAAGGGATAGTCACCCAAAAATGAAAACTTGATGTTTATCTGCTTACCCCGAGGGCATCCAAGATGTAGGTGACTTTGTTTCTTCATTAGAGCACAAACAAATATTTTTAACTAAAACCATTGCAGTCTGTCAGTCTTATAATGGAAGTGAATGTGAATCACGGCTTTGAGAGTCAAAAAAGAAACATACACAAACAAAACCAAATTAAACCCTGCGGCTTGTGACGATACATTGATGTGCAAAGACACGAAACGATCGGTCTGTGCAAGAAACTGAACAGTATTTATATCGTTTTTTACTTCTGATGCACTGCAATGTCTTAACTGTCTTGAGCGTCTCCTGAGCGCATCCTCGACAGCCGACACGTGACGTGTCTTCTTCTTCCTGCTTTACGGCGGATGGCAGACTTATAAGTGCATTACCGCCACCTATCTCTCAAATGGACCATTGACACTCTATCTACAATCTCAATTAGGAGTGTCAATGGTCCACTTGAGAGATAGGTGGCAGTAATGCACTTATAAGTCTGCGATCTGCAGTAAAGCAAGAAGAAGAAGATACATTACATGCTCAGGACAGTTCAGGTGCTCAGACATTGCAGTGCATCAGAGGAACGATACAAAACGATATAAATACTGTTCAGTTTCTTGCACAGATCGTTTCATGTCTTTACACATCAATGTATCGCCACGAGCCGCAGGGTTTAATTTGGTTTTGTGTGTGTATGTTTTTTTGACTTTCAAAGCCGTGATTCCCATTCACTTCCATTATAATACTGACAGACTGCAACGGTTCTTCGACGAAAGAAACAAAGTCACCTACATCTTGGATGCCCTGGGGGTAAGCAGATAAACATCACATTTTCATTTTTGGGTGAACTATCCCTTTAAACTGGGACATAAATTTAAACTAGGGGCTTAAAACTAGTTACTTTGTAGCTCTATATCTAATTTGGTTGAACTATTTGTTCACAAAGCAAAATTCATCAAGTAGGTTGTGAGTTCTTCATAAAGTGTGGTTGCATAGTATGATGTTTGCCTTTCATGATCATGATTGCCTTACAGTAGGCTTCATAAATAATAATGATATATTAAACAGTATATTTTACAAGTAAATAATAAATATTCCAGAGCTGCTTCAAAATGAGTCAAGGGAAATGAATGCTAATACAACAATCTGTAAAAATGTACATTTACTTTTTTTAAACACTGGCATGGAAGTGACAAGAGTTGAGAAGGTAAAGTGCACACTTATAGCTTAATGCTAATTAGACTAATAAATAATTTATGCACATAATTTGCTCTCCTTAAAAGCACACAAGTGTGCATTTTATCATCATGTATGTCTAAAGGATTAAAGACATACACTAGTTGTAATTTAACACTGCTGTAGTCCTATTTAGTAATACATAAATTGTAACTTGGGAGGAGGGGACAGCATTTTCAACTAAAAACCGAAAACCTTTTTATGCGTTTTGGCCATTTATTTACATGATAACAGCATTCTGGGGGCCTAAAAATGCAAACTTTTGAAAATGGCTTTTCCATTTTTAGTATGTATTTGTCATGTAATTGCACACTCAGGCAATACCTTACACAAGTATGCAATTGCCTGGCAAAAGTTACTTACCTTTGGTTATTAGCTGATTCTATCTAGCTACTTCGCACAACATTGCGTTGCAAAATGAGTTAGCCAACAGCAGAGTGCATTAGTGCTTAACCATTATTTCCATATTTTTCTTCTTCATTTTTCCTATAAGGATTTTCTTAGAGACTTTTTTCTGGTGAATCACAACATTACAAACGTTTATATGAAGCAAACAGCAATTTTTCTGTTGGAAACGACAAATATAACTCCATCCTAAATATTTATTTGAAAAAACCTTGAAGATTAGCAAACAGTACGTCAATTTATTAAGTGATATGGCGATAAGTTGGTTCCTCACAAAAGCAGTTTATTAAGCACATTGAAGCCTCTCCTCCTTTGACATCCATTAAAAAAAGGGCCTTGTCTCCTTGCCAGTGTACTGCTGCATTATGCTTTTTTTGATAACCTTGAAGACTCCCCTTGGGGAAGGGCTCTACTGTGATTGGTGGACATTTTTCTGCAGGATTATGGGTAGTGTAGTTCTTCACTAGGAATTATACTATTGAACTTGATTAATTTTTTTATTTAGATGAAATAATGCAGGTGCAGGTTTTTTAAAAAGTATATATTATTGATAAACAACTTAATAGTTCTTGGTAGGTCTGTCTTTAAATTCTTATAAGTTAGAGGTTAGTTAATGTTGTAATTAAGGTGTGGATAGACGGATACAGCTACGGCTAGAAACTAACAATAAATTAAATTTTGTACCTTTTTGATTGCGTTTTATAAACATCTACACCTACCCCAAACCTAAACCTACTCCTTACAATAATGCAAAAAAAAGTGATTATTGAAGTGTGACAAAAGTAAACAAACAAAATGGCCATTGACATGAACATGAATGAGTGTATTTCAACTTTTTTTTTTTTTTTCATTTTAAAACACTCTTATATCAAATTAAAGTGGAATTTAGTTTGCCATCGCTTTCCCACGATACTCTGCAGATGCATCTTAACCCAATAAAGATGGCATTATGTTATATTTTATAACACAGATACTCTATAGTAATATTGTAGTAATACTTTATTAATAGGATATTTATTTAGAATATATATTGTCAGTTACTTTTGCTTCTTTAAATTTATATGCCATTCTGCCAGACAGATTAATCAAAGAAACGTAAAGATCTTTTCTATATGTCTGGAAAAAAAAGTGGGAGTAAGAAAATCTTTTCTGCAATTTAACTTACATTTTGTACATACAGTAGGAACACTTCATTTGAAAATGCCATTGTAACTAATCTCACATTTGCAGCCTTACTACTTTGGTCATTAAAAAAAAGAAATAAAAACAACTAAATGGCAACTATGTTTGTATATGCCCTAAATTATTCTGCATTTCACCTTAGCTGACAGAAAACCACATAAGAGCTTGTAAATGGCAAGACACACATATGTCTTCTCAGTGTTTCCTACCAGTCAGACTGGTCACTCATATGGCCCTCTCCGTTTTATTTTTTCCATAGCACTTTAATTTGATATATGTAAACTTCAGTAACACATTTAAAGCATTATGATGCATTCAAGTTTTCTAATCTTTTAATTAAAACACAAACGCATTAGGCTCAATTTGTACTCACAGGGGACTCGTCAATTTGTCATAATAATACTCCACATGTTCTGATGTTTCTATTTTTCTTTTGTTAGATGATTTTAATACATGGTTGCAACAGAGAACAGGAATAATTCAGGAATAAACAGGAATAAAATCCCTGAAACAATTTTTTGTTTGTTTTTTGTCTTTTGTTAAAAAACGAAACTTTATCACCATCTTTTCCATTCCTGCCAAAAAATATGTGCCTTCAAATCTGTCAGTTTCTAAACTTAATTTTACTGAAAAGGCAATACAGGAATGTGTGATTTGTAATTAAGGAATAAAACTAAAATAAAAGTAAAATCGATTAATATACTATATGTGTATAAGGCTGGTGTATCAACTTAGAATGAGATATTAAATACAAAATTCCCAGTCCTACAATTATCAGGAAAACTGAACCCCATTGAACCATATTATTCATGCTATATTATTGCAATACAAACTGACCACACAAGTGGACTTATTTTCTCTGGACTATAACTACCAAATACATAAAATACATTAAATAATGATAAAACATAAACAATACTTTGTGCAATCTCTAGGCTATATACTTTCTACATGACCCAATGTACAGTGTTTATTCAGAAAGACAGTACAGGAAAGTATCTTCTATAGGATAATCTGGTTTTGGAAGCTCCTGTTGAGATCTTTATGAGGCAAGACGATAGAGTTTCGAATGATGACCTCTGATGGAATATTCACATTGCAGCCTAGAAGGAAAATATAGAGTATAGATGGTCAGACAAACTTCCTGTTGTGGAAAAACTGTTGCCACATACAGTACATGCAGTAGCAAGATGATTGTTATAACTTCTTAAGGAACAGCTCCACCTTCTGGAAGAAACCAACTAGTACATCGTATTTATGTGTTTAAAACACTCAGTAGATTATCAGTAATGCAGTTACAACATGGCTATATTATTGGAATATTAGAATTAGGCATATTAGAGTGATTTCTGAAGGACCATGTGACACTGAAGACTGGAGTAATGGCAGCTGAAAATTCAGCTTTGCCATCAAAGGAATAAATTACATTTTAAAATATATTAAAACAGAAAATAGTTGTAATAATATTTCACAGTATTACTATTTTTACTGCATTTTTGTTTTACAAAATAAATTTGGCATTTGAGCATTCTTTAATAAAACATTAAAAAATATTTTAAAATTTAAAAACTATATTATATTGTATTGTATTGTATTGTATTGTGTTATCTATGTTGCCACTAGATTATAATAGAGGCAATATCTTCATACCAAGGATGGTGATGGATGGGGTTAGACCTCCATCTCTGAACAAAGTCTCGCTGTCAATCTTAGCATATGGGTCGTTGGGATTGGGGTCACTCGGAGTTCCTTCTACTCTTGCCCATTTCCCCACTGTACTGTCCCACCCAACAATACTGTTCAACACACAACAGTGATCCTGAAACAGAGACTCACATATTTAATAAAAATCAATGTCACGTTTCTTTCTAATGTCTGATTGTCATTGTAGCAAATGTAAACACAAGAGTGACCCACTTCACCTGTAACACGGCTCCATGTAAAACAATGGACTCCCTCACTCTTACGCCTCCTCCAATTGTCACCCCTTTGCCAATGGAAACATTAGGACCCAACTGAATGGAGAGAAAGAAATTGAATACAATGCAGAAGCATATATTTACTGTATATAAGTTGTTGCCTATGTTCTTACCACAGCAGAGGGATGGATGTTTGCTGTAGGGTGGATATAAACATCCCCTGAAGGTGGAAAACTAATTTTCAGTGACCTTGTAGCTGCATATAATTATATAATACAACTAGTGAGTTCTGTGTTTACATAGGTAAATTATGTTTGATAAAAACACAGCTTTAAGATCAACTTCTTCATGCAGCATACCTATTATTTTGGGGGTTCCATCTTGGTTTGTGGCCAGTCTTTCAGGATGTGCCTGATGATACTGCTTGAGGTACAAACGACTAGCATATATTGCTGACCTGTGTTACGTTATATAACATCATGCATAAGTAACAGTGACAGAAAGGGGAGATGACAGGTAAAAATTGAGAGAAAGGCAGATTTACCCTGCAGACTTTATCTGACTCCAGAAATGCTGTGTTTTGTAGACAAAGAGTTTTTTCTGTCCTGCTAGGGTTGTAAAGATGTCCTGTTCTAGCCGAATCACCTCTGGCATCTGCTTGCCATTAGTGAGTCCTTCCCTGTGGAAAAAAATAACTCATTTCAGTGCAAACAGGTCAGGCTGACCTATTATTATAATACACGTAAATCTGTCTGCAAAGCGGTTTAGAGGCTGAATTATGTCAGTGACACTCACTGGATCCTCTCTTGCTGGTTCCTCTGGAAAACCGTCCCAATATGGCCAAAAATATCTTGTGTGAACAAATAGATCCCACAGTTGATAATGTCACTAACAAAAGTACTGGGTTTCTCCACAAAATGGAGCACCTGAAAGAAATGAGTGATACAAGGATTAGTGTAATTAGTGATTATTAGTGTAATTAGTGTACAAGGAAGCAATCTTGTACATATTTATTTATAGTACCTCATTTGTCTCATGGTTTTCCACAATGCAGCCGTAGTTCAGCGATTGTGTTCTATTGGCCTGCAATGAGAGAGATATAGAACAATCCTGAAACAATTTACCACTGTTTCCACTATTTTCAACATTGATAAAAAAACATTTTTAATGTTTCTTGAGCACCAAATCGGCATATTATTTATTATTAAGTATGATTTCTGAAGGATCATGTGACACTGAAGACTGGAGCAACGGCTGCTGAAATATCAGCTTTGCCTTCACAGAAATATGTTACATTTTAAAATATATTAAAATAGAAAACAGTTATTTTAATAATATTTTACAATATTACTGTTTATACTGTATTATTGATCAAATAAATGCAGTCTTGGTGAACATAAGATTCTTTCAAAAACATTTTAAAAAACGTTTCAACTTTTGAATAGTACAACATATTATATTTATTATTTTCTTAGGGCTGTCAGTCGATTAAAATGTTTAATGTAATTAATTACATGATGTGTCGATTAATTAATCACAAATTAAATTTGGCTGTGAAATTACCCACAAAAGATCATTTAAATGTATTATTGCGTTAGAAAGTATCAAGTAGACTTTACAAATAGTAGCTTTAGAAAGAAATCGTTTATTTGATTCAACATAAAATTTATCACACATAAACATTTAGGCTTCAACAGCCTAACATAAACTATGGAACATAAAAGAAGATCATTTGAGTAACATCTCAGTATTGTTTTGTTCATACAATGAAAGTCATTGGTAACCAAAACAGCTTAATTACCAACAGTCTTCAAAATACCTTCTTTTATGTTGTGCAAAAGAAGAAAGTCATACAGGTTTGAAACAAAATGAGGTTGAGTAAATGATGACAGAAATATAATTTTGAGTGGACTATCCATTGAAGTTTTTTGTAAATTAAGATACTCTATCGCTTATCATATGATATAAATATGAGACAAAATCTCATAAAGGTGCATTTTTGCCCCAATATCTTGAATTTTAGGGTATAACTGCATGTATGGAGTTGTTGCCCTGCATCATATTTGTCAACGGGAAATTTTATGAAATGTAATATGATGTACAGGTCTGGGCACGGGACCAGTGCGTTAACTGCATTAAAATATTTTAATCACATCATTTTTTCATAACTAATTAATTAAGTTAACACATTAAACTGACAGCCCTAATTATTATATTACATTATATTATATCCAAAAATCATATTACCCACTAATTACTAAACATAAACCTACTGTTGTTCCAAGTAAGACTCCACAATGGTTCTCGCCATGTTGACGGTGGAACCGAAGCATTTCCTGCAAGGGGAACTCGGAGCATACATCAGCATTCATGATGAAAAATGCAGCCGGACCCCCAGACAGGATCTGGTCACGAAAGTGATAGATCCCACCACCTGTACCCAGGGCGGCAAACTCCTGCAGGTACCTTCAGATTCAAAAAGAAATAAATTGCGTTAAGCCTATGTATTTGACACGTTTTTACATTACGGGACTATCAGATCTGGGAGACACAATATCAGTATAAATATCATCTGTATTATATAACACAATAAAATAGTTTAAATTAGTCTTTGTTTAAAAGATCTGCTGATCTGAACTGGTACCTACCTTATTGGGATTTTAAGCTCCTGCTGCGCAGAAGAAATGAAGCGGTTTAGCTCGTCATTGGGCTGATAAAAACCTATTAGTATGATCTCTTTCATATCAGGAACCTGTAAGAGAATAAAACATGGCAAACTTTCAAAACAGATATTGATTACTGTGACGAATGTTCATCTTTATGCTTTACATGTGATCTAAACATAGTTTGCAGTGTCTTACTTGGGCACAGGCTTCTATGTGATGCTGCAGCATGGGAACTCCTGCCACAGGGAACAGTGGTTTGGGCACCTCGAATGACAGGGGGCGGAACCTGGTACCTGAACGCAGGGCGTTTTATGAAATGCGTTTTCGAACAGGTTTTAATATCCATATTAATATCACCATATTTGCTACTTTTAAGACCGTTACTTTGTACAGCTAATTCGAGTTGATCATATCAGACGCTATCACGTAGCTACGTCCTTTGCGCCACGTCATCATATGTGATTATGTTGTTGCGGTATCATTCATAACATTCGTACAGTTAGAAAAAAAAAACTAAAAATCTCACCTTTTTGAGGGCCCCCAATTAGGATAATTGCTTTTAACATTTTTCAGTTATGAGGCAGTTTACTCTTTTAGACGACTGAATACTGATTTAGTACGATGATTATATCACGTCTAGTTTTTATTTAATTACTTCATGTAAATCTGTTTATGAAAACGAATGGTTACCAATTTTGTTTACGAAATAAAAATCAGCTTCTATGTCAAAAAAAATTTCTGACAACGCTGAACTGCGTCTAAAACGTGTTCAACTTCAGCATAACCAACCAGTTTCATTAAATCCATTCGGTACAGTAAGGCGGAAGTGAGTGTACTGTAATCCCGCCCACTGTGACGTGTCTGCTGCACTTACCAATCAGGTCGTCTTTTTGGAGATATAGGTCAACTTATGTACAGACTGGTCCAGTTGTTCCATATTTAGGTCAAACAAGCATTAAATAAGGTTTAATAAAGACCACAATTTCGGCCTCATGATTCTCATATATTATAGACAGATAACAGAAAACATTTCTTAACGTTTCTCTCTCTTACCTCATTTCACATGATGACAGTTGGCTCAAATTATCTGCCACAAGATGGCAGACCTAGTCTTTTTTCCCCAGTCTAGTCTTGTTTATCACTTTCATAGATGAGATTCTATCATTGTCACCTGGGTCAGTGACAATTAAGGATGTTTGAGATAATGTAGATAATACATATAAAGAAAATAATAAAGGAAAAGCATTGTAAAAAGTTTAAAACATATTCAAAGTTCAAAACATGCATACCAAATAGTTTCGTATATAGGGGAGAGTGGGAAAGGTTGCAACATTTTTTGCATTTCCTTCAGTTCGAAAACTGAGACTTAATAATTTCCTACTTCTGTTAACTTCTGTGAAAGTTTACTGAACTGGGGCCAGTTGCATATAACATAGCCACCATGTTAAGACTGTGTCTTAAGAACTAATTTGTCTAACTAGCAGTTAACCAAGTGTTAATCAGTCTTACTTTTAAGATTCAAATCTACCATTTATTTAACTGTCGTTATAAGTGTGTGTGTGTGTGTGTGTGTGTGTGTGGTGTGTGTGTGTGTGTGTGTGTGTGTGTGTGTGTGGGTGTGTGTGTGTGTTGTACTGCTTTTTCATTCTGGTGGGATCTTAAACCTGAATACACACAGATTCATGGGGACTCGTGTCACGGTGGGGACCTAAATTGAGGTCCCCACGGGTAAACAAGCTAATGAATCACACAGAATGGAGTGTATTGAAAATCTGAAATAGCACAAAGTCTCCTGTAAGGGGTAGGTTTAGGGGTAGGGTTGGTGTAGGGTAATAGAATATACGGTCTGTACAGTATAAAAACCATTACGCCTATGGGATGTCCCACTTTTCACAAAAACAAACCTGTGTGTGTGTGTGTGTGTGTGTGTGACAAAGAGAGAGTGAGATAGAAGGAAATTCCACATTAGACCACATTAGACTCAGACTGATTTTTAAAAACCTGTTTACTTAAATAAAAAGGAGCGAGACCTGACTATTGAAAGGGGTTCTTTATTAATTCATAAAATTACAATTTTGTAATGTTATGGCAAGCTTTTACATGGTAAGGGACAGCATATTGGGAAGATTACAACAACGATTGCAACTGTCCCTACAGCCTGACAGCCACAATAAAACTTGCTATAGTACCTTGACACAACATCTTCGACACAAGAAAACACTGATTAAAATGATGTAATATGATATGATATGATATGATATGCTATATGATATGATATGATTACTAAAAAAAAAGTCGGATCATAAAAAAATTACTGCTACTTTTTACCATGAAAATTGTATTTCTTTATTTTTGTAGAAGGAATGGTAACATGTGGCTGCTTTCTTCCAGGAAGGATGAGGGGCTAATTGAGCATATGCAGTAATATCATCACTGTAGCTCATTCCTGATTGAAGAAAGCCATGTTGCAACCATCCCACTCTCCCCTGTTATTGTTTGTTTTATAGTACATTATGAGCATTTTTCACCAACGTGTAACATTTATAACCATTTTCTGAGACTCTAAAATGAAAATGTTTAACGATCACGTAAAAAGTACGTTCTTGGTCCCAATACAGGAGGGGCATAACTCTTTTGGTATTTTATAAAACAAATATTAAAATAATTATCATCACATTTATTACAAAAGTTATAATCATTTATATTTCTTTAAAAAACATTTTAAGGTGAAAATAAATAACAGAAGCTCTGGGTTAAAAAATAGACGCGGGTAAAGTGTGAAATTACATATTAAATGTATTTGAAGAACTTAAAGTAATTAAATTTTATTAAAATGAAAATGTATTTAAATAAAAATGGGGGGCAATGTCATTGTCAGTATACCAAAGCCATATTAATTGAGGTTTATATAGTAGTAACAGCCATGAATCATGAACTGATGATATAACTAACATCCATCTTTCAAAGTGAAATGTGAAACATTATATATTACCCGACAACATTCTCTGAAAAGAACCATTGTTGAACAGTATGCAGAAGCCTTGGGTCATGACTGGTATGAGAAGCGCTGATTGATCTGGAGGTTTAAGTCTTTATGGACATATAAGGTTCTGGTCTCAGAAGAAGAAAGACCACACAAGCTGTTCTGTAAACAGTGTCCCCTTGCTTGTCTGCCCCAAATGAGAGCCTCTTCATTCTCAGACACAAAGCATATAGTAATGTTCCTTTCACACCACTCTCGGCAAGGATATTAAGGGATGCCCCCTATTCTCTCACACCCTCTGTTGTTTTACTATCTCAGAATGTGTCATGGGTATCGTCATAATTTAAATGCAAGGAGGAGATGAGAGTTTATTATTGGTATAAGAAATTTCTCACTTGTGTACTCCCATTTTGACTTGTTTATTGCTATATTGTATGTAGTCCAGGGCGTCACTCAGACTAGCTATCTTGTTAACCCTTGAGAGAAAATGCAGTTTATATGGTATGTTCACATTTAAACACATATACACTCTTAAAAATAAAGGTTCTTCACGATGCCATAGAAGAACCTTTTTGTCTAAATGGTTCCATAAAGAACCTTTAATATCTGAAGAACCTTTCTGTTTCACAAAAGGTTCTTTGTGGCGAAAGAAGGTTCTTCAGATTATAAAAAGGTAAGAAAGAGATGGTTCTTTAAAGAACCTTTGACTGAATGATTCTTTGTGGAACCCAAAATGGTTCTTCTATGGCATCGCTTGAAGAACCTTTTGAAGCACCTTTATTTTTAAGAGTGTAGTCTTTAAGGTTCTAATAACTGAATAACTAAAAAACTTTATTCTGGTTTTGATCATAGAATTTGGCAGATTTATACATTTTTAAATCACATTGAAGAGTAGATTCAGATCAAAAGTTTATTTGTGCATCAAATATAAAGTGTATTAAGTTTTGCAAGCAATTAAAATGTTTTAGACCTAAGATTACTGTGAAATGGTTTGATATCTCTCCTTCAATACACATCAGACATACTCGTATTCTTATATTTAAACTACTGTCATCATATCTAAAAGGTAGAGAGTATCCACCTAACTCGTGCTTATACTCTTCATTCTAGAACATTCCTGACATTTTTTTTCTCCAGTCAGTTATTTTCATCCAGTTCATCCTCAGATGCAAACAACTGCCTGGAACATCTAACATATTTCATGTTGTAGCTTTAAAACAGTTCAAAAATAAAACTTTGTTTATTCCCTTCAGGCATCATCTTTAGCCTGTTAGGTGTTTTAAGCCTGATAAACAATTTGAATGAAGTCATGTGTTAGTAATCTGGGTGTTCTTTAAGGAATAAGCAATGGCCTTTTGCTTGCTTTTGAATAAATAATTATTCCTGGGCTGTTTCTGTTTTTGTATGTTTAGCAAAACTAATTCCTACAATAAACGCTGCCTGTAGACAGTCACAGTTTGCAGTTTGTGGCCTGTGTAAATAAATACTGGCAAAGTATGTGTGAAATGTTGACTTTAAACTTAGCACTTCTTATGTGAATAAATTAGCTATAACTTTATAAAGGTTAATAAAAGTGATGTTCTAAAGTTACTTGTTTTTTTCTTTCTTTCTTTTTGATAGTTGGCTTTATTTTGCACAATTAATGCTTTAAAAAAACAGTTGTATACTGTAACTGTCTTCTCCATGGTATATGCTTAATAACAGTGTAAAAAATAGGTGAGTTTATAGATTCCAAGTTTAGAGAGATTTATAGCAGAGTAAAGCTGTGGAAATGCTTGAGGATATAGCGCATAAATGGGTGGCAGTTAAAAATGAGATATTGACTCTTTTTGTTTGTTCCTTATAAGTCTGGTTAATGTTCCTGCCCCAATGCCGAAGATAAACTCCCAGAACAAAGCAGCGAGGGTCTTTTCATGATGTATCCTTTACCATTGTTTTGTTGTTAACAACAGAATCTCTTAAACAAGAGTTTAAAACCCACACAATAGTAATGTGTTTTCCAGCTTTTTGCGACACAAAATTAGACTTTGTTTTTAAATCTCCTATTTAAAAGTATTTCTAATCATCAGATATCAGCAGCTGCACCCAATCAGACCTGTTCATTATGACTCTTGAAATCACATCCCATCTCATCATTATGGTAATCTCTAAAACCTCTAGGATTGCCATTGAGGACTGGACTTTTGCAGAATATAAGGGAGATTAAGTTTCATACCAGCAGCAATGGAAAATTCACTCACCAATTCACCTTGTGGTGAAGCAAAACAGCACAGGAAGCTATTTTATCTAGGAGACATTCCCATGATGTGTCCATCTTCCACACACACGCACAAGTAGAAGAGTAACAGATAGGTTCATAGCCATATAAGGCTCCCCATGTAACATTTTAATATAAACTGTTGCAGACATGCAACTCAACTCTGATTGGTGAAATGCATCTTCAATATGGCCCAATGAGGGGCCCCCATTTATAGAGAGGTCAAAAAGTTAGAAGCATCCAAAGGAACACCCACGGAATAATCAGAACACTTCTTTTCTGGTTTCTGTCCAAGCACCAAAGGGACAGTGAGATTCTCTTTCTTTTCAAATTATTAAAAAGTTATTGCCTTTCAGTGAACGTAACTCCAAATCAGGCACTGGTGACAGGCTCAAGATTTTTATCTGCATTTGTGTTCTTAACATACTAATAATGTATCAGATTCTGATGCTATCTTGCCATCTGTTTACCTCCCAGCTCTGTTCTGCTGTGCTGATGCCCATGCACTGGAAGTGTTTCCCTAATAAGGCAATGGCGCTCCCCCCTTTGATGCCACACAGATATGAAATGTGTTCCTGTCTCC
The DNA here is from genome assembly GCA_018155175.1 of Sinocyclocheilus anophthalmus. Classification (NCBI taxonomy): domain Eukaryota; kingdom Metazoa; phylum Chordata; class Actinopteri; order Cypriniformes; family Cyprinidae; genus Sinocyclocheilus; species Sinocyclocheilus anophthalmus. The sequence continues at coordinate 265,234 of JADLZN010003902.1, read as the reverse complement.
AATTAACCTATTATAGAATGGAGTCTAAGCTTTTAAACAATCAAATTCCACTCCCCAGCCTCACATATCTCTCTCCTTCCCTCTGTATGTCTTCTCTCTACCCTCTTTTCTCTCCTCCCTCTTTCATTCTGGTCCAGAGGGGTTGTCCCAGCAGTGGTTTGAGTGGGGAGAACAGAGAGTTGCACAGTGACCACAGACAGAGCAGGACCTCCACTAAGTCACTGGACCAGTGGGATCGTGAAGGAACGTTCATACAACTGGACATCTGTATTCATTTACAGCTTGAAGAAGCCCCTACCAAAGGAACTGAGAGGGACTGACGAAAAGAGCTTTCATAAATTTGGTTTTAATTTCTAGAGGTTAGTAAAGGAAGCCAGATGACAGACTTTAGGGCAGCTCTAAAGCCCCGTTCGGGGCTTAAGCCAGGGTCTGAGATCAAGACAAGCACCCCAACAAAGGTTGACTTTAGGTCATTGCTCAACAAGAAAGATGGTTCACCCAAAGCACCTGCTGCCACGCCACCTCCAAGCAGCGCACCTTCAGACTTCAGGTCCGCCCTGAACAAGAAGCAAGCACCGGAACCAGAGAAGACTGAGGAAAATGAACAGAATTCATCAAAGCTAGCCCCCAAGACACCACAGAAGGAAAAGCAAAGTGATGTAAATGGCGTAAATGGTGGTGCAATTGATAAAAAGGTTAGCATAAAGGAAAACGCAACAACAGAGAAAAAAGCCAGCAGCACTGATGCAGGGACAACTGAAAAAAAGGAGAAAGCCAGCCCAGAGAAAAAGACAACTGATGGACAGATAACAGAGACAAATGACAAAAAGGCAAAAGTTGTGAATGGGGGAGAGAATGATGCAGGAAAGCTGCCCGTTTTCAAACAGCCCCTCAGTGACATCACTGTGGTGGATGGAGAGAGGCTGAGGTTAGAGTGTCAGGTGACCTCTGACCCCCAAGCAGTCATCACCTGGATTCTTGATGGGAAAATTGTGAAAGCATCCAAGTTCATTGTCTTATCACAGGAAGGTATGAAAGTAGATACGTTTGACCACAATTTCACAAGTTTACAATGCGAAATACTATTGATCTTGTATTTTCTACACAGTTCTTTATCTCTTTTGATTAATAGATGTTTAAATGTGACAGACAATTCCAATGAAATGTGATAGCCTTGGGTCTGTAGAGTTATTTAATGACGAGGACAGCTTTAAAACCTCTTTTCCTACAGCCCCTATTTTAGTGTGTTCTTAGCTGTGTTGTAAATCACATGCTGAGAGGAATGATCTTAAAGCTGAGGCTGATTCATTGCCAACTGGAGCACTCAGTGAGTGTTATCTTGGTTCTTTGAGCTCATTCCCATTAGGTTATTTGATCTGAGGGTTTAAGGTCTCTCTAACCCCTTCCACTGACATGAGACAGAATGATGATCTGAGTCGCAATTAGAAAGTTCTGAAATAGCAATATAGGATTCCCTGAGTCTAAATCAAACTTGGATGTGATGGGTGTCCCCTACATTATCCAGTGCTTTAGGCTCTTGGTTGTTCTGGTCAATTTTATGTTTAGAAAGCAGGGCATGGTCTCATCAAAACCTTTTTTGTTTGTAAGAATGTTCAATTGTGAAAGTGCAATTCTTAAGTTTTTAAATTCTTAAATTCTTAAGAAAATCTCTTTTTTTTTCTCAAGACGAAAATGACAGGTTTAATATTAAACCAAATAAATGCATTGAACATCTTACTTTTGGGGGTTAAGGCAAGTTGGATGTTATGGTAACTTAGGTTATTTATACTGATTCTTAAGAATATTCCTTTTAGGAATTCAAATTTGTCTTAGGTTTTGTCTCTAGAACAATCTTAAGAAAAAAGAAGACCGGCCCCTGGTTTTCTTACATTTTTTTTTTTCCAGATATTTGTGGTGATGTGTTCACATTAATAATGTGTGCTAATGGAATCATTTACATTAAAAAAAATTATTTATGGAGAAGAACTTTAGAATTTGAAGCCTTTGGATAATATGGAAAAAAAGCTGTTGACTATTCCATGTTATTAGTATTTTTTATTATTATTATTATTATTTTATCAGAGTCAAGCCTCAAAAGCTGTTAAGGGTGTCAACATAGCTGGCATAAGAGTTTTTACAATGTATAAGGCCAGAATTTAGTTTTCAATTAATAATAAGGCTGAAAAGACAAAACTTCAATCATAAAACAATTCAGTTGTCATATACACTTGTCATTAAATGCTACATCTTGTTTTACATCAGGTGAAAAGTTTTCACTTACAATCGACAAGGCTCTACCAGAGGATGAAGGACGCTACACATGTAAGGCAGAGAATGCACATGGTAAAGCAGAGTGTTCCTGTATGGTCACTGTAGATGGTAAGTGTGCTGTCTTCTAGACTTCCCCTTATGCATGTCATTGGAAACATATCATATTAAATTAGGGTGCAATTCCAATAACCCAATAACAATACTAACAATGTCAAATTCCTCCTAAACTCATAATTAGGATTTATTTGAAACAAAAAGGGGGAAAATATTGTTAACATTTTTGCATTCCTCTAGATCCCTCAGACCCATCAGCAGATAAGAAAAACAGGAAGAGCTCTTCTGCAACTCCCACTACAGAAAGTGAGTAAGGACACATGTTGTGGCCTGTTTACTTGTGATGTTAGTAGTTTATTTATAAAGGGATGAAATGTCATTAATCTGTTTCTCAACCTCAGTGATCATCAACATGTCTTCCATTAGTGGAACATAAAAGGAGACATTTTGAAGAATGTCCATGCTGCTCTCTTCCATATAATTAAAGTGGTATTTGGAACAAGCGTTTGACATGCCTCCAAAACTCTCTCGAGTAGTCCACAAAACTCATGGATATATATTCCAAGTTTTCATGGTCAGCATTGACACTGAGAGTATGAAAAGGAGCAGCTTGGACATTAAGATAATAATAAAAAAAAACTCCTTTTGTGATCCACCTGAAAAATGAAAGTCATCCAGGTTCCAAAATGAGGATGAGTAAACAACAACAGCATTTTCATATCTCGGTGACGTTCCTATTATGAGCACTTTAGGAAAATCAAGTCAAGTCAGGTCTTGCCTTATGGTCGCATTCATTCAATTAGAGCTGAGGGATAATATACTTTACATTTTGTGATGATACAAGCAGTTGAGATATTCTATATATTGGACTACATAAGTATATATGTGGATAAATGTGGACATACAAAGTTGGACATACTTTATTTAAAGAGCTGGGCTATAATATAGTGAAATTTTGTAACCAATCATATATCTGAGATTTGTAATGTAGTATATATTTCTTTATATATTGAAATCCACTGTTTATATTCAAAATCTTGTCTACAACAAACATTTAATTACAGCAAATATTCAGTTGTGGCGTACTGTAAATAGGCCTTGTGTTTGTTTTACCCCACTTTGAGGTATAATAAACATTTTACTTGCCTTCCAAAAACCACAATAATTCACAATTAATGTCCATTTTCTCCTTTTGATGTCCTTAATCATCTGGAATTGTTGGCAAAAGCATTTAGTCCTTAATTCTACTACATATTTAGTGAACATTTAATTCCAATTTCCCTTTCAAAAATATTTGTCATGTCAGAAGTTGACCTTAGAGACGGGAACAATAGTCATCACGCGCACTCTATATAGACTCCCAAAGAGGATTTCCATCCCACAGTATCTGACGGCAGATTGTATCTATAGTGCTCAAATGGTTTGCCTGTTTGTTTTGTTCCAGCTTTTAACACAATGGTCACACTAGATCCTACATTTTAATCCATGTGATCACGGTAGAGTAGAAAATAAACTCAGCCGATGGTGTTTTGGAACAATAGGCAACCAGTTGTGCTGCTGCATTTGGTCTTCTAATATTTCATAAGCATAGCATCCTCTAAGTGGCTGACATTAACATTGCAGTTATGCTCTTAACAAACAATGTCAAAGTGATTTACAATTTAGTGTCGCTAAAAGCATGTTACTGGCAAATACCAGAACGGAGTACATCGTATTCCCACAGTGCTTGTGGAAAAAGTTCAGGTGTGTCCAAGCATAAGAGAGAAAATGAAAGATAGGAAAGAAGCAATCGAAGGCCTAAAATGGTAGACTTCTGTGAGCTGAAACACATGAAGATCTGACTGTCCTCTCCCTGTTCTCCCCCTTTCTCAGTCTCTCTGTTTGGAGTGTGCTGGAGTATTAGTGGGGTTTACATGTTGCATTGTTTCTTGACGGCGATCAAACCTTAAATTAATAGTGGAGAGAGAGAGAGAGCCACTGCTTCCTGGATCTTGGAGACCCTATATTTAGCATGTCCGTATAAGGGGAATTCCAGCAAGACACAGTGTCCACACAGACACTCTCTCCCTGGATGCTGATCAGGAGCGGCAGTTTCCTTAGAACTCCTGTCAGTTCTCAGATGAATGTTATTTCCTTTGAAATGGTGTAAAATGAAATTTCAATCGTGTGAACAGGGTTGATTACTGGATCTTTTTGACTACTGGATTGTTTGATTGGTTACTGAATGGAGAGTTTATTATTTATCAATTTAAGAAGGAAGAAATGAAAATGTTAATTTCCTGCAATCGAACTATTGGGTATTAAAATACATATAATTTCACATTGTTTTGTGACTTTACTTTACTTTAACAAATTAGGCATCACATTTCTTAATATGCATTTATTTGCATATAACAAAAGCAATATCCTCTATAAAAGACCTCTTTGACAATTACCATTTCAAAATCATTGCTATCATAAAACAAAATATAAATCTATTGATGAATAACTTTTTGAATTAAGAAATAAGATATTATGTTTATAATATGAGCAAAATGATGCTAACCAATGCTAATATATTTTTTTAATGTGGTATGAAAGCTTAATAACTAAACATTTACCACTATTCAAAAATGTGTTATCTGAAGCTGCAAAATATTGTCAAAATAGTCAAAATTGTTAAATCCTTCTAAAATAATTATTTATGCTTGAAGTTCCTCCAAAGGGATAGTTCACCCAAAAATAAAAATTCTGCCATTATTTACCCTCATGTGATTTTGTTTGTTTCGTATGTAACGCAACAGAAGATATTTTGAGGATTTTTTTTTGTCAAGTCAATGGTAACCAAAACTGTGGTTGCCAATATTCTTCAAAATATCCTATTTTGTGTTCTGTAGAAGAAAGAAAGTCATACACATTCTAGCCAACACGAGGAGGAGAAAACTATGAACATTTTTGACTATCCCTTTAATAAAATGTTTATTTTAATAATTATGTAAATATGTTTAGCTAAAAATGCACAGTAGACGCTGTTGCAGTAGATGTTATCTTATGTCAATACATGCTCTCTCTTCTGCAGATGAAGCCAGAATAAAGAAGAAACCAGCTCCCGCCAAACAGGGTAAGATTACTCTCCCATTATCCCTTACATAACCATACAGGCCCAAGAATATTTGACCTGAAGGCCATGTACAGAGACACATTCTTGTGTGATAAGCTGTCTTGCAGAATACTGATAGTAGACAGACAGAGAAAGAAAATACGCAATATCTATTTTCCATGAGAGTGTTGAATATGAACCTATGTTTTCTTATGATGCCACGCAGGTTCTCCGCCACAGTTTCTGCAGTTCCCTGGAGATCAGAAGATCAGGGCAGGAGAAAAGGTGGAGCTGTTGGGCAACTTTGGAGGGACGGCACCCATAACTTGCACCTGGCTCAAATTTAAAAAGCCGGTAAGAAAAGGACAGAGAGTTCAATGACAGATCATTTGTTCCCAAACCTTCTGAAATAAAGGCAACTATTTACAGTGATTTTTGACTGCACCTTGAAGAAATTTCCCATGTGAGGAAACCAATCTAAAACTGACAGCACAAATATTTATTGTAAAATTATATCTCAAAAACAATTTTGGAACAAAAGATGATTTTTATAGCCAAAACCGATCACCCATTTCTTGTCATCTTGATCAGCCGATACAGATTCTAATACCATTTTTGGGGGATCAGTTTCGATTCGCAAACACTGTTAAATCAATGTGACATAAAGTACTATAGGTCGATTAATTGATATTCAGATAAACAGGAATATATTTAATTGAATTATCAATAGTCATTTTATTGTAATAGTAAAGAAACATTTTGAATGATTAATTTTTTTATTGTATTGCCTGTCATTTGATTGACTGTCTAAGACAGCAGGCTTTTATTTGAGAGAAGAGTTGTGAAGATATAGAGCATATGCGAACTGAACAGCTGCTGCTGTTAATGTAAATTGAAAATTATTTAATAAAGAATTTTGGTTAACAACTTATTATAGGGAACAATTCTCACTATTAACAAATTGCTTATTAGCATGCCTTTTTATAACAGTAAAGAGTTTATTGAGGCAAAAGTCATAGTTAATGATTTGTCAATGGCGAGAATTGGACTTTGAAATAAAGTGCAACCGAAATTTTGTTTTATACCCCACCTGTTAACTTTAACAGGAGACTGAAATGTCTCTGCAAGGTTGCACGAGCGTTTCATATTCGCTGCCCCTCTCACACAGTGAGCAGACTCGCATCGTTTGTGTCATTATTAGCATGAATGGTTTTTGTGATTCATCAAGTTCAGAGACCACTGATTGATTCATTGCTGATTAACTGAAGAATCTGTAGTACAAAACACTTAAACAGATACATTAATGTATAAAATGAAGCAGAGATTATGCAGAACCCACTTTGGGAACCAATGTTAGATGACAGATGGTGAAATGAGAGTGTGAGGATGGTGTGGCGGTTGCCTATTGTGATCTTTACATGTTGTTTCCTAGAGATTAGGAAGACAAAAAAAAATATTTGGAAAACCTACTGAATAATTACAGTAGTAAGGATCAGTTTAGATTTCATGATTACTTGGTGTATATGTTTGATATAAAAGTGGTTAAAGAAGAGGTGAAAATAAGAAAATTAAAGCCTAAATGCGTAAAGTCCTATATACTTTGTATACTCTTATCCTGTTTAGATCCAGCCAGGAAGTGGGGGCATTTCCATAGAGACCACAGAGAACTGCAGCCACCTGACAATCGCAGCGAGTGACCAAGATCACTGTGGTTGCTACACTCTTGAACTGCAGAATAAATTTGGTACCAAGCAGGCCTCACTCAACCTCACTATCGTAGGTATGGGAGTAAACAAAGACAGGAAGTGGCACATAATGAGAAACAGGAAGGAAAAAAATGTGATTATGAGAGACTGTATTTAGCGCTTTGATACAACATAGTACCATAAAGCATATTTACTAGTAGTCTCCCTATCTTTCTGTGCATTGCTTTCTATATAACTAATGCTGACCTCTTCAATGTAAATCTATGTCCCAGATAAGCCAGATCCCCCAGCCGGCATCCCTGCTGCCTCTGACATCCGCAGGTCCTCGCTCACCCTCTCCTGGTACGGCCCCACTTACGATGGAGGCAGCATTGTCCAGTCCTACAACTTGGAGATCTGGAATTCCATCGACAACACATGGAATGACCTCACCTCCTGTAACAGCACCTCATACCACGTCCAGAACCTTCTCACTGATCGTCAGTACAAGTTCCGCATTCGAGCTGTTAATGTCTATGGAGTTGGAGAGCCCAGTGCAGAATCTGAGCGCATTACAGTGGGAGTGGAGGAGGTAACAGGTGAGAAACAACCTCTGATTCATTGTGTTACTACGAGAGAGAATCAGTGGGGACCAAAAATCAGAACCCACTAGTGAAAATTCCTACATTATACATTCTCATTTTTGTAATAATTCACTCATTTCCATGACAAATTCTACTTTCATCATGACAATTTTAATGATTTTAATTTCAGAATTTCTCCTGCCTTTATGGCAGCATCACTCGAGTTGGCATAAACTCAAGTCTTATAATATTATATGCATAAATTAATATAATGAATGTTATACAATATGGTATCAAATGTAATGTGTCGCATTAATAGTCTATCAAATTTACAGTGTGTGTGCGGTGTGTGTGTGTGTTATATATTTAACAATGATCTTATATGAATTAAATGAAAATGCATTGCATTGTCTATTACATCAATATTAAATGCATTGCATTGTATATTATATAAACATTATATGAAATGTATTATATCAAATGCATCAATGCATGTAAATGTATCAATGTGCGTGTGTGTGTGTATATATATATAAATACCCTTTTTAATTAATTTAGTTCAATATTTTTTGCATGTAAATTTACTATATTGTAAATATACAGGGAATATATATTTACACATTATAAAATATACAAAATATAGAACTAAATAAATGAAAAGGGGAAAAATCATGTAGACATAGGATGGGAAGAGGAAGAAATCTGACATATTTTCCCGTTTTTGTTCAGGTTTAATTGGAAAAATATATATATTCACTGTGGTCTCAAGACTATTGAACCCCAAAAGTATAAATGTGATGAGCTGATGCACTACATAAAAACTAAACCTTTAAATAACATTCACATTTTTCTCCAGAGAAAAAGGAAGAGGAGGAAGTTGGAGCCACTGTGTCTGATGATGGTATGAAGTTCAAAGCAATTAGCCCACCATTCCATCCCTCCTGAATCCAGAGTTTACTAATATGACTCCCACATGGCCAGTCTGATACATATCCTGTTCATTTCACAGATGAGGAGAAAGAACCAAAATACAGAGATGTGGTCATTAAGAAAGACTGCAGCGTGAAGGATTTCTATGATATAGAGGACCGCTTAGGAACGTAAGAGATGCATTATCAATATAACCATTTTGGATTTACTGTATCAGATATTTTCTTCCAGTTTCTTCAATTACCTTTTTCTTATTTCTAAAAGGGGTAAATTTGGTCAAGTCTTCAAACTTGTGGAAAAGTCCACCAAGAAGGTATGGGCAGGGAAGTTCATCAAGGCATTCTCACAGAAGGAAAAAGAAAACGTGAGGCAGGAGATTGACATCATGAACAGCCTCCACCACCCCAAACTGGTGCAATGTGTGGACGCCTTTGAGGGAAAATCTAACTTGGTCATGGTTTTGGAGATGTGAGTCCCTATATCTTCAATCTTTCAAGCCGAAAGACTAACATGATACAGGTTAACTAAATAAAAGCTTTCATGAGAAGGCCATCGGATATGTTCCAGTTTGGGAGCGGTGATCACATTGGGTCACTTTGGTGAACCTACCTTGTGTGTCCTGGTGTCTTTGAACAGACTGTAGTGTTTGTTAGTTGTTTTTTCAACACCTTTAAATCATTCCACCAGTTTATCTTTTTATGGCGAGAGTGGAATGTAAAATCCAGCACCCTGTGATGTCCCACATGTCCTTATATAGTGAGATGGAGAAACAGGGAGGTGGGGAGAAGAAAGCATGGATGCTCTTTGCTTCAGCTTGGCAGCCATGATGGAAAATAGCCCAGAATTAATTCTCCCTGACTGTAAGAGAATTGTTTAGCACTCCAGACACTGTTCGTCTGGTTGTTAAATGGAATGTGCATAAACAGTTCCAATGCATTGAGATTGCAGTCTGACAGTGATTGGTTAGCGTCGCTTAACGATAATGTCATTGTGGTCCCCATTGCCTGCAGGATTTCTGGCGGCGAGTTGTTTGAGCGAATCGTTGATGAGGATTTTGAGCTGACTGAGCGAGAGGTGATTAAGTACATGCTGCAGATCATTGATGGAGTTCAGTTTATCCACAAGCAGGGCATTGTCCACTTGGACCTCAAACCTGAGAACATCATGTGCATCAACAAGACAGGAAGCAAGATCAAGCTCATTGACTTTGGACTTGCTCGAAGGCTAGGTAAACAAATGCAAACAACTCCAAAAGCAAACAGTGTCTGGTTTTCTGGCACAGTTTTATTTTTTATTTATTTTTTCTGTTTTCAGAGGATTCTGGCTCTCTGAAGGTTCTATTTGGAACTCCTGAGTTTGTAGCTCCTGAGGTGATCAACTACGAAGCTATCAGCTACCCAACAGACATGTGGAGCATTGGCGTCATCTGTTACATTCTGTGAGTGATAAATCAGTATCTCAGCTACATCGGTATCACTCCTCCAACAGTCGCTAACAGCCATGGCACATAAAGACACAGTAATCAATGCTGAGGACTAGAAACATTTCCTTTTAAGTCCATTATTAGTTTTTGGACAACTCGCTTGCCAAGCTTGCTTTTTCAGTTTATCACATAAACACAAATTCGATTCCTTGGAGGTAGAGTATAAATATTTAAACTGACTTGTGTCAGTTACTTTTATCTTCATGTTACTAGAGGCTAATGCCCCCCTGTGTTAAAAGGCCATTTTTGATTTGATCTTTTTCCCAAAACATTAAAACAGCCATAAAAATGAAATAAAATGCTCAATCCTTTCCTAAACAACTTTTTGTTGCTATAACTGCAAAATTGTCCTGATCAAACTTGATTTATAATTTTTTTTAAATATTGCAGATGAGAATGCCTGAAACTGCTCCACCCCCATCGACTAAACATTGCCTCTATATATTTAAATACCGCCTCTACTGTAAACTGTATGACTTTATTACTATCTATAAACTATAAGATGTTTAGCATTTTTTTACAGAATACACACTTCATTGAATATGTAACAATATAATCAATAAATATGAATATATACAGAATATATACACACTACCGTTCAAAAGTTTTGTGTTAGTAATATGTTTTAAAGAAGCCTCTTATTCTCACTAAGGCCACATTTATTTGATCAAAAATAGTTAAAAAATTAATATTGTGAAGTGTTATTGACATTTAAAATAGCTGTTTTATATTAGATTTGTTATGTAATTTATTCCTGTGAAAAAACTGAATTTGCAGCTCACTTGTTAAGCAGCTCACTTGCTCTCAAGTTATTTATTTATTGCTACATAATTATTTGTGGAAACTGTGATACAATATAATTGATATTTTGTTAAATTTAATGCATCCTTACTGAATTAAAATATTTGGTTTTATAAATAATAAAACATTTACCTTAAAGGGTCATATGATGCGATTTACATTTGTTCTCTCTCTTTGGAGTGTTACAAGCTCTTGGTGCATAAAGAAGGTCTGTAAAGTTGCAAAGACTGAAGTCTCAAATCCAAAGAGATATTCTTTATAAAAGTTAAGAGTCAACCACGCCTACCTAAAACGGCTCGTTCCAACACGCCCCCACATGTCTACATCACTTTGTGGAAATATTTGCATAACGCCGCCCAAATGTTCATGCAAAGAAAGAAGGCGTAACTTTTATTCTCGCTGTAGTATTGTTGTTGCCGCCGCCGCCATGTCGTGAAGGTGCTGTGTGTTTTTTCGTTGTGAAAGCGAAACTACTTTGTTTGGCCTTCCAAAAGAGGACGATATCCGCTTCGTCATGCCTGGAGCTGATCCGTGCTGGTCGCTGAGGAAATACATCAACTTCGCGCTGTGGATCGCCGGATCGGCTTTCACCATAGATGATGGTGTCGCACATGTGTTTGCCGAAGCCCCGCCGCCGGATGCCCAGCGGCGAAATCCTTCCGCCGGCCGCGCCATTCTCAAGCCCGCCGGCCTCTGCTCACTCTAGGCCTCTGGCCTCCGCTCACTCAAGCCCGCCGCCGTGTGTGACGCTGTTTTCGTTGTGAAAGCGAAACTACTTTGTTTGGGCCTTCCGAAAGAGGACACGACTAGAAATCAGTGAAGTTGTATTTACAACACTGTTCCAGAACAGTTCAACCCAAATATTCAGATGTGTGCAGCGCATTTTATGGAGGACTGTTTCCTGATCCTGTGAGAGTAGACTACAATGCCGGCTGTTCTGACTCACAGACTGTAAGTACGTTTTTTATATTAAAGGATTTGCCACTGACGATTCAAACGCGAGTTTTGGGCAGTGTAGAGTAGCGCTTGATGTTTGTTGTTTCTCCAATCAGAAATGCAGACATGGTTTTTTTTGTTTACGCGGCGCGATGCAACGCAACGTGTAAAATGACAGTATAAGTCATTATAATCCGTAATTATGTCCCCACTGGATGCAACAAATGCCTCGTTTATAATGGGTTTTAATGTTTATGTCTCGTCGCTCTGGCCTGGACAGGGCATCACAATATGGTAAGGGGCGTAACATTTCCATCACATGCTTGAGGTATTCGGCCAATCACAATGCACTGGATAGCTGGCCAATCAGAGCACACCTCGCCTTTCAGACCGATCAGCTTTGTAAAAATCGACGTGTTTCAGAAAGGCGGGGCATAGAGGAGAAACAATAATGTACAGTATGTGGAAAATAATGTGTTTTTTTAACCTTAAACCGCATTAACATTTCATTACACCAAATACACAAAATAATGTTCTCTTTAGCAGCATCATATGACCCCTTTAAGGGATGCTTTTAGTCCTGTTGTACCTTACATCACATTTTGGTTGAATGTGCGCAACAGAATGAAAGATTATTGCCTAATAGCCGTCCTCTTGTTTACCCTCAGTGTCAGTGGTCTCTCTCCATTCATGGGAGACAATGACAATGAAACTCTTGCCAATGTCACCTCAGCCACCTGGGATTTTGAGGATGAGGCGTTTGATGAGATTTCAGATCAGGCCAAAGACTTCATCAGCAGTCTCCTAAAAAAGGACATGAGGTAAGCTTCAGAAAAGTTTTGAATCAGAAACATTATAATTTTTATGGAAATAGCAACCTTGTTTGAAGTTAATCCAAGACCTTTGTAGATCACTGTGCAGATGCACATTTCTTGAACAGCACATCCTGAGCTCTTGGCACAGACCCTTAACAACTCACAAAGAACCTAGTAAAATCTACATTATTGTAAATGGAGGGTGTAATGGGCAAAGAAAATTATCACTCAAATGTATTAGTTCATGCTGAATGTTGATGAAAGGATTTTAAGCATTTGATCTGAATTCTGTGCCCCTATAAATGCCACTCCGTAGGGCCAGACTGACCTGCGCTCAGTGTTTAGAGCACTCTTGGCTCAAACAGGACACCAAAAATATGGAGGCTAAACAACTCTCCAAAGAGAGGATGAAGAAGTACATCCTGAGACGCCGCTGGCAGGTGAAAGCACTGGCGTTTATTTTAATTTATTTGTTAGACAAAGAATTCATTTTTTTTTTAGTTACATGGGAAACTGTTTTCTTCATGTTTGCGAGTGTCTGTGCAGAAAACAGGGAATGCAGTGCGAGCCATCTCCAGGTTCAGCTCTATGGGAATGTTAGGAGGAATCGGTCCAAAGAAAAGTTCCCCGACTGACGGTAATGGTCCAGCAAACAATTTTCAATATTGATGCTGAACATTGCATATTAAATGTCATACAAGTTAAAATGTTAGCTGCACATTAATAAATGCGTTTGTGTTCAGAAGAGCCTCCTGCACCATCTGCACCATTCCTTGAGAGTGTAGAGGATGAAAACCGCACCCCTGTGGCCCCCAGCATCTCCTCTGTCATACAGGATGTAGAAGTGGTGGAAGGCAGTGCTGCCCGCTTTGACTGCAAGATTGAGGGTAATGACCTTTGACCTTGAAGGCTTTTAGACTTTATGGGACAGATTTACTAAACAGGACAAATTAGTGAATTCCAGGTTCTTATTAAATCTTAATATTGTTGTTGGATGCTCAAGAAAAATAAATGCCTTTATGGTGTCTAAACATATCTTAGGGACTGAAGGGATTTCGTTAAAATTATCAAATGTAATACTTTAATTCTAATGCAGCAAAACACTATTTGTACATCCTTTTTTTACATGCTAACATTATCAGCTATAATATAACCCTATTATTAGTTCTCTTACCTTTAAATTCCATCAGCCATTTGGTTGAGCTGTTTAAAAATTTTTTTTTTTTTAAAGGTATGGTTATTTTACTCTCCTTTAGGATTTAAAATGAAAACGGTTATCCTTTTCTACCTACCCATTTCCTTATCAACAATATTGTGAGGATTGTTTTTACTTTCTCTCCCTTTAATATGGTGATGTTCAAAAGTCACAAATAATGTAAAAGCTTGGCAATTTGATCTTCATGAGGCAGAAAATTAGCGCTGGGTATGATTCGTAGTGTTTAAACTTACCCCATAATATGGTCCACTACTCTGCACATTGATATTTAAATGCTACAGTATGCCCTTATGGTTAATTGTTGGTAGACCTAAGTTCAATTACTGTTGTTGTGTGGTCCACTTGCATTTGCATTTCATTTTTAACAGTGTTTTTGATTTATTACTGATTTACTGTGTCTTCTGAACACAAAGGCTACCCAGACCCTGAGGTTGTGTGGTACAAGGACGACCTGCCTATTAAGGAGACGCGTCACTTCCAGATTGACTATGAAGAGGATGGCCACTGTAGCCTGGTGATCTCGGAGGTCTGTCCTGATGATGATGCCAAGTACACCTGCAAAGCCGTCAACAGTCTGGGAGAAGCCTCCTGTACTGCTGAACTGATGGTGGAGTTTATGCAGGAGGAAGGAGAGGGTGACGCTGAAGGAGAGGAAGAGGATTGAATAATGATGGAAACAGGAGTGGATAATGATGGAGAAGTGAAAGACGATGTGAGATAGAGGAGGAGAATGACTGAATAACACAAGAACTATGAATATCTTAAACATTTTACACCATTTTGAATCTTCTTTTTTACACCATCTTCATATTTCTTCTTACTGCCTAGAATAGAGCAACTGTTTTTGGGTTAAACGTTTTACCAAGATCAAAAACATTCCAGCTTGTGCCATTGTGTCCAGACAATTATCCCGACTGATTTACCAAAAGGGACTACAAAACTAAATGTGACAACCATATGCCTGTATAGCAATGAAAAAAAGTCCACCACTTGTTTTATCATACTGATTACGTTACATTGATTTCATCCATGTCAGTAATTTTGTAAGTCAGTATACTTTTGTGCACACATTTGACATTTTAGGTCTGCACTGCAGTGTAATCTAGTGGTATAAACACGACAGTGCTTTTTCAAATAACACTAGTCTAGTCTATATGGTATTGGAATCAATATGAAGACAGTTTAAATACTTTTGGAGACTTTACTGTATGATGATATTAACTAATGATTATATTAATATGTTTTATTTAATAGTTATAAGAATTATTGTTGCTAAATGATTGAATGTAGTTAATTCAGTCGTTTAGAAACTGTAGCTGATAGAAGAACGTGACCATCATTAGACTGTCTGTGCTGTTTGCACTTTGAATTAATTTTGCCCTCTTTGAGTTAATTCACTTGCATGAAAGAGCAATGAGGTGAATTTTGTGCAGCAACCTGCAATACAACCCCTCATATGATATTTATAAACCCCGTACAGTCTTCTGCTGCCTTTGAGTGTCTGCACTATTCTCTGAGAATGAATTAGTCATAGAATTCAAACTCAGATCTGTTTTGTCTTATCTTTTAATTTTCACTACACATATAATGCTTTAAATTTCCCATCACATCAGAAGTAGTATATTAAAACTTATAACACAAATCAACAAATCTATTGGCCCTGTTTGTTAGTTTTGGTTTATTCAGCATAATTGGCAGTGAAGTTCTGAACAGTGGACATATAAATAAAGTGTTTCCCTTCTGTGCTTTTGTGACACTTATGTTGTTTGTTTGTCAAAATTGCAGTTATTTTTCAGATGCAGATTTTCATCATATTGTATGGAACGATATTCCGGACAATTTTCAAATAGAATAGCAAATTGTATTTTCAATTGCGTTTTCAATATGTGGACGCATAAATTGTGACATAATCCAAATGCAATTGCAAATCCTGCATTAGCGTTTGCATTTTCGCTTTCGCGAACGCACAGCTACGGCCAAATTTCAAATGAAAAAGCAAAGTCCATTTGCAGCTGTATTTCCCATGTCTTAGGAGTTACGAGCCTGTCATATTTAAATAGCAATATTACTTACCAGTTTGCTTTTTCACTCTCGTAACTCGCTCGTCACGCATGTAACTGGCCAAACTCCAATTCAATTGCAATTTCTTTTGCATTTGAATTTCCGATGTCTGCATGGAAAGCTGTCAATCAATGTGAGGGGGTGGGGCTATACTAGGGGGCGTGTTTGTATTGGGAGGTGACGTCACTCACAGACGACCGGGCCGAATGCTCTGATCAATGGAGGTAATCGGTAAAGGCTCCGCTAAAGGCAGCTACCAATCAGTTTCATACCTGTGTGAAGGAATATACAGTGCAACCTTCTTGGCACAATACACAATTCTGTCTTTTTTTACCCCAAATGTAGCGATTATCACCTGCTAAAAGCGGTGAGCCACAATGGTACGCACAATAGGTCAATATTCACTATAAACCAAACGCTTTCACCTGTCTCAGCATCTCACACTGTTTACTCTCACTTACACTTTTAATCCATAATAGAGAGCGTGTCACACCTGCTTGCTTCAAGACCTTTTAGCACTCCACTTGATGCACTTAAACAAACAGACAAATCTACATGTATTTACCTATTTGCCACCTATATCTTATTCCTATCTAATAGCTTATGTGCACCTGCCTCAAGATCTCTCAGTCTGTTTACACTCCAATTGATGCACGTGACAAAACAGAAAACGCTGCTACTTTTACTCTGCCTGCCCCAGATGACACTTCATCAGTCAGATCTAGGTGCAGCTGTCACGGAACACGCCACAGCCAAGGCAAGATGACATAAAAAATCACGTTCATCAATTGCGGTGTCCAGTGGCTGTAAATAGCGAAATATCTTGAGGCAGGCGCAACGCTTTGGTGCCATGTATTGGATGCAAACTCCATAACGGATTAAAACTGGAATAAAATTTAAAGTAAGGTGGAAAATAAGTATAGATTTGCACTGTCTGTTTGTGCATCAAGTGGAGTGCAAACGCTAAAAGGTCTTGAGGCAGGTGTGACACGCTCTCTATTATGGATTAAAAGTGCAAGTGAGTGTAAACAGTGAGAGATGCTGAGACAGGTGAAAGCGTTTGGTTTATAGTGAATATTGAGCTATTGTGCGTACCGTTGTGGCTCCTGCTGTTAGCAGGGGATAATCGCTACATTTGGGGTAAAAAAAGACAGAATTGTGTATTGTGCCAAGAAGGTTGCACTGTTTGTTCGTTCACACAGGTACGAAACTGATTTGTAGCTGCCTTTAGCGGAGCCTTTACTGATTATCTCCATTGATCAGAGCATTCTGCACGGTTGTCTGTGAGTGACGTCACCTCCCAACGCAAACACGCCCCCTAGTGTAGCCCCGCCCCCTCACATTGATTGACAGATTTCTGTGTAGACATCGAAAATTCAAATGCAAAAGGAATTGCGAATCCATTTGAGTTTTGGCAGGTTACATACACGATGCAGAGAGAGTGAAAAAGCAAATGTGGTAAATAATATTGCTATTTAAATATGACAGGCTCGTAACTCCTAAGACATGGGAAATACAGCTGCAAATGGACTTTGCTTTTTCATTTGAAATTTGGCCGTAGCTGTGCGTTCGCGAAAGCGAAAATGCAAACGCTAATGCAGGATTTGCAATTGCATTTGGATTATGTCACAATTTATGCGTCCACATATTGAAAACGCAATTGAAAATACAATTTGCTATTCTATTTGAAAATTGTCCGGAATATCGTTCCATAATATTGGTATGCAAGGGCACTATTTCTTTTTCAGGCAGTTCAAAGCACAGCGTGACCCTTGCGAAAAAGAAGTGTGCTTAATTGTACTGAATGTGCACTCTTGAAATGACTTTTTTTTTAAACAAAAACTTAGTATTCATCAAATAAAAGACAGCTTAAGTGTACTTAAAGAGAGTACATTTTCATGACTGTTCACATGTACCACATGTAATCTTATGTAGTTATATTTAACTTTGGGTTAAAAAACTGTTGCCACAGTTTGTCTTCACTGGAATTATTGAAATAGTTGGAGAGGAATCAGGATTCCTTCAGGTCTTTAGTGAAAAAGACAGATGACCACAGGAGCAATTTACTCAATTTAACAATAGGCCTATACATTAGTTTATATAGCTAATGCTAATATGCCAACCTATTTAAGATATTCAAATCTGATTGTTACTGCAAAAATATTATAATTTATACATTAAAACATATCATATAATATTAAGCACATATGTAATGCAATTAAATGTTATATGTTGATAAAAACATGTGAAAAAAATACCACATTTAAGTAATGCCAAAAACATAACATAGCCTAACACTTTGACTGATTTAAAGATTTTCAATAAAGTATAGCCTATATGACAGGTGATAGCCTAATTTTGTATCACTTAAAACGGCATAATTGCCCTGTTAAACATAAAATAAAAGGCTATAAGCATAATATTAATTTTCTCTGTAGTTCTAACTTAAATTCATACTATAACATGTATTATTATTTCCTTCAAAATGCACTAAATTCCAGCGTGTGCAAAGCTGTTATGAAGGGAAATGGTGGCGATTTTGAAGAATGTAGATGTAAAATAAATAAAAATAATAATAAAATAAAACATACAATGGATAAAATAATGCACAACCTCATAACGGTACGTGACCACGGTCGTTTTTACAATACACTACAATAAATCTTGTACTTTATGAGATTTTTTTAGAACGTTACAGTAAATCTATAATGTCGCTTTCCAAACTACAAATACCAGCATGCAACAGAACAAAACATTGCCTCCCCCTCGACTCCTCAGCATGGCTTTTTGGCACTCCCCAGCGGGGGATTGGTGCTGAAAGGCTTCATTGTGTCGGGGATTGAATGGGAGAGTTTGCGTTTTGTTGAAGTCCGTCTGTTATCATCCACACAGCGCGGATTAACTGGCCTGCCCGAGTCCGAGCCATGCGCGTTATCATGCCGCAAACCTCCAGCGGTGCATTTATTGTGCATGATACAGATAAATGCGCCCAGCTTCAGAGCCACTGCCGCTGAGTGAACGATGCTCAACAGCTCCGAAAAAAATGAACGGAGGGCCCGACAGATACGGATTAACAATGTAGGGATGCTATTGTCGAAGTCTCGCATCTGATACAGAGCTGCGGTTTTGCATCAATGGAGAGGGTGTCTGGTCACCTATAAAAAGCCTGCACTGTTTTTTTTATTTTTTTAGTTGCATTTTGCCTCTTGATTACATTTTGGTGCCGAATACGTTTTTCCAAAGGGTTTACCGTTGCTGGGCATCAGACAAAAAACATGGGGAACGCAGAAAGTATGGATGCTCAGCTCACAGATTTCAGGGCGAGGGGCAGCAAACCCTCTAAACTACCCATGCCGGAACCGGCCGAACTGGAGGAGAGATTTGCAATCGCACTGGTAATTTTCACTTATATCCTCAAAAGCCATGTCGATGTAATTGTATCATGTGCACAACTAGTATGGAAGCTGGCAGCCCACGCCAGCACACACGCCTCTATTGTGTGCGGTTGGCAGTGTGCATTGCTTTGATGCTGTTTGCGCGAGCATGATAGCTACTAATTGCAGGCGCGCGGCACCTTTATTGTGGAATCCTTTTGGTTTTTCATCTGCTTTAGCGTCACCAGAATTGTGAGCTTGCACATATGCTTGCTTATCGCGGTGATTATGCATTTATGTATGATTTAAGGAGTCTGTCCTTAAAGGGTTAGTTCACCCAAAAATGAAAAATAGCTTGTGTTTTACTCACCCTCGAGGCATCATAGGTGTATATGACTTAATTCTTTCAGACGAATCCAGTCGGAGTTATATTAAAAATTGTCCTGGCTATTCCAAGCTCTATCATTGCAGTCAGCGGGTGTTGCAGTTGAACAGTCCACAAGTCGTCAAATAAAGCGCGTGCATCCATAATAAAACGTGCCTCACATGGTTGTGTTTTTGTAAGAAAAATATCAATATTTCAACATCAATAACAACTTGTCTCTCCTTCCGTTTTCTGTCATACACGGAAGCCGTTCCGGCGGATGAGAAAAGATGTCGGCGTTGCTGATTAGTGACGAATGCGAGAGAGAACAAACAAACACGGTCACTAATTAGAAGTACAAAACGAGGATTTGTTAAGAAAAATGTTGGAGGATTTCGATATAAACCAAGAGGAGACTGGTTTTCCTTTGCTAAAGTAAGGAAACTTTGTTCCTATAAACAAGCTCGCGAGACTAGCATATCTCAGAGGCGCTCGCGCAGGTGGGCGCAATACTGTTCTGCTTCATCCGCCGGAACGTATGACAGATATTCCAAGTGAGAGAAAAGTGTTTATTACGTTTGAAATATGGATATTTTTCTTACAAAAACGCATGGATTCACTACAGAAGGCCTTTATTCACCCCCCGGAGCGGTGTGCGGCACGTTTTATTTATGAATGCGCGCTTTATTTTGTGGACTGTTTAACTGCAACACTCGCTGACTGCAATGATAGAGCTTGGAATAGCCAGGACAATTTTTAATATAACTCCGACTGGATTCGTCTGAAAGATGAAAGTCATATACACCTAGGATGCTTCGAGGGTGAGTAAAACACAAGCTAATTTGCATTTTTGGGGGGGTAGATTTCGTGGGGGGGGTGGGGGGGGTGGGGGGGGGGGGGGGGGGGGGGGAAAAACTAACCCTTAAAATCCATCCCGCAACATGCCGTAGGCCACTGTGTTTTTCCCAGCTGTTCCTTTAAATAGGATTCTTTTAGGTGCTTTAACATGAGTAAATCAAAAGTAAATGCACTTATTTGGATACAGATAGAGCTACGATGTCAGTGTGGTCTTGTTGGTTGATATTTCAACCATTGGCACAATCTGTCTGATTGTTGTCTGTAATGGGGTCTGAAATGCTCAGTTTGTCAGGAAGGGCTCTTCAAGATAATGTCTTGGGGGACATACATAATATCTATCCTGTGATTTAATTTTCTCATCAGAATCTAGCTTGCAGTCTATTAAAATTACATTTGGAGTGGTACAAATTTCTCCCCAGAGACCCTACTTTTCCCTTCGGAGATCAGTAAAGTGTAACTACCTGTCTCTGTATTGTACCATTGACTTTGATCAGACCTGTTTTCTTAATGATATTAGCTGCTCCTGTTCATGTCTGTAATTACTGAGCCTTGATTAATGTAACGGATTCAAAACCACATTCTTTTGACAAGCTTTACATGTGAAGTTCTCAAGGGTCTTTAATCAATGCACTTAGAATAGGTCATCCGTTGCTTATCTCCCTGATTGGATTTTCAGGGTGTCCTCCAAACAGACACACATCATTTGCTTACATTAGAGACCTGCCCTCTGAACGCTCATGATCTAATCAGTGCATTGAGGATGAAAAGTCTGCAAATCAGCATAACCGCTTCATGCCATGTGTGCATCGTGCATGTGTGTGGGCACGTGTGTTTGTGCCTGAGAGAGGAGAAGCGGGGGGAGTGAATGCAAATTGGTTAATGCTGCCTCGTTTTCTCAGATTTGCATCACAAATTCTGTCCCAATAGAGTTGGCTTTTGCAGCCCAAGTCTCTTCACCCTCTTCCACATGTTGGGCACTGCTGCTGTGCTTTCATTTGATGCTCAGACTGATAGATTTCCAGAGCTTTTCTCTCATTGATCATTTAATCAAACTTGGGCTTGGCTTATTATGCCCAAATAGAAGAACAGTTAGATAAGATCAGTTATCTTTGATGGGCTCAGTTCAATTAATTTAAATATCATTTAAATTCAAGCAATGGATTAAACGGATTCTATCAATCCATTATATTACTTAAAGGGGTCCTATTATGCTCTTTTATAAAGTCTTGATTTTGTTTTGGGGGTGTACTAGAACAGGCTCTCATACTAGGTTGTTTGAAAAACACATAATTTTTCACATATTTTACATTATTACAACACCTCTCCAGTCTGGCATGAACGGCTCGAATAGTTCCTGTATCAAATGAAGGCCCGCCTTCTGAAATACGAAATGTGCTGTGATTGGTTAGCTGGGCCAGTGTGTGTTGTGATTGGCACCACTCGGCACCTGGTCGGAAAATGCCACGCCCCTTACCATAGCCGCCTGCGACTTCAGTGTAAATATTGCGTCAAAATCAAATCAATTTGAGCGCGATTTAAACCCGGATGATTGTAACCACTCTAAGTTCGTCTGCCTTGGGAAAGCTAGCGTGTCTCCGACATAGTGATAACACTCGTTGCCTTCTCTAGTGCAGCTCGACCAGGTCTCATCCCATTCGTCGATATTTGTGATATCACAAATCCAGGAAAATATGCGTTGTAGTCAAAACGAGTCGTTCGTTGTAGTTTTTGAAAAGTGATTTCTGTTAAATAAAAGATCTCCTTTTGAAGTGGACTTTGAACTTTGTAACTTTGCAGATCTTTTTTATGCTCAAACAGCAACATTACAGACTAACTAAAGTTGAAAAAGTGAAAAAGCTTAATAGGACCCCTTTAAAGGGATAGTTCACCCAAAAATGAAAATTCTGTCATTAGTTACTCTCATGTCGTTACAAACCCGTAAGACCTTACGTTCATCTTCAGAACACAAATTAAGGTATTTTTGATGGAATCTGAGAGCTCTCTGACCCTTCATAGACGGCAAGGATATTACCATGATCAAGGCATAGAAACGTAGCAAAGACATTGGTAAAATAGTCCATGTGACATCAGTGGTTCAACCGTAATTTTACGAAGCTACAAGAATGCTTTTTGTGCGCAAAGAAAACAATAATAGCATGACTTATTCAGCGGTTCTTCTCCCCGCGTTACCGTCTTCTGCCATTTTGGGGAGTACCCCAGAACGTAATCAATGTAATGAGCGTTGTTTACGTTCAGCATGCGCGCGCTGTCTACTGAACGTAAACAACGCTGATTACGTTAAGCGAAAGCGTGCACATGCTGAAAATAAATGAAATAAAACTGTAAATAAAGCAATTTATCTACCGTACATTACGGAAGTGCACTTTTTTTCACCTGGGAAAAACTGTTCTAAACAAAATGCTTGTGAATATGGATGTGAGAGGACAACATTTTATTGGTGGAAACACTATTATGGATTATGGACTGGTATTTTGCCCAGAACCGACAGTTTCAAGTGACACATTAATAATGGTTTTGTTTTTTACAAACACAGTTAATTGATGTCTGGACTTGTGTGGATTACATGTGGATTATTGTGATGTATTTATCAGCTGTTTGGACTCCATTGGTGAGCAAGTGATATAATGTTACATTTCTCCAAAATCTGTTCTGATGAAGCAAACTCATCTACATGTTGGATTTTTAGCAAATTCCCATTTTTGAGTGAACTATTCCTTTAGGGAGCCTCATGAATGTTTCATTAAGTTAATAGTTTTTTAAAATGCTAATGATATTCTGTATGAAATTGCAGATATTTATTTTCTGTATGATTGTTGCAGAGAGGAATGTGGCTGTTCTGAAGATATTTAGTCTGTTCACAGACGGAATCTAAATTTGAACTTATATGAGAGATGAGACAAAATAGTAAACTGGTTATGCACTGCTTGTGACGTCTTTGTTTTTGAACAACTTGCAAAGAAAAATCCATGGTGTCTCTAGAGACTAGCTATTTAGCTTTTCATCACTTGTGTTTTTTTTTTATTAACATGTTATGTACAGAATGCCTTCAAATGTGTGAGAAAAAAGAATGTTGACTCTTTTTCTGTCTTTCTCAGAACTCTATGAACCTTCCTCCGGATAAAGTGAGGCTCCTTAGACAGTACGACAATGAAAAAAAATGGGAGCTGATATGTGATCAGGTGAGAGAGTCCGTTTACATGCATTCTGCATACTGAGTCTCAGATTAGCCAGAAATAAATTTTACAGAACTGTTATACAACCTCTTAGTCAGAGGTTGTTACAGCTGTCTTTTTTTCCTTTTCACAGAAAATTCAAGTCTTTTATTATACCCAATGTTAACTCCATAAAGCCTAATGTATCATATTTGATAGGCAAGTTTCATGGCCTCTAAATTATCAACATGCTCAAAACTTGATAAACCTGTTGTACAAAATCTACTACATGCCTTTTTCATCTGATTGATAGTTTTTAGCACGTAAAATACTTTTTATTATAATTCTAAAAATGTCCTCCTTTAGGTACATGTGTCTTTTTGCGGTGAAATCTTTACTGATTTTTGTTGTAAGAATAACTTTTATATTGTTTGTGATATTTCCAGAGGAAAACTTACTGGACTGAAGCAACTTGATTATCAATGTTTTTTTTTTTAAGTTAATAATAATGATGAAACGGCCGAGAAACCATATTAAATTGTCAGGATCAAATATGAAAAATCAGGCTTTTGAGTAATATGTACAGTACATCCCTTAATCATCTTTGTATTGCATGATATTATATGTTTGACCCCCCAGAATAAAAACTACGGCGTTTCAGTTATAAACTAAGTATAATATCATAATACTATTGAGAGATATAGAGTGACAATTGCTATATGCTTTAATGTTATAAAGATCTCACTGATTTACATTACAAGTTATCAGAATTTCATCTTGCCTTTTGGCCATATAAATATCAACAACAGTTTTCCTCACATATCATACTATATGTGCCATAAAAAACATATTCAGTTTGTTATTATTATTTTACTTGACGTAAGGAGAACATGGCTGACTGTGGAAGTGTTTGTTGAGGTGAAAGAGTGTGAAATGCCTGCTATCTAATTAATGAATGATCATATCTCAGTGATTGCCATGATGCTTTCAAGGCTGAAATGTGGTTCAGAAGTGATTGGGTAAAAGTGAGACTCTGTGAGGAGTTGAATGATTGGGAATTAGATCAGAGGATAACTGAACAGAAAAGAAGGTTTGCTTAGTTAATGTTTTATGTTGAAGTTGGGGAGGGGTTTGAACTTGCTTCAAGAGGAGTGTTAAATATGAATAATAGAAATATAGCATAATTTGCGTGTCTAACAGGAACGATTCCAAGTGAAGAATCCTCCCCATACGTACATCCAGAAGCTCAGAAGCTTTCTGGACCCTGCCGTCACCAGGAAGGTGAGTTTCTTCATTTATGCAGACTGTTTCTGTGACTTGTTTAATAGACTGTAAATATTTAAAGATCTAGCCCTGGTATCCAAAGGTTGTACATTCAAACTCTGTAAGGGGTGATTATCATTGTGCCCTTAAGCAAGGAACTTGCAGTTAGTATTTAGTAGATAGTTTGTACATGTATGTGAAAAGATGCCTTGAAGGACTTATACATGCAAATAAAAAGAAATATTTCATGCATATTTTAAAGCTGCGTCTATGTAATGGAATAAACACCATCCTCTTAAATTTAATGGCCCATCCAGAAATCCTTATTGAATATACAAGTCAAGTCATATAGCACTTAAATAAAAATCATTAGAATAAAATTTCTCTAATATAGGTCCTCTCAAACTGGAGTTGTAGATGGCATCAAGAGGGTGCATCAATAGGTACATTTCATAAATGTAAATTATAAATTTGGATACATGTTGATAGTTTCCTTCAAGGTTATAAGTCTAACAGCACTCCTGTGGTGGGTAAAAAAAATATCATTTTCAAGATCAGCAAGTTTAAAAAGGATGTAAAAAATAAAACGGTTAAAAAATATATATACATGTGTGTAACTTTGATAAGTTGACAACTTGTTTGAAAGTATTCCACTTTCATCATAAAAAAGTTGATGATAAAAGATTAGCATTTGCTACTTTCCAACCAAATCAAGTACATACTTGCTCAGAAGTGGAGATCTCTTCCTCTTGACAGAAATTTAGAAGGCGAGTTCAAGAGTCAACTCAAGTGCTCAGAGAGCTGGAGATATCTCTTAGGACCAATCACATCGGGTGAGTCACATGTCCAATGAATCAACCTCAATGTAACATGAATTAAGTTCATTTTAGAACTGTGAAAGGTTTCTTTTGAGGTATTCAGTCGGAGAAAGGTTATTAAATGTTTTGTTCTTCACTTAGGTGGGTGAGAGAGTTTCTCAATGAGGAAAATAAAGGGCTTGATGTTCTTGTGGAGTACCTGTCTTTTGCCCAGTATGCTGTCACGTAAGTAGTTCTTTTGCTTGTCAATCTTAATTTTTGTCTTTCCTGCTGTCTTTTGCTTTCGCTTACCACCTCAGAACACTTTGGCTAGGGGTTGTCACAACAGTCGACTGTTGTTAATGAAATCTTGTCACCCCTCACTGCTAGGTTGATTTTGACAAAAGAAAGAGTAGTGATGAATTAAATAAGTGCCTCATTTAGCATTGACAGAAGGTTTGATGAATGGAAATGTGCAAGGTTTATATTTATATAGGTCCGATGTGAAAGCAAGATTGAATATGATAAATTGGAATACTGTGGAAAAAAAGTTTTTCAGCATCTTGTGATTATTACCATTTTAGCTTAAAAAGTACCTAATGTTTTATATAAACTAGGGCTGTCAGTTTAACGCATTAACTTAATTATGGAACCTCCATACACACAATGAACAGATTTTTTTTAACGCAGTTTATGCACTGGCCCCGCCCAAGACCTGTACAACATCTTACATTTCATACAGTTGACTGTTGACATATATAATGCAGGGCAACAACTTCATTAATGCAGTTCTGTCATGACAACTCTCAGAGTGACTGGCATGGTAATATACATGCCAATGTTAATGTATTTGGTCTTGGCGGAATAGATCTGCTATGCTGCTGCTGCTGCTGGTGCTGCTGCAGAGCAAGTACAGAGACTTGCTACTGCCAATACGTCCACAACATGCTGCTGATCTGTACCAATAAAGCCACAGCAGAACTGTTAAGCATTTGTGAGCAATGTAGCAGTGTTTCGTTTCTGAATGAATCTGCGTTTTGAATGACTTGTGTGAATCAATGATTCAAAAGCCCATTCATGCGGGAGACGTTTACTTAATTCCTGAATAAGCTGTTGGGAACGCCCCCCCCCCCCCAAATCGGAAGAATGATGACTAATAAAGACCTTCACCTGCTGGCAGTTTTAGTTTCTTCTTTAGAGGATGATTTCATTTGAACGTATAGGAATAGATCTGCTACGCTGCTGCTGTGGCAGAGCTAGTACCGAGACTTGCTACTGCCAATACATCCACAACATGCTGCTGTAAGCATGTAAGAAATACTGCTGCTGCACATATAACACATATGAATAACCCCCCACAAAGCAGGGGACACTTTACACAAAACATAAAAAGCCAATATATGAATGCCGTCTGAATATAATGATAAACTGCGCATCAGTGGACATGCAGGTTCCACACACATGAAGATGAACGACAAGGAAAGAAAGAAATCCCCCACAAAGCAGATCTATCGCCAAGAAATTTGCACTGCTGCTGCTCCGAAAAACCATGTGAACCGCATGTATTACTATCTATGTGTGCCTGGGCTACCACGCCGACCGGCTTAACAATAGTGGGCTACGACTATGTGAGCCTGGGCTACCCCGCCAACCGGCTTAACAATAGTGGCCTATGACTATGTTTGCCTGGGCTACCACGCCGACTGGCTTAACTCTAATTAGACGCGCACTGTGTGTAATGTTACTTAACAAAATGGATATGTTGCAATCCGATAGATAAGACCCCAGCATTCACCTGAGCAAATATAATAATTTAGTCATTTGATAACTGCTGTTACATTCTCCACTTCATTAGTTCCAGTGGCAGCGTAACAGCTTGTTAATTCATGTTCATTCAATGATGAGACGGACAAAGTTAGCCGATGCATGCCATTTTACTCTCTTGTGTAGATAAAGTTATCAGGGTTACAGTGCACAAACTCCTGGGTGGACTGACTTGAATGAACAAATAAAGCAGAATATAAACATTCTTTCTCAGTTTTCTGAATTACACAACACACGATAGCACAAATCACACAAGCAAATTTCTCCAAACTACACTACCCACATTCATGTCACTTGGAAACTGAATAACCATAGAGATAACTCTTAATTCCCTTCTCCCACAACACTATCGTGATAGGACTGTGAAACGCGTGCTTTGACGCTGCGTTGCAATGAAATCAACAACACACTCACACCAATGAAACATGGCATTCGAAATAACGAACGTGAACACGGATAATGGCCGAGGATAGGAGAACCACAGTTGCATGGGGGCTACGATACAGGAGAGAACAGTCAGCTGCCATGTGACAATGATGTCACCAGGTCAGATTGAGCTAGACCTATGGACTGCCACAATCTAGAGTTCAGGACCAGAACTCTGTATTTATGCCCTATATTCAAGATATGGGGCAAAAATGCCCCTGTATAAGTTTGTGTCTCATTTATATCACATGATAAGCAAAATCACACCAGCAGAGAGTGCTTTTTATGTCCAAATAGTGAATAGCAAATGTGATTTTATACATCAGTTCAGTAAATAAGAATATTGTTATATTTTAAACACAATATTATGTGTTTTGCACAATTCTTGCCAATGAAAATATGACCTATAAAGCCACAGCAGAATTGTTGTGCGTCTTCGAGCAACACAGCTGTGTTTAGTTTCTGAATGAATCTGCGTTTTGAACGACTTGAATGACTCATAAAGACATTCACCGTCACCTGCTGGCAGGGTTAGTTTCTTCTTTAGAGGATCATTTCATTTATAAAAAAATTTATAAATTAAAGGGATACTTCACCAAAAAAAAAATCTGTAATTTACCCAAATTTAGTTTTTTAATTAATTAATCACCTCACCATGTAATTAATTAGATAAAAAATGTTAATAGACTGACAGTCCTAATATAAGCATGTACATGTTAATTTTTGCAACAGGGTATTTTCATATATTTGCCTTAAGACGTAGTTAAATTAAATTAAATATTGCAGGAGTTCAAGTGTGGATTGATGCTGAGCCAGGAGATTGGGCATGATAGGGTCTAATGAAACTCTGCATGGGTGTCCTAAATTGTAGACGAAGGAAATAAATGGAAGTAATGTTAGTGCTTCTAATAAAAAAAGGATCAATAGTTGCCAGCCTACCGAATAAGTGTAGCAGGATTAGAAACTGACTATGGGGATTTAACTATATGCCTGGCTAAACAGATGAGTTAAAAGTATAGACTTAAATAGAGTTTGTCTGAACAGTGTTAGAGATGCCATTCCAAAGGCTAAGAGCCATGTAAGAAAATGCTCATCTCGTTTCTTTATTTAGTTTTTCTTAATTGGCACTGTCAAAATGCAATAGTTTCTGGATCTTAATGGGTTTGTGAAATAGTTAAATGATGAGCATGACAGATAAGAGAGATCTAAGGGTTCCAGGACCAGGATTAGAAACCACTGAAATGGGCTATTAAGAACTTTAGAGCAAGCAAAAGTTTTTTAAAGTCTTATATATAATCTTAGTCATGAACAGCCGCTTTATACAAAGCGACTTACAAATGAGGACAACAGAAGCAATCAATGGTCGATTAAAAAAAGCTAAAAACAGCTCCAAAACTAAAAGCTAAAACTTTATAAATACTACTTATACACATTGTAAAAATACAGAAAAGAAATTAAATAAAATGACAAATGCATACAACAAAATTTTCAAAACTTAACATTTAAATGAAAAAAAAAAAGCTAAAAACAATTCAAAAATATTAAAGAACAAAAGGTATAATGATTCTAACAAACACTAGCCAAACACCATTATGCTGTATGTAAACCATACACACACACATACATATATATACATGCATACATACACATTTATAAATTCAATATATATATTATTTCAATTCCATTTAGTTTGTTGAAATATTAAAATAACTAAAATGAAATAAAACTAAAACTTAATTAAAGACCTATACAGAAAAATTTTGTTTTTTTTTAAATTTTAAATTCAGACATAATTTAACTAAAATTAAAATATATAACAAATACAAATAATACAAATCAAACGACAGCAGTTTATCAATAATCCTAAAAAATAACACTGAGGCAAACACACACGCTAAAATAACAACAACTTACTTACACATAGTAAGAAATGATCATTAAAATAATATCATTAAAATCATATAAAATAATCATTAAAAACAATCACAACAATAAAATAGGGAACTTAATTTTTTTTTTTATGATTTAGAAATTGATTTAAAATGAATTTAAAACAGTTAAAAATAGAAAATGATTATACATAAAATATAGTGCAATCAGTTCGGACGTAGCACAGTGCTCATCAGTAAATGCACTGCTAAACAGATGAGTTTTGAGTCTGCACTTAAATGTGACTAATGTTTTAGCACATCTGATCTCTGGAAGCTGATTCCAACTGCGGGCGGCAAAATAACTAAAAGCAGACTCCCCTTGTTTTGTGTGAACCCTTGGTATTTCTAACTGACTCGATCCTAATGATATGAGTGGTCTGTTAGGTTTACATTCAACAAGCATATCCGCAATGTATTTAGGTCCTAGGCCATTGAGTGATTTATAAACGAGTAAAAGTACTTTAAAATCAATCCTAAATATAAATGGAAGCCAGTGTAAGGACCTGAGGACTAGTGTGATATGCTCAGATTTTCTGGTTCTTGTCAGAATTCTGGCAGCAGCGTTCTGGATGAGATGCAGCTGTCTAATGGTCTTCTTGGGAAAGCCGGTGAGGAGACCATTACAATAGTAATGTACCCTGCTGGTGATAAAGGCATGAAAAAGTTTCTCCAAGTCTTGACTGAAAACAAAACATCTAATTCTTGCAATGTTTTTTGAGATGATAGTATGCTGATTTAGTTATTGTTTTGACATGACTACTGAAACTAAGGTTTGTCTCCAGAATCACACCAAGATTCCTAACTTGATTTTTAGTTGTTAGACCCCTAAAATCAAGGTATGCATTCACCTTGAGAACATCATCTTTGTTTCCAAATGCAATGACTTCCGTTTTCTCCTTGTTTAACTGAAGAAAGTTTTGGCACATCTAACTGTTAATTTCATCAATGCATTGGTAGAGGGTGTCAATGGGGCTGTAGTCATTTGGAGCTAAGGCTAGGTAAATCTGGGTATCATATGCATAGCTGTGATAGGCAATTTTTTTTGTTGGGGGGGTTTCTTTTCTCATATTTGACTTAGTGGGAGCATATAAGGCTAAACAGGAGTGGTGCAAGATTGAGCCTTGTGGGACTCAGCCTATAAAAGGAAGATTTGATATTGGTCTATAATTGGTGTTATCAAGATTGCTCTTTTTCAAAAGGGGCTTAACAACTTATTTGTCATTTTAACTGTTTGGAAAAGGAGCGTAAAAGGGAAGTCCTTCAAAGATTTCTTATCCAGTTGTGCCCTCTATAGGACCAGCGACTAGTCAACATCAAGCTTAAAGCGTCATGGCAGAGCATTGAAGTAGATTAGTCGGTGCAACCCCTAACCTATAGATTAATATTATTATATTAGACAAAGATTGAGACCTTATCTTTAGGATCATTTGGTCCAATGAATAGAACTTTCATTATTAGTGGCATTTGTTCTGGTCTGGAGGAAATAAACAGTTGTGTGTGTTATGCAAAACAATGAAAACAAAAGACCATGTGTCCTAATATTATCACTTGAAAGAAGCATATACGCATATACAAGGAAAACAACACTGGGCCTAAAGCGGAACCTTGTGGCATACCATATTTTACTGTTGTTTGGACAGTTGTCCTTTTACGTACACTCTCTCTCACACACACACACATACAAGGGATATCAATCTGACAGGTGGGAGCTAAACCAGACCTGTCCACGAATGCCAACAGGATTCTTAAGCTTGTTCAAAAGAGTGGTTCTGTAAAAGCCAGCCATAATAGTATTAGCAGTGAAATACCAAATTTAGAAGACAGAAGTCATTTGTTACCTTGACAGGTAACAAATAACTCTTAAGTGTGATGGAGCCTGATACGTGACTGAAACACACTTTCTCAGCAAGAAGGAGTTGGGAGCACACAGTGTTTTGTTGTACTTTAGACAAACTACACAATCTATACATCATTTTCTGTTTATGCTTTAAACACTGTTATTTTCTCTCAGGTTTGATGGAGATGTAACCGAGAGCACCACAGGTGAGACTTCTGTAGAGACCCCTTGGAGCAGGTCTATAGAAGATCTCCATGGCGACAGCAATCTACCATCACCGGTCAGCGGCAGCAGCATACCACGATCCACACGGCACTCCATTAGGTAGATGCATACAAACAGACACAAGCACATTTTTGTTAATTCTGAAAATTGGAATATATTTTTGCAAGACCGCCTTTAACATTGTAGTGCTTTTTTCAGGTCTAATACTTTGCCCAGTCGCAGAACTCTGAAGAATTCACGTCTAGTGTGTAAAAAAGATGACGTTCATGTCTGCATCATGTGTCTCAGAGCTATTATGAACTACCAGGTAAGCAGATTATGAATGTAATTTTTAAGAACACCTGAATTGAAAAACGGAATATAATTGTTTTAATCTCTTTTCATTTTTTTTTCCTTTTCTATATCACACATTATTCGGCTGAAGTATGGCTTCAACATGGTTATGTCCCATCCCCATGCTGTAAATGAAATTGCTCTTAGCCTTAACAACAAAAACCCCAGGTAACCACACACATACCTGTATATATTAGTTTCTCCTAACCAACATATATGTGAAAACATTAATGATTGCCCTCAAACGTTTCTCCAGTTTCTGTGTTTAAACCTCTCGAACGGTTGATAGAACTCTCTTATCTGTCAAGGCTTTCATCCAAACCATTAAGCTATTACATTTGATCAAAGACCTTTTTTAGAAGGGCTGTTCTTTGGAAACTTAAGCTATAAATAGATGAATTGTCTGTCAGTTGTGCTGATTAAGGTCAATAGAAGATAACTGCTTGTAACTTAGACCATTCCCTAAGACCATGATACAGAATCTTTCAAAGCCGTTAAACAAAACTTAATGAATAGCTCCTTGTATAGGTGGGATAATTCCTCTGTAATTTGCCAACTATAAAACCAATAGGACCATTTGACCTGCCCCTTGGAGATTTCTTGATTGGTTAGGAGTTGTATCTGGCATTCTTAATTTTTCCTTGGAATGTTTTATCAGAGTTTGTAGCTAAGTATTTTGTGCAGGTTTGGTTTCTTGATATAAGTGTGCTTTTGTTTGCATTCTATAGGACCAAAGCCCTGGTTTTGGAGCTGTTGGCCGCTGTGTGTTTGGTCAGAGGAGGACACGAGATCATCCTTGCTGCTTTTGACCATTTCAAAGAGGTAAGAAATGATATTCTTTCTTCCATCATTTTTGCATTGTTTATTTCACGAAAAACTTAATATCGCATTGTCAGTTTTTGTCTGTACATGATATTGGAAAAAACTGACAATGCGATATTAAGTTTATCTGCTATATACAGTATATTGGGATATTAAAAAATACAGGAATTTTCACCAGATAACTTAAATAGCCATATTTAAAAGTTAGTGGGTTGATTTAGGGAGTTATTTAAAAAAGATATATTTTGAGTATGAAATACTTTCAGGGCTGCAAGAATTGGGGGGGTTATTTTATTAAATTTTTTTACCAAAAAAAACAAAAACAACAACAACTCAAACCTCTCAGTAACTGTTTCAATTATTAAATCTTTCCACTAAGATTTGACTCACCCTTCCCCTGTTTTTGGCTATTGTCATGATTTTATTATGAGTATTGATTATCAGGCTGTGATATTATCAGAAAAATATGAAACTAACTAATGCTATAAAATAAATATGGTAAAATAAAAATCATATAATAAGAATAATGTTATTTTACTGAAAAATGTCACTAATTTTTGTCAATTTCTTCATTTTCAAATGGTAAATTGTCAAGCTTTCATTTTGACGAGTTGCCGACAAATAAAAATATGCAGTGTCAGTTTCAGAGTGACTATTCACAGTAAATGAACTACACGTGAGTAAATGCTAAGCTTGAAACTGGTAAAGCATATATTTATTTAATTAAATATACATTTTATTTCAATGTCATGAAGCCTTACTCTATGAATACAAATTGTATCTTTTATTCTATATTTCAAAATAATTGAAATCATGTCATCAGAATCCTATTTTTCATAAATAGTAATACTAATATTTTTTTACATCTCAAAACTGTCTCAGCCTGTAGCAGAATATTGGTCAAATCAAAAAAAAAATTTTAGGAAGTTTTTTTTTTTTTTACATAGCGATTGCAAGCAGTTCCTCTTTAAAGCAGCACTATGTAGGGCTGCACGATAAATCGAAATGGAATCGAAATCGCGATTCGACAGAAGCTGCGATTGTCATGTGTATCTTTCAGTGAAGCACAGTTCTGTGATAAGTAGTAAATCTCCATCCAAAGGCCAGAGGGCGCTCTCGCGCTGAAACTCCAAATAAGCCTCGCAGAAGAAACCCAGAAAATGCCTAATGCTGCAGCTGAATAAACAGAAGATTCAACTGCTTTCATTGATTCAACGTGAATAATAAACACACGACTATGACAATATATGGTTTATCTGAGTTATTATTATAATTTTCATTAAAATAAAGTATACTTATAATGCAATGCCTTTATCACTGCTTAAATACTATGAAATATGTTGCGTGCCTTATTCTGTGAAGCCACATCATCTCACAGAAGAATTTATATCAAACACTCGACTGACGATATGAAGTGAGTTTGGAGTAAAAACAACATGTTATTAAATGTGTATTTTCACGTGCTTTCAGATGGAGCAGAATTTACTTCACAGAGCCATAGTTCACTGAGAAGCTATGCAAACAGCTGTCATTATCACGAGCGATTTCTTGGATTTCATAATCGTGCAATAAAATTGTCTGCAATATTTTTTTATTTTTTTTTTGCGTAACTTGTCAGTGAACTATGGCTATGTGTAGTAAATTCTGCTCCATCTGAAAGCACGTGATGATGATTTCCTGCTGATTACAGAACCGGCATTACTAACAAAATGCGCACGACAATCACATTCGATTAATCGTGAGCCCTAGCACTATGTAATTTTTTCTGTGTTCAAAATTTGCCAAATATATATAATGAGCGAGTACATTATGAATTCATCTTCCAAACTGCGTTTTTGTCTTATTCCGAATCACTACGGTACACTTGTAATAAGTACTTATATTTGGACTATTGTAGCCTGGTCGGGTCGTCACCGCTGCGGAGTAACACATACCTGCGTGAATCTCCATAGACATAAACTTAGAGAAGTAGCTCCGGTTGGAATGTTCTTCCTCGAGATGTGTGCAGTTCTGTTTATTAACCTCTAGAGTGCCAAAAGTTACATAGTGCTGCTTTTAAGGAAACAAAAGCAAAAAAATATTTTTTTATTTATTGTGTTCAACAATTTATATGGATGACATGCATAGTGGAATGTGTATACAGTACATACACTGGACAGAGGTAGATTGATGTAGCAGTAGTTACAAACAGATTCACAAACTTCTTAGGAAATAGAATAATACAAATCTGCAATACATCAATTAGAAAAGAACATTTCCCACACTTTATAGATCTAATCTTGTTTTTGCTGCAGCCTATGAATGACAGTGTTTCGCTTCAATAATATTTACATTTCCTGATAATAACAAGGAAATAACTGTTTAATAATTGTAAACTTAACCAGACCACAGATAATTAATGAATCATATGCATTAACACAGAAACTACAGAAACAAAAAGCTACATTAAAGTACCAAAAAATATAACTTGTGTCGTTTGTTTCTCAGGTCTGCTCAGAATCCCAAAGGTTTGAGAAATTGATGGAACACTTCAAAAATGAAGACAACAATATTGATTTCATGGTGGGTCTATATCACGGAGTCCTTCCCCTCTCCTCTAGAGTGCCTTTTAAACTGACAAGCTCTCACCACTACTGATGTCAAATCTCATCATCACTCCCTTCATGACTCAGGTGGCGTGCATGCAGTTCATCAATATTGTGGTGCACTCAGTAGAGGACATGAACTTCAGAGTTCATCTCCAGTATGACTTCACTAAGCTCGCTTTGGATGACTATCTGGAGGTATGAAAACTGTTCATAGTACTTAAAGTATCTTCTCTTTACGCTCACTCAGAAACTCACTGTTGTTTACTGTCTGGGGTGTATTTTTGTGCACAGAGGCTGAAGCACACTGAAAGTGATAAACTCAAAGTGCAGATCCAGGCTTACTTGGATAACCTGTTTGACGTGGGGACGCTTCTAGAGGACGCAGAGACCAAAAACGCTGCCCTGGAACGTGTGGAGGAACTGGAGGAGAATATCTCCCATGTGAGCGAATATTCAGACACCAGTCTGTTTTTCTTGTCTTTTCTAGAACTGATTCCTTGTAGTTTCCTTTTAATTTTCAGGATAATATATATTTACATAATGTAGTGCAGCATCTTTCCCCTATCTCTTTCTGACTATTCCTCTTTTTGGCAGATGACCGACAAACTCTTAGAAACAGAAAACGAGGCCATGTCTAAAATCGTGGAACTTGAGAAGCAGTTGATGCAGAAGAACAAAGAGTTGGATGCCGTCCGGGTCAGTATAACATCACCTGATCTAGAACCCATATCTATTGTTTGGAGCTTATTAATGGTTTATAACAACCTGTCAACATACTGTAACAACACATTTTACTTTTACAGATTTTAATAATATGAAAATGTTAGATTCCCTTTCAAATTATTTCTAGGGCTGACAATTTAACACATTTAGTGTCATTTTAGAATTATTAAAGTATTTAAAGTGCCGCTATTATGCCTTTTCGAATATTACCTTTCATGTAGTGTGTCATGTAGCTGTATGTGAACATAAACTATCTGCAAAGTTGTGAAGCCGACAGTGCACGATAAATAAAGTTATTGTCTATCAAAAAAAAAGAGTCGGCTCGCAATCGCCTAAACGAGTCGTCAGGAATTCTAATCTTATTCTGTTACGGCTCTACGTCACAAAGTAACACATTTGCATCATGTCCGCCCACGTTCTACGTTGCCAACTTGCCCGCCCACAAGCAGTAAAATTTCTGTGTGGTTAACATCATGTCGAGAAGACGCTGTATCCTACGCTGTGAGAGTAAATTTGTTTTATCACATCTTATAATTACCACAAACTTGTTAACACTTGAGTCACTTACCACTGAGAAACGTCCTGCTCCAGTCGTGCTTGCGAATCAGTCTCTTGTCGATCAGCCAGTACAACTGTTTCATCATCAGACTCCGGCTCGAATTGGTAAGGTACAATCGATACCATCTTTTATATGTATTGACAAGTCTCCAGGGACGGTCATTACGTCATGGCATGATGGCGTTTCGTTCCACACGCGCTGTACGCGCAGGGGGGGGCCCAGTTTCCAGAGCCAATCTCTCTACGGCTGTGGACCAATCACAAAGGACTGCGCCATTTGACCAATCACAGCAGTGAGGGCTCACGGAAAGGAGGGGTTTAGAGAGGCTGATTCTTTGAACTGCTTCGCACGAGTCGTTTACGAATCATTTAGAAATGAGGTCAAATTAAATCTATTTTTTGAGAAAACTAACGTGTTTTTGACCTTGCATGCATGTAAACCTGTTTTAGGAGACTCATAAAACAATATTAGCAACCTTAAAAATGGCGTAACGGGCACTTTATTAATATTTTGAATTACCCCAACTTACCTTTTATATTCATATTTTCAGTTTTCTTTTAAGTTAGTCAATCGGTGTACTTTTATTTTATATTTGTATTTAACTTTATTTTTGTTTAAGTTTTGATCATTTTAGTACGTCAACTTAATTATTTTATTTCAGATGGCCTAGGCAAACGTCTAATTTTTTGGTTTTTTTAATAGAATGTTTTTTAGTTCCGCTTTAATTTTAATTAACAAAAACATTTTGATAGTTTACAATAACAATAACAACACTGGTAAAATTATTGCAATTGTGAATCTTTTAAATTGTGAAGTTTTAAATTTGAGATCATTGACACACAACACAGGAGCCATGTTGTCCTATTTGTATAGACCAACAATTAAAAAATTGCATAAACATTGATATATTATTTAATGTCATTAATGGCTAATTTAATCAATGGAGTATATGTTGAATGTCACCTAACCAAACCAGTAAACAGGTCTCATCACATCCTCTTATCTGAGAGTGTGTTTACAGCTGTATGAAATGATGGCGATAATCAGCTAACCTAGTTAGTTATTTTTTATATATTTTTTTAAAAGATTTATTTTTGGCATTTTGCCTTTATTAATATAGGATAGTGTTGACAGTAGACAGGAATCGATGTGGGATAGAGAGAGGAGTGGGATCGGGAAAGTTCCTCGAGCCAGGATTCGAACTCGGGACGCCTGCAATGCAACACGACACAGCTAGTTGTTTTTAATGTTAGTCAGAGGAAGAAAAATAATTTAAAAAAATTAGATATTAATCTGTATATGTGATGGACATCAGTTATGATTATCTTTGGTAAGTAAAACAGCTCTGTATTTAACAAAGGACATACAAAAGACAAACCAGAAGCAATTTGCAGTTTAAATGTTTCATTGATTGACACACTATTTTTTTTAAAGAACACTTCTAGAAATAATATAGCCATGATAACTTTATTCAATAACATGGTATAATTGAATGCATTTCTTGTTAAACGCAAAATTACCCAGGCTGTGTACCGGGACGCCAGCTCGCAAGTTCACACGCTTCGGCGGATAGTTCGTGAGAAGGATGAGACCATTCAGAGGCAGTCCACTCTGGAGAAGAAGATCCATGAGCTTGAGCGCCGAGGCAGTCTCCAGATCCAGGTGAGAGGTGAGGGAGATGGGGAAGGAGACGTGTCTCCGCTGCCGTCACCTCCTCAGCCCATGGCTCTTTCCCCCTGCCCTGATGCCATGGCTCTGGCCGGAGCCTGTGCTGGGGCAACGTACAGCTCTGGCAGCACGTCCCAGACCAGCACTCTTCGAGCAATGGCCACACCACCTCCTCCTCCCCCTCCACCACCTCCAATGGCAAGTTCCTCTGGTGAGTAATGGTTTTAACAAATCTGATGGTTCAGTACACATTTAATGAGGATATAATGAAATTATTACTTTCTAAATCTAAAGATGATTAATGTTATGGGTTTTACCCAGTGTGACTGCCATAATTTTAGTTAATTGGGGTGGTGTAGCCTCATGGTCTTGGGTTCAAACAGTGCCACTACTTAAATTTACAGGGCCTGAGAACTAAATGTTTATAGGTGGGCCCCCTTCCCACAGGCCCAATGAAAAGTCTGTACCTCAGAGGATCTTAATGGGGCCACTTTGTCACAAGACCTGAAACAACATTCCCCTAAAAATGCCCCTGTTGCAAACTCTACAAGGGTTGATCCGTGAACTATGATGATTATCCATTTTAACTTCAGGTTTCTCCAGGGGGATTTTTTCTGTATTGTGTGTAAAAATGATGGTTGGCTGAATACATAATGTACATTATGAATATATTAATAGTTATAAATATATACACTAATGTAAGTTTGAGGTCAAGATTTTTTAAAAGGTTACGGAAGAGTCCTTATGTTTAAAGTCGGTACTTCAAAAAAAAAAAAATTCAATGTTTCATTTCAAATAAAGAAATGTTTTATATACATATTATATATATTTTAAAATGCAATTTATTTCTGGGATGCCACAGCTAAATATTCAGCTGCCATTACTTCAGTTTTTAGTGCTACATGATACTCCAGAAATCATTCTAATATGCTGATTTGGTGCTTGAGAAACATTTCTTATTATTATCCTAGGGTTGTAATGATATACCGGTATGACGGTTTATCACGGTTTGAACGTACATGGTTATCATACCGTAAACATTTGCATATCTACGGTTTCAAAAAAATGAATGAAAAAAAGTCACCTGCGCATACAGTATGCAACTTATTTCCATCAGCTGCTTCACTCTGCATTCACTTGGCTGCTTACACGCACGTACAGTGGAGAAAATGGCAGAGACCGAGATTATATCTAATCTCCATCCCCGCTGAATACTTCGGATATAAAAAACGAACGCGGGGTTGTCCTTGATGACGGATCCAATTTGCAAAAAATGTGGACACAAAGTGGCTGCAAAAGCAGGCAATACACATCCAACATGTTCGCTCATATTCGCGGACACCATTCCACCGTGCAGATAAAGGCACTAACCGTGGTGTTTTCACCAGTTCTGAGTTTTTATGGTGTTTGTGGGTACAATTATTTAAAGAGCCACCATATACAGTATATTATTATTAACCTGAACTGATTAAGTAGAATAATGTAAACATCCAAACCAATTATCAGTCTATCTCTTCTAATTAGTTATTCTTTGTTACATGTTGTAATTCTGTTAAAGGGGTCCTATTATGCTCTTTTACAAAGTCTTGATTTTGTTTTGGGGGTGTACTAGAACAGGCTCTCATACTAGGTTATTCGAAAAACATTTTTTCCCTGTGTTGCATTTTTCATTATTACAACACCTTAGAGCTCTGCTACCCGGTCGGGTTCGGGTTAATGTTTAATGACTAGCTTCGGGTTCGGGTTGGGCTCGGGTTTATAGCTAAACTAAAACTATATTACGCTGCTTTCATAGACGCGCGCACACACATTATTGCACACGACAACACAGCATGGAAACTTTTATTAGTAAAATAGCTTCGACAGGCTACTGACTCGCAATGTTATATTTCTCTGCAATGGGGGTAAAATCGCTGTTTTTGAAGTAACTAAGTCTCATTGCTTGTAGAGAGAGACGCACAGATGCAGGTTCACACACGCAACTTTCATACAGATGTGCTCAATCTTGCTGTCTTCAATTAACTATTTAATTGTTAGAGGTTCACATATTCTCTCTCTTCTCTTGTAGTTCCCAACGGGCCATCGGCAGCTCTCGCTGCTCCACCGCCGCCGCCGCCTCCTCCTCCTCCTCCTCCCCCACCTCCTGGACACTCTATTGAGATCTCTGCTCCTTTACCCCCACCTCCTCCTCCTTGTGCTCCTCCTCTCCCAGGAAGCGGCACGCCAACTGTCATATTCAACTCTGGCTTGACAGGTATGTATGTGTATGTGATTATTTCAGTGTGATATTTTTTTTTTAATTGTCTGTTTTAAATCATATTATTTTTCCTTGAAATAATTTTCCAAGCTCTTGTGGATTTTGGATTTTTAGAAGCATTTTCTGCTTTCTCTTTCTAGACATTTGTGCTTTATAACTCTCTAAACATTTGTTTATATCTACTCTCTTTTTTCCTGCTCTCAAAGATGGACCAATCAAGCTCTTCTGTAGGTTTCCTGATATTTGTCATGGCCGCCATTTAACTGTCCTGATCTAGTCATATTATGTGCTGTGTGTCTTTGCTTAACACGTTATCATGTATTCTTGTGATTGCATTCTTTTTAATCTCATTGAGTAGTTGTTTTGGTAGTCACAGAACACTTTTTTTTTTCTTGACAGCCGTGAAAATTAAAAAGCCAATCAAAACCAAGTTCCGCATGCCAGTGTTCAATTGGGTGGCTCTGAAACCAAATCAGATAAATGGCACTGTCTTCAATGAGATCGATGACGAGAGGATCTTAGAGGTATTTGTCTGCAGCACATCACATGGTGTGAAATGTGTGATCTCTATCAACTCTGCATGTATTACACCGCCAAGCTGGTCTACTTGATTATCATGTTCATGTTTTGAGTTGCTGCTACATATTAGGAAGATGCCAGATGGTGTTTATTGCTCAGTTCAGTTTCAGCTCATTTTTTAAAGTACGTTCTGTAACTGCTGCTACTAAAATAGCAAGAAACGACACATACAGAAAGTCAAACATCAGGGCCCTTGGCGGTTCATTGTACTTCAATAATCTGACACAGTTCCAGAGGGGAAAAAAATGTTGACTGATGTTGGCTGAAGACCAGAACGAGCC
Organism: Sinocyclocheilus anophthalmus; assembly: GCA_018155175.1. NCBI lineage: Eukaryota > Metazoa > Chordata > Actinopteri > Cypriniformes > Cyprinidae > Sinocyclocheilus > Sinocyclocheilus anophthalmus. The sequence goes on along the minus strand of JADLZN010003902.1, from coordinate 223,437 downwards.
ATGTTTCTGGATGGGAAGGGGTTAAGAAAAGTCATTTTGGAGGCAGAGCAAGAACATTTTGATAAAACAATATGAAGAAAATGTATTTGAAATAACCAATGACCAGGAAGTGTTGTATGTATTTCATGTTAACTTTTATGAGGTTTTCATTTGTGGTGACTGTTAATGTTTTCGAACACCAAGTTCTAGGAGTGCTGTGGATTACAACTTTAATAGAATGCTTTTGTTTGCAGGATTTAAATGTGGATGAGTTTGAAGAAATGTTCAAGACCAAAGCCCAGGGCCCTGCCGTCGACATGACGATGCAAAAGCAGAAGGCTCCTCAGAAGGGTCCCAATAAAGTATCACTACTGGAGGCCAACAGGGCCAAAAACCTTGCCATCACGCTCCGCAAGGCAGGGAAGAGTCCAGAAGAGATCTGCAAAGCAATCCAGACGTAAGTTCCCCCTTTGCCTTTAATATCAAGATAAAGATGAACCATATTCTCTGAGATAATGTTTACAAAACTGGGATTGCGCTTGTTCATCAGCTTGTTTCTAACATCAGTCAGTTCTTGTTTTGCTGTTTTTTGTTTTTTGGTTTGGTTTGTTTTGGTTTGTTGTAATTTGTTATGGTTTTTGTTTTGTTGTTTGGTTTGGTTTTTTGTTTTGTTGATTTTGTGTTGTTTTGGTTTTTGTTAATGTTGATTTTTGAGGTTTGTTTTTTTTGAATGGCACTCTGATCATTTTCTCTCAGGTTTGACCTACGTACAGTGCCTGTGGATTTCGTGGAGTGTTTGATGCGGTTCATGCCAACTGAAACTGAGGTGAAGATGCTCCGCCAGTATGAGCGGGAGCGACGGCCAATGGACGGGCTCACTGTTGAGGACCGGTTCATGATGCTCTTCAGTAAGATTGAAAGGCTGCCACAGCGGATGACCATCATGGCCGTCATGGGCAACTTTAACGATAGCCTGCAGATGCTCACACCGGTAAGGTGGAATGAGAACAACAGGAATAATATCAACATTATTAATATCAACAAAGATCAATCTAAAATGCATTTATACATTTGTCTGTTTGCTGTTGCTGTTTTTCCTACAGCAACTGCATGCTATCATAGCAGCATCTGTATCCATAAAATCATCACAGAAATTAAAGAAAATCCTTGAGGTAAGCCAAAATAACTTTAATGTCACACAGTTTCTTGCCGTTTTAGAGCCTTACTTGTAATTATGTGATATCTCTATTTTCAGATCATTTTGGCCCTTGGGAACTACATGAACAGTAGTAAGAGAGGAGCCGTTTATGGCTTCAAACTTCAGAGCTTGGATTTGGTAACTTATTACATTTCATAACTCTTTGCAAAGCTAAAAACCATGCACTTTTTGACATTATTAAATTTATTCTGACATTATTAACACTATTAAGTTTTATTATAATACTATAATATTTCCTGCCTTTAGCTGTTGGAGACCAAGTCCACAGACAGGAAGCAGACACTTTTGCACTACATAGCCAATGTGGTGAAGGAGAAATATCCTGTTGTATGCGTTTTTTACAATGAGCTGCACTACATTGAGAAAGCTGCTGCAGGTAAGTCTCCATCAACCCTGAAAATATATTTAAAATGTACTAATTAGAAATTAATTATATTTCTAAATTAGTGCCTAACTATTTTTTTTAGTTGAAGCTAAAATATAAATATTAGATTTAAAAAAAAAACTTAAATGAAAATTGGAAATGCTGCCTTGGTAATTAATGGAAATAAAATAAGTTTGAGATAAAGTACTGAAACATAAAACTGAAATCAAAACAAATTAAAACTAAATAGAAATATAAAAGTGACAAGCACATAAAAAAAATCACTGATACTTAAATTAAAAAGAATACAGTATAATTCAAAGTTAATAAATTCTATAATACATAAATAATACTAAAATAGCACTTTCTAAATACATTTTAAAATGTTCTTAGGTCTCACATTAACAGAAAGAAATACAAAAAAATGTTGTCCTCTAATATTCATTTGTTGCTCTAATATGCTAATATGTTATCTGGTTGATTCTACAGTAAGTTTGTTTTTGACTGTGGATCTCATTATTCCCATGTTGCAGTCTCACTGGAGAATGTTCTCCTGGATGTGAAGGAGCTACAGAGAGGTATGGATCTGACCAGAAGAGAGTACAGCATGCATGGCCACAACTCCCTGCTCAAAGACTTCATCCATCACAACGAGGCCAGACTGAAGAAGCTCCTGGATGATGCTAGGATTGCACAGGTAGAAAAAAGAAGGCTATAGGGTATTGCGGTTTAAAAATCTGAGCTGGTAGTGGTAAGGCTGTAGGTTTGAATCTCACAAGGGATAATCCATGTTAATGTGGCTTGCGTGTAATTACAGGATGCCTTTGACGATGTTGTCAAATTCTTCGGGGAGAGCCCCAAGACCATGCCACCCTCTGTGTTCTTCCCGGTGTTTGTTCGCTTCATCAAGTCTTATAGGGTGAGTCTATCAGTGCATCAATTTCCTCTTTGTTCACACAAGGCCCAGATCTAATTTGTCATTGTTTTCAGCAAGCGGATGAAGAGAACGAGCAGAAGAAGAGGCAAGAGCAGCTGATGATGGAGAAACTTCTGGAACAGGAGGCCATGATGGAGGAGCACGAGAATCAACAGGTATGATGAGATGGGAGCTGTAGTAGAGCACACTAGGGCTGGATTGAAAATATCAGTTTCTCGATTTTTATCAGTTCTCATTTTGATAAACCAATAATGATTCTTAAATAATCCCAAAAAATGATCTTTTACTTTATGCTGTTTTCAGTTGGTGTGTAAACAAGACTTTACACACATTTTATAGCATGCCTTCCATCCAACAAACTATTGATTGAAACTGTGTCAGATTTCAAATTCTGTCAATTTTATTATGAAATTCGAACAATAAATACCATTTTGGCACTCTTTAATGTGATGTGATAGATCGCTGTAGCTGCCTTAGTTCAAGCAAAGTGCCATGCACATACTCTCTTCCTTTTTACTACTAGTTACAGCACAGAATAAACATAAATGAACATAAGTTTGAAAAATACAGTACAACATACTAAAATATATAATGTATATTGTAATCATATAACCAAGTGTTTCAACTTGAAAGTCGTCAATAAAACAGCTTGTAAATGTAACGTTACATTTACTTCAGGAAAGCCATTCAATGATCATAGCTTGATAGTTAACTATAAAAATTTACTTTAGAGAGAGCATTTTGCTAAATATATGTATTATATTATATAATCGTTACATGTTTACTTACCTTGTTCTTAAATATTTAATGTACACTACGTTAAAAAATTTGGGATCAGTAAGATTTTTAATATTTTTTACCAAAGTTTCTTGTGCTCTCAGGTCTGTATTTTATTTGATCAAAAAATACAGTAAAAAAAAAAGTAAAATTGTGAAATATTATTACAATTTAAAATAACAGTTTCTATTTTAATATACTTTAAAATATAATTTATTCCTGTGATGCAAAGCTGAATTTTCAGCATCATTACTCCAGTCTTTCAGTGTCACATTATTCCTTCAGAAATCACTCTAATATGCTGATTTTTCTCTTGTTAGAAAAGTTGTGCTGCTCAATGTTTTTTGGAAACCTGTGATAACTTTTTAAGATTCTTTAAAAAAAAAAAAAAAAAAAAAAAAGAAAAAGAAAACCGCATTTGTTCATAATGGTCGAAGTACTTGTGTTACAATATACACTACTGTTCAAAACTTTGGGTCAGTAAATTTTTTTTTTATATTTTTTTGGAAAGTAATGAATACTTTTATTCAGCAAGGACACATTAAATTGATAAAAAGTGATAGTAAAGACTCATATTGTTAGAAAAGATTTAAATTTTGTATAAATGCTGTTCTTTTTAAACTTTATTCCTAAAAGAATCCAGAAAAAATTATCAGTTTCCAAATCAAAACAACAAAACATAACCGGCCACAACTGGTTTCCCTCACCCTGATAATAATCGGCATCTGAGAATGAGTTTCACTGAAGACTGAAGTAATGATCGCTGAAAATTCAGCTTTGATCACCAGAAAATGAATTTTTATTTTAAAGTATATTAAAACAGAAAATCAATATAGAATTGAAATAAATCTCAAAATTATTTTTTTTTTTTGTATTTTTAATCAAATAAATACAGCCTTGATGAGCATAAGAGGCTCCATTAAAAAACATTAAAAATCTTACTGATCCCAAACTTTTGAATGGCAGTGTATGCTTAAATAAATCAGTACGTTTTTGGAACGCCACTTTAAATATTTATATTTGTATAAAAATCATTTAATTTTAACCTTTAATATTATAGTAATGTACCAACTGACAGAATTCCCTGTATAGTTTACAAATTAGTTTTTAGTTAATAGAGAATTTTGTCCTTAAACTGACATGTACTGTAGCTGAATCAATATCGAATCGAACTGAGATCAGAATTTAATCAAATCGCAAACTTGTGAATTGAAATCAAATCGAATCATGCGATTTGTGTCAATACCCTGCTCTAGAGTGCACTACAATGTACATTAAAGAAATATTAAGTGTGAAGATTACGTCAGAACTGTGTGCACTAACTGTATGTTCTATCATTTATTAATTTGCACAAACTCCAGTCACCATCTCACAAGGGCAAGCGGCAGCAGCAGGGGCTGATTGCGGAGTTAAGGAAGAGACAAGGCAAAGATAGCCGCCACGTCTACGAAGGCAAAGATGGAGCCATTGAGGACATCATTACGGGTAAGAACGCTGCCGGATGCAAGCCCGAACAGATTCATTTGATTGTACGTACGTCAGATGAATCTGTTTTCCTAAGTGTGTATTGGTCTTGTTCTTTTGATAGTAACAGTAGACGTACAGTAGCAGTAGACGCCATGCTGTTTAGCCGTACTGGAGTTTAGAGGCTTGAAGTTTCTGTCTGATTCTGTGCTTTTTCTAGAGCTTCTAGCTTTTGGTGTTTCTGTGTTGTGATTGGCTATTATTTTGCTGCAGTGCTGAAGACCGTCCCCTTTACCGCACGATCAGCCAAACGTGGCTCGCGGTTCTTCTGTGACCCCGCCCTCTCCGAGGACTTCCATTACTAAACTAAATTCTGTCCCCTCAGAAAGGTGCCTTTAAGTCCGTATCTTCTTCACTCATCTCCCAGTCATTCACTCCATCCTTCTCTCTCGATGGCGTTTCTTCATTTGTTTACCATTCACCTGGGTAAGGGCATTAAATACAGGATGGGAATGTGAATTCTATGCATAAAAATGCATGCCTGCCATCAATTTCTCTGTTTTGCATTTTGTTTCCTGCACTATTCAAATCTTGAAGTGTTCCCTCCCATTGAGTAACATTTCTCTTGGTAACCACCTTACAACATATCATGACTTATCAGAGGGATCTGAATTGTGGGGATGCACTGATATTACAATTCTGTCTGATATGATAAGCTGATAATATTTGATTGTTGTTGAAAACAGATAAATATACTATTGTTTTATCTGAATAACTTAAAACATCAAAAACAAAAATCGGCCATTTTAAATGCTCTAATTAAATGTAGGATGCATCGCATTATAATGTTAATTATGAAAAATGTATATTCTTTTTGAGATTTGTTAAAGATTACATCTAACCGTGTTTATTAAAATATTGCTGTTTTGTAGAGATTAACTTCACTGTCCTGTCAATCTAAAAACAGGGAAAATAAATAGTTCAATATTCAGTATCAACCAATACTAAAATATATTAAAATGTCATGTGTAATATATTAAAATATTCTATTTGAGATAGATAGATAGATAGAAAGATAGATAGTATCAACCATTATATCCAATATCAACCTATACAGTACCTTTAAATGGTGGAGACCGATAAATGGGCAATATTAAAATATTCAATTGTGTTAAAAAATTATTAAATTATTAGTGTGTTGTAAAGATTAACTTTTCCATAACCATAATGAAAAAGTAGGGGAAATGATTATGCCCAATTATATATTCAGTATCAGCTGTTATATCAAACCTATACTGATAAATGGTATAGACCGATAAATGGCCAATATTAAACTATTGCGTTCCATTTTGCAATTGGTTTCTGAAACACCCAAAGACAAATATGGTACCGGAATATTGTGCATCCCTACTAAATTGATCTAAAACTAACCAAACATCCACACGCCGGCCTGTTTTGTACCCATCTTTGGCCCCGTCTCATCCATATCTGCAGGCGCAGACTTGTAGTTGTGTTCACTTTGTAATGGTTTACTTGTTTGTCTTCAGACCTGCGCAGTCAACCCTTCCGACAGGCCGATGCCCTGAGGAGGAGTGGGAGAAGGAACTTGGAGGTACAGCACCTTCAGCTACGCAACATGGAGATCAGCACCTGCTAACCAAGCTTGATCAACTTTTAAGGACAGAAGGTGGGCCAGTGAAACTACTGAAAAAAAAGAACAGAAAATAGCACACTTAGAACAACAGAAGGATGGATAAATGTGACATTGAACACTTCTGTTTACCTGGGATCTGGCATCTCGATTTAATGGACTGTTTTAAAGAAAGCAAGATGAAGAAAACATGAAGTGTTGTAGGGCGAACATATTTTAGTTTTCAAAAAAGAGGACAGGGACTCTAAATATGTAAGCTCTAAATATGTCATTTCCATTCCTAAAATACATATTTTACAGTTACTGTTATGCATATTGATTTTAAACACAGCTAAAAGGCTTCCTACCAGTGGTCATCCTTCACAAAACGTAACTTCTACCACCGTTTTAGCATAGGTAGAAATCAAAATGTTTTGAAACAATTGAACAATACAAGCATTTCAGTCAAATGTAATTTATGCAAAATTTCAAATCTTTAACCCACGGGAGAAAACCAACCCACCGCAACTGTTTAAAATCAGCCCAGTTCCGTGCAAAAAATGTGGATTTGGCAACCCTGCATCCAACACGAGCTACATCCAAAATGATTTAAATACTCCACATATTGATAGCGGCTCCTTGATGCGTGAAAATTATATTCGATATTAGAATGTTTGCGGGAGCAGGCTGTAATAGTCAGAAATTGGGAGCAGGATTAAGAAAACAGTCCCGTGCAGGGCTTTAATACAAAAATGCACACAATGAATGGTGACTGTAGAAAGCAAAAGCCGAATCCCGGACATTTCGGGCGATTTACAAAACATTTTTTTAGGTCCAAAAAGAGGACATGTCCGGGGAAAAGAGGAGGTATGGTCATCCTAGTGTTGGATGCAATGTGGATTCTACAAATGGACATTAGGAAGAAGATTGTGGTTTTTGTGTTTAACTATTTAGTTTTGTGACATTGTGTATTATGTACAAGACAGAGCAGAAATGCCAAAGTCCTTGGATTGGCCCACCACTTTTCATTTTCATTGTCATTTAACCTCTGGTTCTAAAACTCCAAACTGAGCAGCTTTTTCTGAGGGGACGATTTACAAGATGCACTTTTAATTTTAATTTTTTTTTGTACTTTGATCGTCTTAAAACTGAACTTTTGATTAAAAAACAAGATGAAGTGCGAGAGGGAGATTCGATCTTAAGCTGGACTTGATACTGTAATGCTATTGAGGATTACTCTTCTTTGCGGACTGAAAAATAACATGAAATGTTGAGAAAATGTTTACAACCAAGCATTCACAACCAATGTGACATTGTATGTACAATACATCTCATTTTAATCACAGACTTGCTCTCCTACTGGTTTTATCTCATGTGACATTTGTGAGCTGTGGAAAAGAGTTTGCTTTTTTTTCTTTTTCTTTTAAACGAAGACATTTCATTGGACAAAAAAAAGTCTTCTTTTTTTTTTTTTTAATGTACAGATATTTTGCTACAAAATTGAGCCTCTTATTTTTTACATTGTTCATCCATTGTGGTGCTCTACATATTGTTGAAACAAACCAACTTGTCCTGCAGTATCACTGGAATGTTATTAACTTTTATGTTGTTTAGTATGACAGTATTATTTAATCTGACGGTGAAGACAGTGAATCAACTTACTCTGTGACCTAAATTGCTCTCTCATCACTTGTTGCATATGGTAAATATCTGTGGTTGCACGTAACACTTGAAAGCTTGAACAGACACTAGTGGCACATATAACTTTTTTCTACTTTGATCTCTTTAACTGGAATCAGTGGTTGTGTGCAAATAAAGCAATGACACCAGCACCATTAAAAACAGTGATTCTTTTGTGTGGTCGATGCAAGAATTCATTTTTATTTTACTGAAAATCTGGATTGACAAGTGAGGACATTCAATGATAAATGTGCTGCTGGAGCTACTTGAAAATAAAAGTGGTATGGGCACCTAATGCTGCCACAAGGTGGTAGCAAGCCCTTGTGTTCAAGGACCTTAGCCATCTCTTTTTAGCCCCAGCTCCATGGAACAGGCATTTATACTAATAAACATGGAAAGATTACAGTTAGTAATTTATTTAAACTCTATTATTTTATTAAAACTATTTAATTATTCTTTTAAAAAAGTGCCTATTTCTGTGACAACACTGTTACTGTGATCTGCAATACTAAAAATGAAATGAAAATAATACACAATGACAGTAATATTTTGCTATATGTTGTAAAAGTATGCTTCAAAATACTCGAACGGTGAAACTTAGACCCTCATTTTTCAAATATGTGATGAACAATGCTTTCCTTTCTGTATTTAAAAAATGTATGTACATAAATTGCAATAGGTGAATCATCTAATTTTCAACCACTTCAGTTCAATAGTTTTAAGAGTGCTGAAGAAGTGTTCCATGAAAGAACTGTGAAAAACAGAAGTGAAATAATACAATAGATGTTTACAGTGAAAATTACTCAAAAAATGTAAAACCGTACTCCAGTAATTAACAGAAGCGTTTATCCAAAATGAACAGACCATAACGATTGTAACATATTTCTGAAAATTTGTTAGATGACATTTAACTTGAAATATTAAGTTGTTTTTCAGTTATGAACTTCTGTAAGAAAAAAAAAAGAATAAGCCCAAGCAAAACACATGAGAAAAAAAATATGTATTCATGTAAGTAATATTTCTTTCATGATTAAATTTTTCTTTCACATTATCTCTTACAACAGTGACAAACTCAAACCAGTCTGGTCAGTCTGCATCAAATTATTAGTTATATATATATATAGAAGATCATATCAAGATGAGCACCGATCCCAAAAGCAATAAGAAAAGACTTTTGACGTTCGTTACATGAAATTAAATTAAGGCAGGAGTATCATTAATAACACCTACCAGTCTGAATTAAAACAGTTCTGTGTGCTAAAGATTTAATGTGTAACAAGTACTTTTGTTTATTGACAAAAGTATTTGTATAAATATTTGTATATTTGTTACATCCAATCGTATGGTCGTATTGCACGGGTCGTCGATAACGATTGGACAACACGATAATGTAGGCGGTGCTTCACAAATACGGAAGCAGCACAAACCGCGATGTTTTGAAACTGTTCAACGTTTGACAATTTTCAAATTACTACACACTGTGTTCAGCGAAATCCGCTTTTAAATCAGTTGTATTTCTCGTTGAACTGTATAAAACGTATTTCACACGCATTGTACAAGTCGAGTGAAATTAACCATTTGAAAAGTGAGATTTACTAGCGTGCTAACTAACTAGCCAGTTGTCTAGGAAACGGAAACGCGCAAACTAAAAACGCAGGATGTGACTCACTAGCCAACAATTTCAACTTAAGAAACTTTTCTTGGCGACCATGCTGCGGTTTGTCAGCGATAAAGACGGCCAGTCTTTAGACATTTATTCTGATGATGAAGATAATGGTGCATTAGCAGGAAGAAGAAACATGTCGGAGGAAACGAATGCAGCTTCACGTGAAAGCAGCGCAGCGCCTGGGCGGCAACCCTTACGCCAGCGGTACTGGAAAGACACACACCTGTGGCCCGCTCGAATAGTCGCTGTGCTATGCAGCGTAGTCATCGTCTCATTTATCGCTGTGCTAATCTCCTTTTTGTACATCGTATTAAAAGGTAAACCAAATTCATATCTATTTCTCAGAACCCTTCTCATGAAGTTCAAGCATGTGCAGTGCCTAAATATATGAATTATGCATGCTTAATTGGATTAATAATTATGTAATCTATAGATCTAAGAGCAGAGAGGATAACCACTGAAGATGGATCAGAAGTGAGACTCCTGGGTAGGTCCAAATTAGACGTAGTGTATTGTAACATGGTGGCTGCATGTTGTAAAACAGGACTTTTTTTCTTGCAGGTTTTTGGAGTATTTTGGTGTTGTCTTCTGTGGCTGGAGTTCTTTGTTGCAGCTTCTCCTGGACCCTAACATACTTTGACTCCTTTGAGCCAGGAATGTTTCCCCCAACTCCTCTTTCTTCAGCCAGACTCAAGTGAGCATGTTTTATCTCTTTGCACAATTAAATCAACAAACCTTATTCTCTAAAGCACAGCCATGTAGCACACTGTCAATTTTTTTTGTTCCCGATATAGTTCTGCTCATAATTTTGCATAACCCTTGCAGAATATGCAAGATGTTGATCATTTTAGCAATATAAGGGGGAATAAAAATTGCATGTTATTTTTGTTCTGTAGTACTGTCGCGAATAAGCTATTTAAAGGGATAGTTCACCCAAAAATGAAAATTTGATATTTATCTGCTTACCCCCAGGGCATCCAATATGTAGTTGACTTTGTTTCTTCAGTAGAACACAAGTTATGATTTTTAACTCCAACCGTTGCAGATTATCAGTCGTATAATGTATGGCAATGGTAACAAATTCTATGAGTGTAAAAAAAACATGCACAGACAAATCCAAATTAAACCCTGCGGCTCGTGACGACACATTGATGTCCTAAGACATGAAACGATCGGTTTGTGCGAGAAACCGAACAGTATTTATATCATTTTTTACCTCTAATACACCACTATGTCCAACTGCCGCGCGCACGGCATCCTGTGCGTGAGGTGTGTACGCGCTCTGGCGTAGTTTACGCAAGCGCCGGAAGTGATCACTCGCACGTATACGTCACTCATTGTTTACACAGTGCACAGTCATTGTAGGTACGATGGCTAATCAAAATGGTACTTACTTGCGCTTATCCGGATTGTTCAAACCGACTTAAAACTAAAAGATTACGTTCTCTCACGCGAACTCATTCGGGAGTGGTGACTTTCCACGCATTCCCAACTTCTGAGCCTGCTCGCCTGAAGTTATGGTTGATTGCTCTTCGGCTGGATATCAACACAACCATTAACGTAAACTACGCCAGAGCAAAATTTGCACAGACCTCACGCACCAGATGCCGTGCGCGCCCAAAGACAGTTGGACATAGTGGTGTATTAGAGGTAAAAAATTACATAAATACTGTTCGGTTTCGTGCACAAACCGATCATTTCGTGTCTTAGGACATCAAAGTGTCGTCACGAGCCGCAGGGTTTAATTTGGATTTGTCTGTGCATGTTTTTTTTACTCTCATAGATTTTGTTACCATTGCCATGCATTATATGACTGATAGACTGCAAAGGTTGGAGTTAAAAATCATCATATGTGTTCAACTGAAGAAACAAAGTCACCTACATCTTGGATACCCTGAGGGTAAGCAGATAAACATCAAATTGTCATTTTTGGATGAACTATCCCTTTAACAGACTATATTAAGATTCAAGTGTGTGTAACATTCACTGATGTACAAGATGGCAACACAATGCATTATGATCCGTGTGGTATAAACTTTTGGAAACTAAATATCTTATGTAGCTTCTGAAGTTACTAAATGGAAAAAATACTTTAAATAAAATGTATCTTTAAACAAAATAAGACAAATGTACAAACCATTGTCTATTAAAATTTAAATTCCACAGCTCTTTATTTTTGAGAATCAGTAAATCTTTTCACCTTTTGTAATAGTTGTATATCAGTCCCTCAATGGCCCTCAGTGTGAAAAGAAAGATCTCGAAATCCTACCGTCACTGTTGGTAAGGGTTGGTTAGACCTGGAGGATTTTTTTAAAGAGCAGTGGACAGTTTAACTGCTCAGGATAAACAAGGGGCATGAACATCTATCACAAAACATAAAAAAAACATTTTTTATCACCGAGGTAAAAACACACAATATTGCTGGTTAATTTTTGTAAATTTGTTTATTATTTTGTCTTATGGACCATGTAAACATCTGTTATGTGAAACCGCTTATTCAGGACAGTTTTAAATAAAAGTAATTATTATATTCAAGTTATTTCCTGTCTACTAAGACTCCTCCATGTGGTCAGTTTCTCATGGCACCATAGATGTATTCCATAGATTGCATCTGATGGACCGATAGTAGTCATTAAATATTTGCCTGGGTATCTAGAAAGCTCATCTGAATTTGTTCTAGATCATTAGAACTGACCTTATGGTGCTTTGGAAACCTGTAAGAGGGACCTTTATACAAAAACAATGTGTGTTTAGGCATTACCTGTTTGGGTGGCAAACTACCTTCAGTTTCAAGAAACGCATAATTTAAATTTTCCAATTCAAATTGATCTTTGGTAAAGGCTCCATGTTTGTTACTATTCAGAAGCAATCAAAAGAATTAAAAGCAAAAAAATAATCATTTAAGGTCCACCCTAAAGAAATCAGAAGAAACTTCTCAGAAATGACAAAGTTGACATTCATCTGCAGTAGGCAGGAAAAACTCAATTTCCAAGTAGAAGCGATCATCCAATCACTTCACGCCAGACTTACCCATTATCATGCTAGTGAGTTCATTTACTGCTGCGGCACCTGCGACTGTCATCTCACTGATCTAATAATTTATTTCAGTCCTTGATGTCCGATTGTCTCTACAAGTAGCTGTTTGTTTTTTTTTCTCCCTTGGCCAGTTCTGCTCAGTAGTGTAATAGCCTGAGAGAGTACAAGAGTTATAGGAACATGTTATCAAGGCTGTTCCTCTAGTCTGAGGTTATTCACCCATTTTTCCTATTTTGTTTTTAGCTGTCTGTGCCTTAGAAGCTTGTCAGCTGGTAAAATAGAAAATTGTTCCGATCTCTTTGTGCTGGTTTGACTCGCCCGGGCGAGAGCACAGACTCTGAGGAGAACAGAAAAGCAATTTTCCTGTAATTGCTTTTCATCTTCAGACCTGAATACTTGCACCAAGCGGAACATTCAAAAACTGTCCCAGAATTGGTCCTCAGGGATTTCGTGTGGCTCCAAGCCCCATCAAATATGCTTAAATGTCCTTTACCCCAACTGCTAATGCTCTTGGACAAGTGGCGAGCGGAATTTGCCTAAACGTTTTAGTATTGCTTTTTGCAAAGTAACTGACTTTCATTTAGCTGGCTTTTTTTTTTTTTTTTTTTGGAGGGGTGGGGATTAATTCACTCAACAAATGAAAATTCTGTCATCATTTACTGACCCTCATGTCATTATAAACCCATAAGAAACCTGAGAGATTTCAAACTCTCCATTGAAAGTCCACACAACCAAAACTTCGATACTTCAAAAAGTTCGTAAAAAGAGATGGTAAAAGTAATCCATATGAATCAAGTGATTTTAATTGAAATCTTCTGAAGACATGATCACTTTATGTTGAGCCGATTTAATTTAGGTGTTTATTTGCATATAAACATTGAGCAATGCACATACATGGAGAACATCAAATATGGCAAATATGCTTGTCTGACACAAGAACCAATGAGGTTTGTTGTCGCGTGTCACGCAAGCATGTTTGAGCCTCCACAAGAACCAGTGAGGTTTCTTCTTGCACGTTAAGCAAGTACAGTTTAGATTCCAACGTGCCTCTAAACCGCTTGATTTATATGGATTTCTTTTACAAAATGAAGCATCAAATTTTTGATAGCATGGACTCTTAATGGAGGGACTTTCCATTTGTAGAACAGTTCAGATTTATATTAATGGTAAGGGCAGATCTTCGTGACTGTGCCCCCTTTTGCTACATATGTTGGAGCTGTTAACAGGAAATGTTAACCACCGAAAGAATGCCACAACCAACTGCTGGTGAAACCCTAGATACTGTTTCGTCTCCATGGTTAGTAAGTAAACTAACTGACACCGAGGAAAAATAATGAACGTGGGTGCAGATATAGAGCATTAGTCACACTCCCTCAGTGGTTTACCTACTGCATAAATGAGGAAGTGTTTGGAAGGTGTGATGAATTGCTGTTAGCCCATCAGACTGTGAATTCTGTTATATTTCCACTGTGACCTTGGTACTTCTGACATTTATTACCAGAAGCTTTGTGTACACAAGGTAGGAGGCACGTGTACAGCGAGGGATGCCATGACAAGCTGTTGCCATTTTTTTGCCACAGATTTAATATACTTTGATATTACCTCAATTTAGATTTAATGATCCAGACTTCAGAGGACAGCCAAATGATCACATCCTCTAATGAATATTGAACGGTGACCTAAAACTGAACTAAAAATGACGCAGCCTAACATAGTATGGAACAAAGTTTGTAGCAGAGCTCTTTAAAGTTGTTTTTCAGCTTCATTAATGCATATGGCACCCCTTGAACTTTTCATTCATATGAGATGGTTAAAAAACAGGGAGCCAGCTGAAACGTGTCTCCTCTGCTAACTTTGAGTTTGCAAATGTGTTTAAGGCTGTGCTCCAATTTATGAATCTATAAGCCAGCTTCTGATTGGCTGTTTGAGAGGAACGTTATTGATTGTGTCTGGAGGCTTGGCGATAAAACCCAGGGTCACTCCATCGCCAAGCGAGTTGGTTATCTAATCACACAGCGGTGCTTTGACGATGTTTGTACTAAACCCAACTTACACAGCTGGCTCAGAACGCAAACAGGCTATCGACCAACTAGCAGCCGGATGGGGTGGTATTGACTGACCCCCACGGAACTGTGACTGGGTCTGCTTGTTCCTTCACGCTTGCATAGCTCCAGTTCACCAGCACAAAACAGCAGTGGTCGACACACTCTGTCCCACTGGCATTCTCCATGTCAGTTTTCACTGTATGTCGCAGCGCCGCTCTAGCAATTAGCCTCTTGCATTATCCTCTGACTCGGATGCTAATAGAAGCTTTCCTCTTTTGTTTCTAGATTCGCACACACTTATTAGTATAAGGCACCCATCACTTTGTTTCCATAGAAACCCAACCTTTCAATCTTTGGGTGCATATGGTGGTCACAGTCAGTTGTTTGTGGTTCTGTCTCCAGCAGATAAGCTTTACATTATATGCCTCCGTTGTAGGTGAGGTTCAGGGAGTTCACGCCACAACAATTGATTTGCTGAATTAACTGGCAAATAGAAATTACTTTAGTCTCTTTTGGTGCTATGGGTTTTTAGTTGTGTCGTTCCCTGATCAGATCTCACATCTGTGAATTATCTGAATGGATGGCCTTAATTATAATCATCTCCCAAAATGTTTTTCCCCATTGATTTGTTGGGAAATGCTTGGCTCCCTAATGTTCCATGTCAAGGCTGCTGTCTGTCTAAATTGTGTCATTTAGTCTGTTTTGTCTTTGGGTTGGATGAACCTTTCCTGGCTTTAACAGACGGAAGCTGATAGAGCCGTATCTGAGAATGTGATATGTCTGGTTGAGATTTATCATTGAAAATGAGCCTTAATATGTCATGGTCAAGTCCAGCTGATGTAATTCAGAAATCTACTTGTTAATTTTGGTGCCATGCGGCGTGCGCCACAGTTTCCGAGTCCAAACACTGTATCAGATCATAAAAGCAAACAACAAAGGGTGCTAATATACACTCACAGTGTGTAACACTACCAAAAAATCATGGTCCTATCCCTTGTCTCCATAGCGCAATGTTAGTTGGCCAGACAGTGATTCATTTATGAATCCGTTAAAATATTGGTGCCCAGCACACCGTGAGCCTGGAGTATTTATCCTTAGCTTAATTGTGGCTATAAATATGTATTGCTTATAAATGGCTGTAATGGTAATATTCTCAATTGAAACAAAGTGGAAGCATTGAGCTGGAAACCGTATTCAATATGTTACGACTTAGCAAGTGAATAACCTAAATGATTGCTGTTTGTTTTTTTTTTGTAGTTTTTTTTTTTTTTTTTTAGCTATAGAAATAGATGGTTTGAGTGCCATTTGGGGTAATGAAAATTATTTTTTACCATAGAGATGTGCACAGTTCAGAAATGTGGTTTCATATGGTTATGGAAAAACAACCAAAAAAAAACTATACAGTTTTTTTTTTAAGAGAACTTTAGATTTAATGACAAAAATGTCACGTGGTGTAACCATCAAAAAGTAAAAATCGGTTTCTTTTTAAAATATATTTAAGTTAAATGAATATTTTTTAAATCTTTTTTTTTACAAATGTCTATGAATTATGTTAAGCAATCATAAAAATCGTTGCACTGGCACCTTGTGACAATTTACAACCTAATCTCTTTCTTTGTTATACAAATTTTAAAAAAATATATTGACCCGTCTGACCAGTCAAGAGGGGGTCTGAAAGGTCTTTTTTTTTTTCTGTTTCTGCAGTGGTTGGCAACACAAAGTTCGTAATGGTGGAGGAATGTCATTTTGAAAGTTAAAAAAAAAAATTTTAATTAACATGAAGAATTTTTCGATTAAACAATAATAATAAAAAATTTTTTCCTCTTTCTTCATTCTGTATCAGGGCATGAGATTGTATCATTTGACCTTTTTTTTACTTAGGCCAACAACAAAAACAGTGAGTACCGCCAAAAAAAAGATCATTTTGGAAAGGTTTGTGGTAGGGCTGGACAATTATTCAATATCAATATGTATCGAGATTATAATTTTTTTCAATAACGGTGATATTATTTTTAAACACATTTCCGATATTTCAATATACATTACAGTGTTTCCCATACATTGATTTATTTGTGGTGTTTGACTTCGTTGAATAAACATAAGTACTGCACATTTCAAAATCAAAACGCGTTGCGGGTGTTTCATATGAATGTATCTCTGAAGGGAGAATGCTAAGATTAGTTAGATGGCATTTTTATCTGATGAAGTGTAGCGTCTATGACAAGTACTTGTTTTTTAAAGCAATTACTGGAGAAAACCGTTAGTTTTCTGCCGCCTCTCACAGCGCTCCTGATGGCAGACAATAAGTTTTGCATTTAAAATAAACCCATTTTCCAGCAACATGCTTTTGTTGTTGCTTTATTTTTTTGTTTTCTGAAGTAACTCGGAGCATGTTTCATACTCGTTGTCTTGGTTAATGCACGTTTCAATCTATAAGAAAAATCAGCCTACACTACCAATCAAAGGTTTTTGAACTGCAAGATTTTAATGTTTCTTAAAGAATTATCTCTGCTCACCAAGCCTGCATTTATTTGATAAAAAATACAATAAAAACTGTTATATTGTGAAATATTATTACAATTTTTTAAATAACTGTTTTCCATTTGAATATACAGTATATTAAAATGTAATTTATTCCTTTGATAGCAAAGCTGAATTTTCAGCAATCATTACGCCAGTCTTCAGTGTCACATGGAAGTGCATTTAGAGAAAATTTGTTTAGATGGGCAATTAGAGGCCTTTTGCATCTGAACCTATTTATTTATTTATTTATTTTTTAATATATATATATATATATATATACTAAATATTACTAGATACTCTATATATATATTATTATGTACAGTGGTGTGAAAAAGTGTTTGCCCCCTTCCTGATTTCTTAATTTTTTGCATGTTTATCACACATTAATGTTTCAGATAATCAAACAAATTTAAACGTTAGTCAAAGATAATACAAGTAAACACAACATGCAGTTTTTAAAATGAAGGTTTGTATTATTAAGGGAAAACAAAATCCAAACCTACATGGCCCTGTGTGAAGAAGGGTTTGCCCCCTGTTAAAACTGTGGTTTATCAAACCTGAGTTCAATTTCTCTAGCCACACCAAGGCCTGATTTCTGCCACACCTGTTCGCAATCAAGAAATCTTTTAAATAGGACCTGCCTGACAAAGTGAAGTAGACCAAAAGATCCTCAAAAGCTAGACATCATGCCGAGATCCAAAGAAATTCAGAAACAAATGAGGAAAAAGTAATTGAGATCTATCAGTCTGGAAAAAAAGGTTATAAAGCCATTTCTAAAGATCTGGGACTCCAGCGAACCACAGTGAGAACAATTATTCACAAATGGCAAAAACATGGAAAAATGGAGAACCTTCCCAGGAGTGGCCAGCCAACCAAAATTACCCCAAGAGCACAACGACGACTCATCCAAGAGGTCACAAAAAACCCCACAACAACATCCAAAGAACTGAAGGCCTCACTTAAGGTCAGTGTTCATGACTCCACCAAAAGAAAGAGACTGGGCAAAAATGGTCTGCATGGCAGAGTTCCAAGACGAAAACCGCTGCTGAGCAAAAAGAACATAAAGGCTAGTCTCAGTTTTTGCCAGAAAACATCTTGATGATCCCAAGACTTTTGGGAAAATACTCTGATGGACTGACGAGACCAAAAGTTTAACTTTTGGACGGTGTGTGCCCATTACGTCTCGCGGTTTAAAAGTAACAATGCATTCAGGAAAAAGAGAACATCAACCAAACAGTCAAATTGAGTGGTGGTAGTGTGGATGGTTGGGGCGTTTGCGCCTTCAGGACCCTGGAGACTTGCGGTGATAATAGGGCAAACCATGAATTTGCTGTTTACCAAAAAAAAACCTCGAAAGGAGAACTGTGATCCCGGCCCCCATCTGTTTGTGACCTCAATGAAGCGATACTGGGGTCTGCAGCAGACCCTGGTCAAAACACACCAGCAAGTCCAAATCTGAATGGCTGAAGGAAAAAAAAATGAAGACTTTGGAGGGCTATCAAAGTCCGCGAATCATATTGAGCGGCCGGTGTCATGCCTTGGAAAACCTCCAATGTGGCTGAATTTACAGCATATCTGATAGATGAGTGGACCAAACAGCGCCACTGTAATGTACAGAATCATTTGCAAGTTATCGCAAATGCTTGATGCAGTTGTTGTGCTGTTATGTCTAATGCCGAGTTCACACTGCAAGATTTTAGCTTGTTTTTTCACTCGCCGACAGGTTTTGCGAAAATCGCCAACAAATGACACGTGCCGATGCCCGCAATATTTGGCATGCCAAATATCTGGAGCTGTCGGCGATTCACAATCACGCTGTGTGAAATGAGTTCTGACTGAAAAACACACCGGCGATGACCTACAACCAATGTGAGGCCAAGATACAGGGCAGAGGGAAGTTCGGGGAGGAGTTATAGACCAGAATATCAGTATTTTAATAGATATATATGAACAGATATATCATACAGAAACAAGCACAAACATTTGCTTGACCAGCCACAACATCAGCATAACAGTTACTGCTAAATAATTTACCTCTTTGCAGAATACCCAATCCCTGTTCCCTGCATCTCCCACCTGCATAATCTGTTTTTCTTTTTCTACTTGTAGCTGGAAATCAGCTCACAGACAATTTGCGGGCTATATATATTTTTTTTTAATAATTACAGTCTTGCTGGAGAACTCCGGTCTGACGCATGCGGGTTCTCGCTTTAATTCCTTATCAATTCTCGCGTGTGTTTTGTTGTGAAATGTAGTTTGCGGACCAGAAAGAGCTGTCGGCGATTCTTCCTATTGCGAAGTCATGCAATGTGAAACCCCCTGTCACCGATCCATCGTGCAATGTGAACACAGCAACAATTGAATGCTACCCCAGATAGTCACGCACTGTGAAAACAACGGCGATCCGACGAGTATGAAAATCGTTTGCAGTGGTGAAACTCGGCCTTAGGGTGGCCAACCAGTAGTGGTTTGGGGGCAAACACTTTTCACACAGGGCCATGTAGTTTTGGATTTTTTTTTCCCTTAATAAAAAAAACCTTCATTAAAAAACTGCATGTTGTGTTCACTTGTTATCTTTTACTAATATTAAAATTAGTTTGATGATCTAAATATTTTAAGTGACAAATATGCAAAAAATAAAAAAAAACAGGAAAGGGGGGCCAACAGTTTGCACACCACGGTTTACCGTATTGGCCCGAATATAAGACGACCTCCCTTTTTTTCCAGATGTACCTTTTGGAAAAATTGCTTTTTAAAAACCAAATCTTGTTTTGTTTTTTTCTCAGTAAAACACGTTGTCTTCAATTATTTTCATATTGCATATTTTTCCTATTTTAATTTTTGTTTTGAAAGTATGGTTAAAACTGGTAAAATGTACCAACAATCTCATTTAAAAAATATACACTTTTGATATACCATTTTTTTTTTTTAAACGGTAGCCCCATCTGAATTAGGACAATTTAGGCTTATCCAATCTAATAGTAGCCTACCAAAGCTTATTATAGTAGAAGTATAAGCTTACGGTTAGTCTTGCAAATCCTGGGTACCGTCTTACGTTTAAAATCACAAAGTAGAGTTGGTCCCATCAGGCTAACGTGACAATCACAACTCATGCAGCTGTAAGGTTTATTTTTCTTTTGTTTTTACTCGCGATCATTACAACACGCATTACATTACATATTTCAAGGCACACTCATTTTATGCGTATTTGGCACCACCTATTCTTGTGGGTGTATTATTGACATGTCAAAGTCTAGAACCTGAATATAAGACGACTGCGTTTTTTCAGATGAATTTCCAAGAAAAAAAACATTGTCTTATATTCAGGTCAATACGGTATATATATATATTTAAGCTTATTAATATTCTGCAGTAGAGCTTAAATTTTATGAGCATGTGCGGACCAGATTTGTGCGCAAGCAAAGTGATATAGCAAAACCCCTCCCTCCCCCCACCCCCCCCCCCCCCCACCCCCGCCCCCCACCCCCCCCCCCCCCCCCCCCCCCCCCCACCACCCCCCCCCAACCACCCCCCCCCCCCCCCCCCCCCCCCCACCCCCCCCCCCCCCCCCCCCCCCCCCCCCCCCCCCCCATACACACAAAATGGCAGGCGGCCTCGCACTCAACTTCGCACAGGGTTCGCACCCCTTCTTACGACAGCATGCTCATACAGTACTTCCAGTGCTCAGAGTTATATTTTACAGTGTGGATTTTGCAGCAGCTGAGCATTGTAACCAACTTTACAGAGTGTCCGTTGTGCACAATGAATTCAAGAGATGTTTTTAACGATTACTGAAGAATCAAGTGGAAAGGGCATATGGTGATCACCAAAAAAAAGCATGAACAATCCATTATGATCATACAAGGCACAGAAACAGTGTAAATTATATCATCACGATAAACGGCTCGTTAATTATATTGAAGATTGTTGGAAGTCCAGACCCAATAGTAGGCCGGAACAAACGGCTGGAATGCACTACCCGACTTGTCCCCAGATTTGCAGATTAGTGAGTCAACTCCAGTTGCAAAAATCAAAGCCAGTCTCCAGAGTCTTGGCACTTTGACAGATTGCCATCAAAAACTATTGTGAGGTTGAGATGGACTTCAGATTGGATTCATGCAAGCCAGAGGATACAGGCCTGTTGGATATTTGAGACACTGTCTATACGGTTTTCATAAATGTACTCTAGGCAACACGGTTGCATGCGTTGTGTGTTCGGACGACTTTAAAGACTGGTTGTATGTGATTGTGTCAGTCGTTTAGTATATGAGGTTCTCCGGAACTATTTCCATAGAGGTGTATGCGGTTAGTCTGAAAAAGAACATTTAAAAAAGTTCGTGGTATTCCGCCTTAAAAGATCAAAAGTTTGCCTAAAGCTGTTACATTTGCTGTAACTGCTTTAATAATACTAGAACTTCTGATTTAGAAGTATAATTTAACCTACAATTTTTTGAAACTTTTTATTTTTCAAGCTGCTAAGCAGGTGGTGTGAAACTACGGAAGTTCAAATTGGGCCCTGGCATTAGTTATCTTTCTTTTCTCGTGGATCACGGCTAATTGTCTGTATTCGACAGGACCATAAATAGTTGTTTTCATGTCAGGACTTTATTTGTCGTGAGCTCGACATAAGTGGTTTCTCGTTATGCATGATTAATTTTCTCATGAAGATAACCAAACGATGAGAAAATATTAAGTTGTGATAAAACAACTTTTGTTATGTCGAGATCACGAAAAAATTAAGTCGTTATAACGAAAAAAAAACTCTCGTTATGTCGATATAACGAGAAAACAACAAGGAAAAAAAAAATAATGCGCAATGGCCGCTTAGAACTTCCGTAGAAACTGACTGTTTAGACTCCTAATTTTCTGATGCAATTTAGCAACACAGTTCTCAACTTTAGTCGTTTAGACTACATACTGTAAAGAATGTCATGCACTTGTCCAAAATTATGGGCAAAAGTATTTTCGTGTTAATTGTATTTCAATTACAAAATCAAGGACAATATTCAACCATTATGATTTTTGTTATAGTCACACTGTGGACTAATGCGTTGGATGTTTGTGTTTTGGTTTTGCAGAAGAATGACTGGACACTCTTTCCACATGGGCTACAGTATGGCTATACTCAACGGCATAGTGGCTGCGTCACTGTTATATGGTATCTCACCTGATGCGCCTCAACTAGCCACCGCCCATCTGTGGACACCTCGACTGTCATTTAACTTGCAATTACCAGGAGGCACTTCCAAGTTTAAATAGTTCACCCCTAAATGATAATTTGCTAAAAATTTACTCACCCTCAGGCCATCCAAGATGTAGATGAGTTTGCTGCTTCATCGGAAACTCTGCTTTGAATAAGTGCCATCATTTGTGGGTGAACTATTGCTTTAATGGCAGATGGAGCTGTCAAATAATGTTACTAAAATAACTACAGATAAAACCTTTAAAAAAAAAATAAGCACAAAAACAAATACAAAGAATCGAATACTAGTTTAAAATTTTTTTTTTTTAGTCATTCAGACACTGAATAACAAGAAGTAAATCAATAAATTACAATGTTTTATATTTTAGAGGATTTCTCATATTTTCATATATGCTAATTTGACAAATTCAATAATACACAACGCACAATGACTTTTTCGTAATGGCCTACATTTCAGAAAAAAATAACATTAGTGGAGTCAGGGTCTCTTTGTTACTCTGTTATTTTGTCTTCTAAAAGGCTTTTATTACAGAATCCCGTGCAAGCAGCTTTTTACCATTACAATAGCATTGTATTAAATCTGCTTTTTGCCTTTTTGATGTCATTCATTGTCAGTGTGGCAACACAGATGCTGTTTAAATCTATTCAATAAATTGAATTTACATTTTAGGAACTCCGCTTAGCAAAGACTACAGTACCTTTGCAGTCGTGCTTTATTAAAGCTGGAAGTATGGAAGTTGCTGCTCTATTGAGCGTTTTAATGGGGGAAATCATTAATACAATAGCTGTTTTGGGGTTGATGGAGAGTGACCGTGTTAAAGCTTTGTTGAGAGCCCGGGAGAAGGTCAGAGAGTGTAGAAGTGTGGATTTAATTTATGACTTTAATTATTTGATGCGGACTCTACCAGGCCATGATTACTTTTTTCTTCTTCATTAGATTAGCAGGCCCTGTAGCAACTCATTTCAGCTAGCTCTAATGCACTGGTCTGTCTTGTGTATATATGGAGTATTAATGCACTGCTGCCTCATATGTGACAGGCTCCTATAATTAGTTTTTTCTTTACAGGATATCTCCATCTCCATTTTTAGTGGATGTTAATTCTGGTTTGTTGAGATGACAATTTCCAGAAATAGTCTATCCAACTCAAAACCTGTTGCTTTTAGATTGTTCAGGTATTTTAAGGTAAAAGGGAGTTTTTTTGGGGGACTATGCTTGATGCACGCAGTCCATGTTTTTGTGTTCTTTAGCCTTTAAAAAAACATGTTCTTGCATGACTTGGTGACAGTGTCTGTCTTGATGTTTCTGTTGAGGTGAAGGTCTGTCTGAGGTAAACCTGGTCTCACTCACCTTGAATCATGTAGTGCAACTGTTGCAAACAATATCCCATCCTGAAACCACCCTGATTTGGAGGTTGAGTGGTTTGCTTACTTGTTTTCCTGCCATTGAAATAATCAGGGATGAAAAAACACTGGAATATTCATTGCTTACCTAGGAGGTGGAATATTGTGTCAACGCTATCAGAAATAATTTTGGAAGAATGTATTCATGCAAAAAGCAATAAATTTGCTATTTAAATAAAAAAAATAAAAAAAAACTGGTTTTTTTTTTCGTTCTTTAATATTTCACTCTGGCACTACTTATATGTGCTTGCTTTTCCTTTTTTGTAAAATGGAAAAAATCCTCCACATAAAATCATAATGTAATAAAAACGTCTGTTTTGCAGTTTGTGGGTGAGCACTTCTAAAGATCCTAGTTAAGGCCTAAGGGCGCTGCGGTTCAGAATGCACAGCGCAGACATGAGTGCGAGTGGCAGTCGATATGAAAGCATTTGCTATGATGCCTTTTTACTTGTCACCCCCAAGGCTAGTTTTCACAAAAGGGCAGCGAGACGTAATCATTCTGCAGAATAAAAAAAAAATTACACCCACGGCTCACTGTGTGTATGACAAAATTGACTCTTAATCTGTCTGATACACGACAAAAGAGAAAAAAAAAAGTCAAATTGCAAATACACTATATAAACTACTAACCGAGCTCCAATTCACAAAGGTGTAATAAAGTTCCAGCCCTGGGCTTGAATTAATGGAATTGCAACCATGCCAGCACAAACATGTACGTCATTGATGATTATTATTGATACGGTTAGGTATGAAGGCAAATTCTCTGATGTTAGCACGCAAGTCTTTGTTGACACATTTGAGTTTGTATATAAGGGAAAAGAAAATATTCAGGGAAGCAGTAATGAAAACTTAGAGGAGACAGAATTGTTTTTTATTTATTTAAACATTTTTAAACAACATAGCTTTTTTCCCATTATAAAAAAGACAGGAAAATAAGATAAGTGAGTTTTAATCACAAAGAAACCACAGGTAACGCATTAATCTTGTGATTTTGAAGTAGAAAGTAGTAATTTTTTTTAGTAGTATGTTTTGTCAACTTTGAAAAATCATTTTTGTCAATTTGACTTGCTTTGTATAAGGTGACAAATCCATGGAACAAATTAAACCAGCAGATGCTCTAGCGATTTTTAGTGTGCAAATCCATCAAGGCAGTTAATGGGGCAGCTCAGTGTTTGGCTTAGTGCTTTCCATCTGTCTTTCTTTACCCGCTGATCTGGCGATGACATTAGACCTGACTTCTTTGATGCAATCGTCTCAGTCATCTCTTGCTTTGCATCATGAGCTCCACCATCACCAAACCAAACAGAGAGAGAGGGAGCACTTTTTTCAATCAACAATAGCCTAGAATCTGCCTCGTTTTGGCTTTGTGTTGGATATGGAGTTGGACAAGCTGAATGAAAACAAAGATAATGTGTGTTGCTTAGATACTGGCTAGAATGAGAGAAAAATATCTGATGTTGGCCTTGGTCTGATTCCACATGAAGAGCTCCATGGAGCAGTGGTATTTTAATATCATTGATAAACTATTATAGTTTTCGTTAATATTTAGAATAAAATTTAGTTAAAGTTTTAGTAATTTTGTTCAGCTTTTGTCTTTTGTTTGTATTTGATTTTATTTTAAATGTCATGTCTATAGTTTTATTCATTAGTTTATTAAGTGTTAATTTCCGTACTAGTAATCTAATGTAAATATTTTCTTTAAAGGGGTCATATGATGCGATTTCAATTTCCCTTTCTCTTTGAAGTGTTACAAGCTCTTAGTGCATAAAGAAGATCTGTAAAGTTGCCAAAGACTAAAGTCTCAATCCAAAGAGATATTCTTTATAAAAAAAAATAAGAGTCAACCACGCCTACCAAAAACGGCTCATTCTAACACGCCCCACATGTCTACGTCATGATGTGGGACGATTTGCATAACACCACCCTCAAAGTTCACGCAAAGAAAGAAGGTGTAACTTGCCGCTGTTGCCGCCGCGCCATGTTGTGGGGTCGCTGTGTGTTGGTTGTGGAAAGCGAAACTACTTGTTTTTGATTAAATAAGGGTTGGCAGTTTTGAGCGGTGTAGAGTAGCGCTTGTTGTTTCTCTGATCAAAAATGCAGACATTGTTTTATGTTTATGCGGCGCGATGCAACACAATAAAAGACAGTATAATTCATTATAATCCGTAATTATGTCCACAAGATGCAACAAATGCTTTTTTTGTAATGGGTTTTATTGGTTTTGTATCGTCTAGTGATGTCCGGATCGCGAACAAATCGTTCTAATTAACCGGATCTTCTTAGTGAACCGGTCGAACCAGCTCACCAAATCGTTTGAAACGCTTCGCGTCTCCAGTACGCACTAATCCACAAATTACTTGTTATTCGGTTTATAAACGTGCCTGACAACTCCTTGATGAGAAAATAAACCAATATCCCGAGTGTAAGGGGTGTAATATTTCTGTCACATGCTTGAGGCATTCGGCCAATCACAACGCACTGGATAGCTGGCCAATCAGAGCACACCTCGCTGTTTTAGAAACAGAGCTTTGTAAAAATCAGGCGGGGCATAGACGAGAAACGATAATGTACAGTATGTGGAAAATAATGTGTTTTTTTTAACCTAAAACCGCGAAACACATTGCATTACACCAAATACACAACATAATGTTCTTTTTAGCAACGTCATAGGACCCCTTTAAAGTTTTTTTTTTAATTAATCTTGATTTTATTTCAGTTAAAGCTTATATATTTCTAGTAGCAAAAATGTTTGCGTATGTTTAGTAAACTATAATTCACTGAATTCCAAAATTCTATATATATGATCTATAATATATTTATATTTTCGTTAATATTTTTTTGTCCAGGCTGTATAATTGTTTTATTTTCCAGAGTCCATTTTTTTATTATGACTGAACATTCATTCCTAGCATTCAAAAGATGTTGAAAACACCGAACCAGCTATTTTGTTGAAAGAAAAAGGGTCCTAAAAGGGTTTTTTTTTTCTCTCGGTGATGTATATATTATATAACAGTGTAATACGTGGACACTCTTGAAACTAAAGTGCACAAACGCAGACAAGGACACAAGGAGTTTTGTCAACCCAAGAGCCCCTGGAAATTGCAGAGTGTCGTTAATGTGATATGTGCGTTCTGTAAAAACTCAAAGTTAAACTCGAGTACTGGCCCATTTCATGACACTTTTTGCATTCTGGTGTTTATCTTTTGCACAGCTGTCTGGCGCACTGATGTGTGTAGTAGAGTGAAAATATGCCTAAGGTATACAAACACTGCTCAGGACATACAACGTTAAGGTAATGGGGTGATCTGTACTGGTTAATAGATGTGTGCCGTGTAAGTAAACTGAATGTCATCTTAGTTTAAGTGAAGTAAATGATTTAGTCATGTTGTTGCTATAAGATACTTCACATGCATTCTTTGGGTGTGTTTTTTCTCTCACGTTAAGAAACTATTTGACAGCACAGTGGGGTCTTGTTCGCTGAGGTGTGGTTTGTATCTCTTAGGGACCAAAATTCAGAAAACATCCAAATGAATAAAAATCCAGGGTTAAAAATCGCATTTTTAATTTTGAAATTGCAAGTTTTGGGGTTTAGAAAAGTTTAAAAGATTATTAATATTATACTTTTTTTTTTTTTTACTCATCTTATTATGCTGATAGTATAACTTGTAATAGAAAAATTGTTACAAGAATTAAAGAAATTGTAAGCATTTTCAGTAGTGCTCTCAGACCTTTGGACCCAATTACTCCATACAGGTGCATCGAACCGCTGTTGATCTGATTTTGTTCTTTTGTGCAAACAGTCTTTGCTGAGATGATTATTTGCCAAAGGCTAGAAAACATTAATCCATATTTCCCTTTCCATCTGATAATGACTTACACACACACTCCGTGTAATCTGATTCTGTGAAAAACCAAAGAACAATGTAATAATGATGATTCAGTTATTTTGTACTTGCCTTTTATATAATTAAAAACAAGAAAATGAAAACTAGTTTGAGGTCACAGTGATGCAGGGATATCCATTACATTTATCAGTTTCAAATTTACCTCAGAATTCATCCATAATTCACCCATAAAAATGCAAATTACAATAAGTGCAAACCACAGTTTTGCTGTAAAACATATACAAATTTCCAAATGTAATTTAACAGTAAATTAGTTGAAGAACATACTGTAAAGACATCAGTCACTGAATATTGCACAAAATAGACTTAAATATCCAGCTTTAACAAGTGCTTTAGTTACACATACAATATAAAATATTCCTTCATTTAAACTTTTAAATGCATTACTCAAAATGTACGCAGTGTTTACCCACATAAATCTCAGCAGTCTGAAAACAGCAGTTTGATCCACAAGCATTAATCACTCGTGGTCCATAGAGTGAGCAAAACAGTCCATGTCGTGATGTTTCTTCTTGTATATTTTATATTCATTTCAGTCACCAGGTCTCAAGGTACACTTTCACCTTCGCTTTTCTCATAAACTGCACTTTTCCCCATGTGGAAAGGGTAAACATTGAATCATACATGTGCCAATTTCTTCATCTCTGTTTCTGGAGGGCAATACGGATAGTTTTTTACGCACTAGTACGATCCCACGATGACCGCTTCGACGTCCTTTGACGGTCTTCTGTCCGTGACCAGAAAGTTGATCATACCCTCGGACTTAATGAGCAAGTTGCAGCCTAAAAAGAAGATGCCGAAGACCACGGTGAGCGCCAGCACGCACATCACCGCGATCTGCACCGTGCGCGTAACGAACACGCTGCGCTCGTCCAGCGCCGTGGACACAAACCCGCTGTCCGTCACCACCGAGGACAAATTACAGCACGAAAGAAAGCTCTCGCTGCTTCTGTTGGAAAACAAAGCGCTGCCTGTGTCGTTAAAAACAGTTGAATTCATTTTGAACTACTCTCCGGTGCGCACTAAACAGCGGCTGAAGTTTCCTTTGGTACTTTGAAGTCACAAGAGCAAAGAAGAGCTGGGCAGAATTTATGGGCTGACATGCAGTTAAGAGGATGGTTCTTCTCGGACCTGTTGTTTAGGTAATTAGGGGCTCTGGTCTGTGGAGGACAGGGTTCTGACTCCTGAGAACTCACACAATCAGGGCTGAGCTCATCCCCTGCGGCTATAGTTCAGTGTTAGCGGGGCTTACAGAGGGATTCGTTCATGCTGCGCCCCCTTTGACACAAACTGAAAACGATAGAGGCCGGTGTACACGTAGACTCGTTAAAACACAGTAAAATTTTACAATAGGGAGTCGCATAACATTTACTGTAGCATCTAACTAGTAACCTACTAAAGAACTGATATGTATTACTACAGGCAACCTATTTTTTAATAGTCAGTAATGATTGTTTATTAGAAATTAGGGTGTAACCAATTTTCACTATTAACTACTTGCTTATTAGCATACCTATTATTAACATATTGGCTGTTTATTGGAACTTATAAAGCACATATTCTGCATGACCATATTCTACATCCCTAATACTATCCAATATCTAAACTTAACAACTACCTTACTAACTATTAATAAGCAGCAAATTAGGAGTTTGAGGCAAAATCATAGTGGCAAGAATTGGACCTTAAATTAAAGTGTGACCAAAACTAGTACTCATTCCAACAGAGAGGAGTGTGTAGTCGGGTTAATTACTAGTATTAAAACATGGATATACAGTGGTGTGAAAAGGTTTTTGCCCCCTTCCTGTTTTTTATATTTTTTGCATATTTGTCACATAAATTTAGATCATCAAACAAATTTTAATATTAAACAAAAATAATGCAAGTAAATACAAAATGCAGTTTATAAATGATGATTTCTTTTATTAAGGGAAAAAAAGCTGTCCAAAACTGCCTGGCCCTACGTGAAAAAGTAATTGCCCCCCTCCTGTTAAATCATGAAAAAACTGCAATTAACCACATTATTTTAGAAAGCTGAGTAAATTTCACTAGCCACACCCAGGCCAATTACTGCCAGACCTGTTGAATCAAAAAAATCACTTAAATAGAACCTGTCTGAAAAAGAGAATCATGCTTAAAGAGCAACACATCATGCCAAGATCTAAAGAAATTCAAGAACAGATGCGAATCAAAACAGTTGACATGTATCAGACTGGAAAGGATTATAAAGCCATTTCTAAGGCTTGGGACTCCAGTGAACCATGGTCAGAGCCATTATCCACAAATTGAGAAAACTTGGAACCTTCCAGGAGTTGCCGGCCAACCAAAATTACTCCAAGAGCACAACGAAGACTCATCCAAGAGGTCATAAAAGAACCAAGAACAACATCTAAAAGAACTGCAGGCCTCACTTGCCTCAATTAAGGTCAGTGTTCATGATTCAACAATAAGAAAGAGACTGGGCAAAAACGGCATCCATGTGAGAGTTCCAAGGCAAAAGCCACTGCAGACCAAAAAGAACACAAAGGCTCATCTCAAATTTGCCAAAAAAATATCTTGATTATACCCAAGACTTTTTGGCAAATATTCTGTGGACTGATGAGAAAAAAAGTTGAACTTTTTGGAAGGTGTGAGTCCCGTTACATCTGGCGTAAAACCAAAACAGCATTTAATAAAAAGAACATCATACCAACAGTCAAAAATGGTGGTTGTAGTGTGATGATCTGGGGCTGCTTTGCAGCTTCAGGAACTGGACGATTGCCATAATTGCGGAGGAAGCAGGAATATCTGCACGCTATCAGAAAAAGAATCCTGAAGGAGAATGTCCGGTCATCAGTTTGTGACTTCAAGCTCAAGCAGACTTGGGTTATGCAGCAGGACAATGATCCCAAACACACCAGCACGTCCACCTCCGTCCCCCCCGAATGGCTCAAGACAAACTAAATTAAGGTTTTGGAGTGGCCAAATCAAGTCCGGACTTAAATCCGATTGAGAAGCTTAAACAGTCCATTCATGCTCGAAAAAACCCTCCAATGTGGCTGAATTAAAAAAATTCTGCAAAGACGAGTGGGACAAAAATCCTCCACAGCGATGTGAAAGTCTCATTGCCAGTTATCGCAAACACTTTATTGCAGTTGTTGCTGCAAAGCGTGGCACAACCAGTTATTAGATTTTAGGGGGCAATTACTTTTTCACGTAGGGCCAGGCAGGTTTGGACAGCTTTTTTCCCTTAATAAAATAAATCATAATTTAAAAACTGCATTTTGTATTTACTTGCATTATCTTTGTGTAATATTAAAATTTGTTTGATGAAGGGGGCAAAAACCTTTTCACAGCAACTGTATGTACTCAGTTGTAATTACATAATAGTCATTATTTACTATTGTATTCTGTAATACTTGCGGACAATTCCCCCCCCCAAGAAACTGAAACAAGTGTGTGTACATTTTTGTAACACGTTTTTGTTTTTCATGTTTAACTGATCTATGAGAAGAACAGGTAAACAAGTTATAGGCTGACTTTAACAAGTAAAAAACCACTATTAAGATATGTTAGTAACAATTTGGATTCAAGTTTTATAATACCATCTCGTATATAATAATAATAATAGTAAGCTGCAGATACTAAGTGACCCAGCTAACAAAGCTAACTTGGCTATAGCTTAGTAAGGTTCTCTCAATGTTATGAACCAGGAACATCAGTATTTGTTTTGGTATTTAATAATGTTTTCAAAATGTTAGCACAGAATAATGTTTAATGCATCTTCATGGAACTTTTTTACTGAAGCAGTTTAGTTGGACGTTTGTCTAACGTTTTTTAAATGTTACTACTTTCAAAAGTAACATTTCCATAATGTTTGCAAAATGATCAAATAGAAAGTTCCTTAACATTCGTATAACCAAGAATTTTTTTTTTATAAAACATGTAAAAAAAAATGGATGTTTAAGAAGACCGTTAAACATTTTTGTAGCTTAATAGAAACATTAGCAAAACATATTTTTTGTTAACTGGGTAATACCCAATTAGTAAGCTAGTAAAACTGGAATAGTAACCAGAATCAGTGGCACAGATGGTGATCTGCATCTAATCAAAACTAGTGAAATTGGGAAAAAAAAAATATTCTAGTCAGTAATGGATTACTTACTAATAATTTATGTAAGTACCAGTGACATAAAATAGATACTAGGTTTAAGGAATAAATGTTACAATGGCTTTCGGGTGTTTGGAAAACTAAATGCATACTAATCTTATTGCATTAGATTAATTAGTCCTGTTTTATTTGACTTTGAAGTATTACATATTATTTCCTTTATTTATTCATGTGTGTTTTGCTCAAGATAACGCAAGGCTAATTAGTTGAAACCTGAACTGAGTATCATTTGTGATGAGGTGGTCTCCAGTCACACATGCAGCAGAGGGCAGAGTTGCTCCTAAAATGTGTCCAAATGAATGCTGTTTTCTTTACTGTCATATGGATGCAGAAAAGCCAGGTTTAATTACAGCCATGTTGATTATACAAGAAGATCTCGTTCACACATTATAATCAGACAATCAACCTAAACAATCCAACGTGGTCAAATATGCTGTGACTCACAGTTGGATTTAAATTGAAGATGGAAATCCATAATTAATGAAACCAAATAAACCCTCAGGAATGAGCGATGTCCTTGTAAACATATGGATAGAGAACAGCAGGATTACCATGGAAATATATGGCCGCAATATTTCCATTAGAAGCCACCGAGGGGTTGTGCAAAGTGGCAGTTAAAGGTAATCTTTTGAATATGCTTCTGTTTACACAGTCTCAGGTGAAAATCTGTTGAATGTACTTGCACAATAAATCATCCATGTGCTCCTAACTACTGGTTAACTACTGCTCCTAACTACTGGTTATAGTATTTATATTGCTTTGAAATCACCACGTCTTAGTCATGTTTTATTTTATGCTCTTTCAGGGTTAAATGTGTCTTGAACAAGCACTTAACAGCATCAGAGCTCTTAGATATCAGGCATATAATAAGTCCTAAAAGCCCCTTTTGTGAAGCATTCAGAAGTGGGAGGAGGAATCGATCATGGAGGGTGCTTAGATCCTCTCAAACCTGGCCTTTTAATCAACAGGATCTGCGCAATGTAAGCACATCCCACAATGCGCCTCCTGGAGTGAGTCCATCAACGAGGGTCTTTTGAGCAGCACTGAGGGTCCTCTCACACGAAGCCTATTTTACATGTCCTCTCTGTCCCGTATCACCCTCTCTATGTGTATATGAATCATCAGACCTATCCAGTAGCGAAAGAGAGAGAGAGATGTGCTCTCAGGACATAGTGCTATTCCTGGGTGTTTCTGTGCACATTGAAATGCGCTCGCTTCAAATGCTTTCACTGAGCGCTTGCTGTTCTCCCTCAGTGGTGGAGGGCGATGGAGGCAAAGAGGGAAAGAGAGAGAGAGAGAGAGAGAGGAAGAAGTGTGGGTGGTTATGGGTAGAGCGGGCTACAGATGGAAGAGTACAGAAATTTGCCATATGGAGAGATTCAGGAGAGATAGAAACAAGGCAAAGGAGGCATCTGAAATGATTGCGGAGAGAAAAACAGCAAAATGTTGATGCATTTTAATAGAAACTGAACCTTATGATGATGTTGATCAGGTAGAAGTTAAAATCTGTTGAAATTACCTAAGATGTGTGATTCCTCGGGCAATAACATTTATATTTGTGCGTTAATGTGATGTAGTTTCCTCGTAATGTGAATAAAACTACCTCCATTTTCTTAAAAGCTTTGCATGTGTTAAAAATAAAAGTTCCAAAAAGGGGTTTTCAGAGTGGTGAACCAAACACCTTTTAGGTTTTTCTTTGTGTTAAGAACATTTTAATAATCTAAAGAACCTTTTTCCATTATACAGAACAATGGGGATATTAAAGATTCTTTATCGAACCATTGATGGCAATAAGGAACTTTTATTTTTAAGAGTGTGTGTTCTGCATTTTAACTACACGATTACTAGGCAGGACATGTGTATTTTCAGAATAAACATTTTTGTGTCAAACAAGACTGGGATATTGTGTAACATGATGTATCTTTAGTTATATAACAGTATGTGTTTTGCTTACCAAATAGCTGAGAGCAGTTCTGATCTAAAAGCAAAAATGTGTGATATGCTTGAGATGTATGGTGGTTTGTGATTTAATTTTTTTAAAATCTGGGTTTTGGGGGTTACATTTTTTTTCTTCACATTGCTTCTCTTTCTAAGCTCTGGGGACAAGAATGTTTAATGTCAGGGCTTTTAAAGGCATCACTCTGACGAACTCTGCCATCTAGTGATTATCACATGAGAGGAATAGCAGTTACTGATTGGACCTTCTCAACCTGTCATTAGCTTCCCACTGTGCAGATGAATCTATTTAGTAAACAAATAGGTTTCTTGTCGACAGTCAGAGAGGGCGTTTTTAGTTACAGCGCCAGTGGTGGTAAAAGTCCTCTCGCTTTATTCCAATCGTTATGTGTCATTCTCACCAGTGACATCATTAGAAGCTGTCTGAACACGTTTCATCACATTTCATTATGCTCCATCGGTCCTCCTCCATCGGTATAATTGTTTCTTTAGGTCATTAAGGCTTTCTGGAGAAGACAGGGCTAGTGTCTTGAGGAAAATCTCAGCTGGCATGAAGCAGTTGTGCTACGCT
Source organism: Sinocyclocheilus anophthalmus (assembly GCA_018155175.1). Lineage (NCBI taxonomy): Eukaryota > Metazoa > Chordata > Actinopteri > Cypriniformes > Cyprinidae > Sinocyclocheilus > Sinocyclocheilus anophthalmus. The sequence continues at coordinate 188,931 of JADLZN010003902.1, read as the reverse complement.
AACAATCACGATGTGCTTTTGCAGCATTCAGACAAGTGCATGTTGTGTCTGATGCTTGGTCTAGTAAGCATGCCGTTGGTGTTTGCATGTGTATGGGATTGTCCTTGGCACAGACACCCTTAAGCCTGTTCTACACTAACCCGATACTTCACAACAAACAGAGCATCCTAATGGTGCACTTGGATTTGAATGCTTCCAAAAACAATAACAAAACAGCCTGAACTAGCAGGTTCAGCAAAAGGGCTTAAAATAGCCACATCCTGTATTTGTATTTGCTTCCAAAAGAGCTCAAACACTGTGCATGTGTGAATGTGCGACCTACTGCATAATATGAATGGAGAGATCAGAACTGAGGTGGGGAAGAGAATGGGAGAGATACACACTCCACTTCCATGAGGAACCTTTAACATCCATGGAAACTTTCCATTGCACAAAAGGTTCTTACAAGAGGAGTCTTTAGATTATTAAAATATGCTTTATGCTAAGAAACAAAAATGGTCTTTTAAGAACGGTTCACTGAAACCAAAAGTGTTTCTTCTACACTCTTAAAGTGCCCCTATTATGGATTTTTGAAAATTACCTGTTTCATGACAGTGTTGTAACCAGTCAGAGCTGAAATGAAAAATCATCTGCAAGTTTTAAATAGAAAAGTTAGACCTAGTATTAAAGTTACTTGTGACTCTCAGAAAGAGTCGACTCGGAATCATTGATACAAGTCCTTTTTAAAACGAATCCCAAGCCGTTTCATGTTGACGTGATGAATATGGAAAATTAGCAGGCTCTGCCACTGGTTGGTCTTTTCAGGTTGGTCTGAATGAAAATGTAAATTCATTCTTTGCCACAATTTGCTGCTTTTGGGGCGTAAACAAGCGGTTTCCCCGGTAACGCCGTACACAAAGCAAACACTGAGTCACAAAACTGCTTATCAGGCATGAGAAATGGAAATGAGACCAATAGGACCAATCCCACATAACGACAGATTAGCATCACGCAAAGGTGGGGTTTGGAAAAATTAATCGTTGAGCGTATCGTTTGGGAGTCGTTGAGCATGTAAGGTAAAAATAAATGCATATTATAAGACAATGAAAGTGTTTTTTGACCTTGCATGCATGTCAACCTGTTGTTGGGGACTCCCAAAACCAAAATATGAACCTTTCATTACCCATAATAGGGGCACTTTAAAAATAAAGGTTCTTTATTGGCTTTGAGGGTTCCCTAGAATTTTCCATTATGCAAAAGGTTCTTCATAGTGGAAAAAGGTTCTTTAGATCACTAAAATGTTCTTCACACTAAGAAAAAAAAATGGTTCTCGAACTGTTCACTAAAAGGTTCTTTGGAGAACCCAAAATGGTTCTTCTAGACTCTTAATATAAAGTTCTTGATGTGATTTGAGGTTCCCTGAAATTTTCCATTATGCAAAAGGTTCTTCATAGTGGAAAAAGGTCCTTTAGATTTGGAAAATATTCTTCGTGCTAAGAAAAAAATGGTTCTACTAAATAATGTTCGTTAATAGGTTCTTTGGAGAACCCAAAATGGTACTTCTGTGGCATTGCTGTGAAAACCCCCTTTTGGAACCTTTATTTAAGAGTGTATGGCTTCACTGTGAAAGCCCCATCCCCATTTTTAATAGTGCAGCTGATGATGTTCTGTCGCAGTCTTCCATTGTGGATAGTGCTGACACTTCCAGAGCAGCAGAGTCCGTCCATTATAGACTGAGAGTCATTTGCATGACTCCAAAATAAGACACTAATTGTGTCCTTATCTTCCAGCACCCCGCCTGGCTTGAAATGGGAAGAGATGGAACATCTCAGAGTTGGAAAAGGACATACAGATGTCAAATACGGTTTCAGAGAGAAGTACAGTGAGCGTTTTTCTTTTAGATAATGTCAGAAAATGACTATCTACAGTTTGTAACATTGACATTATAAACAGTTTGCTTTAGAAGCTTTATCAAATGAAAAATGTGGTTTGTTAAAGAAAGCTTGTTCCCTCTGCTCTATCTGACACTGATGTGACAGTATATGCATCACCTATATCTTCTTCATCCATCATTTTGACACATAAAGGGCCAAATATATTAAAGGCTGGACATGAATTATTTTCTGATAAATTGTACATTGGTGCGAAATATTAGATGACCTTCAGGGTGGGACTGTTTACAGAGATTTCTGTCTGAAATATCGGTGCAAGATCACTTACTTCAAACTGTGTTATTATTAGAAAATAGATTCAACCATAAAACTAAATAATCTGTAAACTGTAACATATGGTTATTACTATTTCGCAATGGATGTAACACCTTTACAACAACATTACCTGCTCTGATGGCTCATTTAATGTGCATATGTCTGTTTATGTATTCAAATTCATTTCAAATCCCAAATTAACACTGTTATTCTTGCGTTGATCTAGAATGATCTGACTGTAGTTATAATTTATGGATGCAGTTGCTTCTAAAAATAAAGGTTCTTTATTGGCATCAGTGGTTCCATAAAGAACCTTTAACATCCATAGAACCTTTCCATTGCACAAAAGGTTATTTAAAGGTTCATACTATTTTGTAAAGGTTCTACATAGAAATCAAACTAAGAAAATAGTTATTTTAAGAACTGGCTATTTGGGGATTGGGGAACCCAATTGCATCGCTTGGAAAAAAAAAAACTTAACACTTTATTTTAAGGTGTTACACCGGTTACATGTAATTACTATTATAATGAAAATATATTATGCATAATTACATGCAAGTAACCCTAATACAACCTAACCATGTTATGGAGCCGATACATTGAGTTAATTAATATTACTCAGTACTTGAATGCATAATTACACTGTAACAAAGACACCTTAAAATCAGAGGCGGACGGTAACTAAGTACATTTACTTGAGTATTGTACTTAAGTACACTTTTTGAGTATCTGTACTTTACTTGAGTATTATTTTTTCTGGGAACTTATGACTTTAACTTCACTACATTTGAAAGACAAATATTGTACTTTTCACTCCACTACATTTCTATCAAGGTCCTCGAAGTAGAAAGTCGTTACTATGTAGCAGCTTTGAAAGTCAGTGGGCGATTTTTTTCCTTCTCTAAAACGTGACTTTCTTTTTATTTTCAGACAGTTTATCAGTAATCACACTTGTAGGGCTACATGAAGTGATTTCCAAGCATTTTTTGAACACTGACCAGTTGTAAATGTGATATTTATTTACAACAATTTAATAATAAGAAGTTATTATTGTGGTATATATTAGACACAATATATTGTCTGATTTAGCTCAATTGTGTAGGTGAAAATATTACCTATAAAGCCACAGAAGAACTGTTGTGCGTCTCCTAATAAAACACAATAGGTGTTGAACTTGAAGCAGCACTGCACAGACCATTATGTGTGTGACATCAAAGCCGTTTTGAGGCATAAAAATGTGTTTTGATGTAAAAATAGTTCTTGCTGTTTTGCTTTTTTGTTAAAGCAGTGTAGCTCTTGTAAAGTTATACAGCTACAGTTGTATTGCTGGGTTTTAAAGCAGGTTTGATTTTTCTTTTTCTAATCACTCTGTATTTACAGGATTTCACTGTCCACTCTGTTCAAATGTGGATGAATGGCTACACATAGATGTGTGCACACACTGTCAGAGCTGTGTGAGATCACTACTATCCTGCTTTTGTGGGGGTGGGTAGGGGTGTTAAATAATTTTTTTATAAAAATATTTTTTATATTATATAAAATAATATATTTTTCCCCATAGGTTTTTAACATTCTAAAAGCCCTTTATTCCAAATATACTACAAGCTAATCAGTGTATTCAGCAGGTATAATGTATACTAAGTATACTAAGGTATTGCAAGTATTACGTACAACAATAAAACAGTGTAGGAAATTTACTTTTGGTGCTTAAGTACTTTTAAAAGCAAGTACTTCGGTACTTTTACTAAGGTAAAAATCTGTCTTTACAACTTTTACTTGTAAGGAGTAATATTTGGCCAGAGTATCTGTACTTTCACTCAAGTAATGGAACTGAGTACTTTGTCCGCGTCTCTGCTTAAAATAAAGTGTAACCAAAACCCCTTTTGGAACCTTTATTTTGAAGATTGTAGATTCGTCTCGCGAACTGGCACCACTAGACTAAAAAAAAGCACTTTTTTGTGATATGTAAATTTGTCATTATACAAAAGTGCTCCAGCAGATGCTGTTGCTATGGTTTTCTTTCCTCACACCAATGCAAATTGTATTTGAAAGCACGTTTTTTAACTACTAGGCTAATTCAAATTCGAAACTTGTGATTCAATTGATATTTAAATTTATATTTTGAGTTCCACTGGGGGACATTAATTAATAAGCCTTAATTAGGGGGGTCAGATCCCCCCCCCCAACCCCCTATAATCGCATCCTGCAGATGGCCTGTAAACAAACAGATCTTGCAGAGATTACGTTCTATGCAGCACTGTTCAGAGAAGCATATTACAAACGCAGCAAAAAAGATGTATCCAACACAAGAACACGTGGTCATCCCTCCCCCCACCTCCCATCTCCACCACCACCCTCTCGGAGAAGTTTCTCTTATTTGTCGGGGCTGGAGATGGAGTTTGAGAGCTGGAGGCGCGCAGTGCGCAGGAACCGAGAACAGTGAGAAGACGAACAGAATCAGATAACAAAGCTTGCCAGCCGCGAGGATCAGCAGAGGCGGTGAGTTAAAACTTGGACAGGATCCTTAGGGCGTCTACCAACTACCATCTTATCAAATTGGTGCGATACACCTGGGGAAACAGGAGTGGATGAAGGTGGAGGAGGAGGAGGGTGCCAACGCACAAGTGCTAGACTGCGCCAAGCCAATCTGAGATTACAAATGACTCGCATCCATTTTTCTCCACATTTTACAGCGTTGTGTTATTGAGTCTTTTTTTTAGATGTGCGGATTTGGAGAAGACAAGGAGATCTGCATCGCTCCATCCCAAGACCGACGCGCTGCTATTGACAAACTCCTGAGGTAAGCCCTAAAAATAACTTTTTTGGAATCATCCGCCCAGAAATGCGGGAGACTGGTGTATCTGAGGTGTGAAGAAAGCCGAGAACAGTTTGTCAGGAACAAGCACGCAAAGCATTCTCGCAGCCTATATCTGGAACAACTTTAACCGTGAAGGATGTCAGCGTTGCGGAAAAAATTTGGGGATGATTATCAAGTGGTGACCACTTCGTCCAGCGGCGGCGGGTTCAACCAGGCGGCCCCCGAGAAGAAAAAGAAACGTCAGCGCTTTGTGGACAAGAACGGCCGCTGTAACGTCCAGCACGGGAACCTGGGAGGAGAAACCAGCCGGTACCTGTCGGACCTGTTCACCACGCTCGTGGACCTCAAATGGCGCTGGAATCTATTCATCTTCATCCTTACCTACACGGTGGCGTGGCTCTTCATGGCTTCTATGTGGTGGGTCATTGCCTTTATACGCGGAGACCTGAACCAGATCCACGATGACAAGTACACACCGTGCGTGGCCAACGTGCACAACTTTCCCTCCGCTTTTCTGTTCTTCATCGAAACTGAGGCCACTATCGGATACGGTTACCGCTACATTACAGACAAGTGTCCGGAAGGCATCATTCTCTTCCTCTTCCAGTCAATCCTAGGCTCTATAGTGGACGCTTTTCTGATCGGTTGCATGTTCATCAAGATGTCCCAACCGAAGAAACGCGCAGAGACGCTGATGTTCAGCGAGCACGCAGCTATCTCCATGCGTGACGGCAAGCTGACCCTGATGTTCCGAGTGGGCAACCTGCGGAACAGCCATATGGTCTCCGCGCAAATACGCTGCAAACTACTCAAAGTGAGTATACGACTGGAACCCATTAAAAAGAGAGAAAGAGAAAAAGAAAAGGGAACATATGGCACGTTATGTGCAGGTTAGAAATATGCATCAGTGAATTTCAATCTAAACGTGTGAATATAGAAGAAATGCATATCACTAAATATTTGAAGGGTTCAAGCTAAGGTTCATTCTTTAACCTAATACAAGCATTACCTCAAGCTGAGACAAATGAGAAAGACCTGTAATTTGATTTGTTCACCTACAGTGGACAAAGTAGGCTATTGATCCGCTCTATGCGATTTGGATGCAACAGTCCTTTTTGCATCACGCATTAGACCCAGTCTTTCTCTCTTGCTCACACTCCATCATCTCCCTGTTTTGTTCTAAGTAGTTCTCTTTATCTTTCCCTGCAGTCCCGCCAGACTCCTGAAGGCGAGTTTTTGCCTCTGGATCAACTTGAGCTGGACGTTGGTTTCAGTACTGGAGCCGACCAGCTTTTCTTAGTGTCCCCTCTGACGATCTGCCATGTGATCGACTCCAAGAGCCCATTTTACGACCTCTCGCAAAGGTCCATGCAAACAGAGCAATTTGAGATTGTGGTTATCTTAGAAGGGATCGTGGAGACCACCGGTGAGTTTTAATAATATGCTCAGATGTCAAAAAATTGGCAGAAACCTGTATCGGAATGCTGACATTTGATTCACTGAATGTTTACAGAACATTTCCACACTATACATCTTTAATATGTGCAACATTTTTTGAAATATTACGCAAATGTTTCTTTTGACTGAATCATACACATTATTTACAAACCAGTGCATGCAGCCAAGTTTAATGTCTTTCTTATGTGTGTGTGTGTGTTTTTTCCCCCCGCAATTGTAGAATATGTGCACAGGGTTATGGTGTTTGGGTGATGTGCTACAGATGTGAGGTTCAGTGTGTGTGTGTGTGTGTGTGTGAGTCAGTCTGCAGAAGCAAGTTTGCTGGTGCAAATCGGGTTTTTATGATATAAAAGAATGAATGTCGGTGTCTACTGCAGCAAAGATGGAAAAAGAGAGAGACGTGTTATGTAAGAGATGATATACAAAGTTAGTCTTTCATTTTGCTCTCAGCCTCATGGTTCCATAGTCTGGCATGCTTAGAGATTAAGCCACCTGTCAATCAAATCACAGCTCACCTTTACTTTCTCAGCCTGCAGTGTCAAACACATAGATCCATACATATACAAGACAGCACGCACTTACAGTAAGAAACAGCATTCGAACAAGCAACAGCGGAAAATCTCTGCAACACACATGTTGTATATGTACATATGCAATTAGACTGAATATGCTTCCATGGTTTGATTGAATTAACATAATCAAGAAAATCATATATGCCGTCCGGGCTTCTTTATTCACATCTGAATATTCCGCCTACAGAAAGTGAAGGGATTTGTGGGTAAAAAAAAAAAGAAAAGAAAAGAAAAAAAGCAGAATTATGTACAGTTAGTCAGCACTCTGTTCTCCCCATTGTGAATCAGTTTCCATAGCAACTAAATCGGCCCCTTCTTAAGCGGTCTCCATACAGTAAAGTCTCACCGGCTGTATGAAGTATGGAGACGAAACTTGTGTTTATCAGCCTCACAAATCAAATACTAATTACTACTTATCAAATAATTCATTAGACATTTTTAATTAGGCTATGTCCTGTAATTATAGTTAGGTTTATGACATGTGCATGTGAGAATACAGCACAAATACATTCTGTATGTGTGTGAGTGTTCTTGTGTCCTTCAGTTCTAATCTTCAGGATTAAAGTCTTTGTTTGGACACGTCTCTGTATATGAAAGCTCATGTTTCACATTGCGGATACCGGGGCTAGTTGTCACAAGGGCTACATCTCAGTAAGCTAATTGTTTTTGTATGTTGCTGAGAAATGAGAGTTTGTTTCTTCATTGGAACAGATATGGAGAAATTTAGCATTACATCACTTGCTCACTAATAGATCCTCTGTAGTGAATGGGTGCCGTCAGCATGAGAGTATCCACAATACTCTCATTCAGTAATCCACATGACTCTAGTCCATCAATTACCATCTTGTGACGTGAAAAGCTGCAAGTCCTCTATTCGTAATATTGCTTTCTCCAGTGAGATTTTCTTGTCTGAATCAGAAGAGAAATATGCACAGATTGAGCACTATTTATAAGTGAAAACAGTTGTAAACAAATATGTTGGTGGATTTTGTGAGAATACAGTGTTTTTTTCTACTGGAATAAGAAATGATTTGGAAATGGAAATAGGTAGGGTGGCCCCAAAAGTAATGGTTTAAAGTTAAAACACCTCAGATTGATTTGTTTTTTTACAAACACACAACTTTTCACTTCACAAGGTAATAATTGATAGATTGGTGTTGTGTGAATTACTTGTGGATTATTGTGGTGTTTTTATCATCTGTTTGGACCCTCATTCTGACGGCACCAATTCACTGCAGAGTATCCATTGGTTCCATCAGTGATTTGTTAATTGCTATTGCTCCTATCTGTTCCGAGAAGAAACAAATTCGCAATTTAGTCTCTAGGTATCTCCAAATCTGTTCTGATGAAGAAACAAAATAATGTACATTTTGGATGGCCAGATAGTTAGTACATTTATTTGGGAAATTTTCATTTTTGTTTTGGGTTTAAATTAAAGTCATTTTTTGTGATGACTTTACAGAAAAACTTTGTCTTTCAAACTAAAATTACAATATTTCACATTTTTGTAATAGCTGCATTTCGGTAAAAGGACAAAAAACAATGGCTTGATAGTTTGAATGGTGTTACCTGTTATATTTTTGATGTTTCACGAATTGTTGTACTTTTTAAATTTAGCTGAAGAGCCATTAAATAGACAGTGATAGGCTTTTAAATGGCAGGAACAAATTGCGATAACAACCCACACTGTCAGAAAAAATTGACAAAAATTGTACCTTAAGAGGTAGGCTACAACAGCTTGTCACTGATGCAGTACCCTTAAAAGGACAACTTTGTAACTTATCTACCCCTAAAAGCTGCATATGAGTAGTAAAATATGCAATTACGTTACTACAATGAACCTTTTAGGGATACAAAGATGTGTCTTCGAGCATACTCCCTCAACGACAAGCTGTTATAGACCTACAGAAGGTACAGTTTTTACACATTGTTGTACCCCAGCACTGTTATTAGAGCATCTTGTCACTAAAGGTATGTTCAGTGAACTATATCTTTCTTCCTGGACAATCATGGTGGAAATAGCTTTTTTGTAGCTGAAAATGTAAGGTGGGTGTTCGTATACAGAAACGGACTCTGGAGTAACAAGTGTGACAAATAATCCCAGTCTTCTCTATATGATTCTCTCAATGTGGCAGGAGGAAGATTTAGACATTAACACATGAATTTCCTTCAAGCAGAGAGGCAGTGGCTTCAAGGCCAAGGAGTCTCAAGAGGAACAGCCCAGAGCCATCTATTGCCCTCAGAGATAAACATGACAGCTGTGCCAACATTCACATCTGTCAAATTATTTACAGCTTTTCACATTACACTGCAAAAATGCGTCTCTTAAATATAGCAAAAATATTCCTGATACTAAGCAAAAACAGAATGTGTTAAGAAAAAAATTACTTGAAACCAACATAAATCTAGCCATAAGAAATATTAATGGTTTTGAATATTAAGCAACTGCTTTAAATTAGAGTGATTGTTCTTTAATCGTTTGTAGTTTGCATATTCAGATGTAATAACCTTGAGATTATATTATCTTGAAAAAATAAACAAACGCACTTGCACTTTTGTCTGACCCTTGACATTCTAAAACCAATTATATTATATTTACTAATTCAACCTAAATGCATTTAAGAGACATATTTTATCAGTAGACATCAAACGTTTGACCTCAGCATTATTAACAGTATGTATTAACCAGCTGAGCTGCAGAAATGCTGGTAATAACATGGTGAATTAAGACTGTAAAACTAGATTTGTAATGTGATACAAGGCCACAACATAAGACTGCATTTCACCTAATTTTTAAGTATTTCTATCAAGTGTTTCATTGTTATGATCCATTAATTGTTTTAGTGGCTACATACTTAGTTTTAAGAATTCTCAACAAGTCATTTATTCACGCCATTAGCATTTTTAAAATCTTGGCTTTACGATTTTTTTTAATTATACATATGCTTGTTTCAAGAGTGGCATTATGTGAAGAGTATGTTTCTAAAGTAATTGGCCCATTTTTACAAATTTCCTAAATCAAGAATGTTCTGGTAGAATAACTGTCACTGCTTGGAAAAAGTCTCATGTCAAAAACTCATTTGTTAAAATATCACTTATAGATCAGGGTTATTTATCTAAGTAAAATATATTCAAAATACATTCCCTGATGTCGGAATACCTTACACAAATTTTAATTCTCAAATAAATCTTTGTTTTAAGGGCATTTGGAAATTTTTGGTTAAAAAAAAATTATATGATTTTTTTGCAGTGTGGAGAGCTTCCAATCCATGTTCCTCGTCATGCAGATTACATCTTAAAGTGTTCTTTCTCACATTTTCAGTTTCAAACTTTATGGCTTTTCCTCAAACTACTTTTCCAACATATCTACACCAAAAAATATAAATGTAATGAGATTACATTCTAGATTGTTTCGATGTGTTTTAACTAAAGAGCATGTCTCAGATTTGCCCTGATGCTAAGATTGTGGTGTCAAACAGTTTTGATTAAATGCAGTCTGTATGCTTCCCTGCAAGCCTTGGTGTGACAGAGCAGTTGTACTTTTAAATATGATGTAAATAAGATAAAACATCTGAAATATGTGCCTTTTTTAAAGTATTATTTATTGAATGATTGTAGCATCTGTGACTGTTTTTTGTCACATTTTATCAGATCTCTGATAAGGCAGTTACTGTCAATAAATTGTCCTGATCAAAATAATAACATGGTGGTTAGACCAGAATGACACCTGCCTGCTGTAAAATGGCCAAATTTAGGGTTATTATAGTTATTTAAATCTTGTTCCTTCAAATAAAATATACATTCACTGAAATAAAATTAAATATTTAAAAAAAAAAACTTGTTTATTTCAGCTAATTGCCCAAGAAACTCATTTTCATTTAGTTTAAAGGGGTCATATGATGCTGCTAAAAAGAACATTATGTTGTGTATTTGGTGTAATGAAATGTGTTTATGTGGTTTAAGGTTAAAAAAACACATTATTTTCCACATACTGTACATTATTGTTTCTCCTCTATGCCCCGCCTTTCTGAAACGCGTCAATTTTTACAAAGCTCATCGGTCTGAAAAGCGAGGTGTGCTCTGATTGGCCGGCTGTCCAGTGCGTTGTGATTGGCCGGATATCTCAAGCGTGTGACGGAAATGTTATGGCCCTTACCATATTGTGATGCCCTGTCTGGCCGGAGCGACGAGACATAAACATTAAAACTCGTTATAAACGAGGCATTTGTTTCATCCAGTGGGGACATAATTACGGATTATAATGACTTATATTGTCTTTTTACGTGTTGCATTGCATCGCGTCGCGTAAACTAAACCATGTCTGCATTTGTGATCGGAGAAATGACACAACAAGCGCTACTCTACAACTGCTCAAAACTCGCGTTTGAATCGTCAGTGTGGCAAATTCTTTAAATATAAAAACCGTACTTACAGTCTGCGAGTCAGAACTGCCGGCATTTTAGTCTAAGGTTACTCTCCAAGGATCAGTAAACAGTCCTTCATAAAATGTGCTGCTTACATCTGAATATTTGGGTTGAAGTGTGCTGGAACAGTGTTGTAAATCCAACTTAAACACTGATTTCTAGTCGTGTCCACTTTTAGAAGACCAAACAAAGTAGTTAACTTTCACAACGAAACACATCGTCACCCCCGCGGCCCTTGAGTGGCGGAGGCCGGCTCAGTTAGCAGAGGCAGGAGGGCTTGAGAACGTGCGCAGACTGGCGGATTCGATAAGGACTCCCAGCGGGCTTGCAGGCAACCACATATATGACGACCCCTTTGCTGGACTGCCCGCTTCTGCCACGGTGAAAGACGATCCGCAGACGATCTCCAGCGCAAAGTTTGCATGTATCGTTCGTCAGTGCACCGCAAGGCTCAGCTCTAGGCAAGGACGACACAGCCCGGATATCGTCCTCTTTTGAAGTGCCAAACAAAGTAGTCGCAGCTTTAAAATGAAACTACACAGTCGCCTCACATCACATGGCGGCGGGCGGCAACACAATACTAAGAGAGAAGAAAAATTACACTTTTCTTTTTGTGCGTCAAACATTTGGCGGTGTTATGCAAATCTTCCCCAATTGTGAGAAGACGGTGTGGGGGCGTGTTAGAACTCCCGTTTTTAGGGGTGGGGTTTGCACTCTTAACTTTTATAAAGAATATCTCTTATGATTTGAGACTTTAGTCTTTGCAACTTTACAGACCGTCTTTATGCACCAAGAGCTTGTAACAAAAGGAAAACTTGAAATCGGATCATATGACCCCTTTAACTTTATGTACTAAAATAACTAAAACCCAAAAAATGGAATTAAAACTATAAAGACATACTTTAAAAAATCTAATACAAATTACAAAAACACAACAAATTTACCAAAACGTTAACTAAAATTAAAATGAAAAGGAATCATATAAAAAAAAAAAATAATTCAAACTATTTAAAAAACTATAACAGTGTCTCAAATAATGCTGAGACAGATTGAGTTATCTTAGTACATACTGAGTAGCACTGAATATTCACCATTTATGCTTGGAGGAAAAATTTATTGGCATTATTCATTGACTTTTTATTTTTAGTTCTTGTCCTGTGGTTTGAGAATTCCAGTTTTATTTCTTGTGCTTTCAGCAGTGCGAGTAAACAGGGCAGCTCGGCGCAACCATCCCAAGGGGCCTCAGCAAATCAAAAGGGAGGCACTGCTTCATCCCCTCAAGACCACACACTGTGTGTCAGCGAGAAACAGGAGAGAATTGGGCCCAGCTGCATGGTCAATTACCGTTCAGAGCAGCCCGATAGTAGAGTTTACTGTTATCTCACACCACAGAGAGAGAGACAACAAGAGAGAAAGGGAGAGTGTGAGATAGGGACCGAGAGGGAGTCGTGATGATAATGATGGTTAGTGCTGTAGGTGTGTTAGGAAGAGACACTAAAATGGACAGGAGGGAATGTGGAGCGAGTAGTGGAAAATGATGGAGAGGAAGCGAGTGAAAGAGAGAAAGACATAGATGACAGAAACAGGTCAGGCAGAGCACCTCTGTGGCAATGTAACTGAACACTTGATGACGGTCACCATAGAAACAGATTATCCCTCTTGGAAATATAAATTGTTCTCATAACTGTCAGATGTTGGAGTGTAGCAGTACCATTTTTTTCTGGTGGAAGCTAATGTTGCGCAAACGTTCCTCCCAAACGCAGAAATGGAATTTGTCGTAATGGAAGAATATGGAATGATTATGTAAGCTGAAATCGTGGCGAGCCAGACCGGATTTCAACTCCGGCAGAGACCTTACCTTCCCCTCTCCCAGCAAACAGCTGAAAGCCTGTTAAATATTTCATAAGATGAATAATATTATGTTATACTGCTAAGCCCAGGATTTGTCAGCTTGGAAAGCAGGGATTTTTTTACTGTAGTAAGGGAGGATAACCGTGCCTGTGTTTGTGTGTGTGTGTGTGAGAGTGTGTAGGAGTGCGATGGTCGTAGGCGGCGACGTGAGAAAAAAAGAACGATCTTGAGTTTCAAAAATGTATAATGTATGTTTTGTCTTGCTGGGTTTTTATATTTAGGTCTGAGGTTTATTATAATGTGCACTCGGCAATCGTCTCTTTTTAGACCGCGTCTGCTTCTTTCTGTCAGGAGAACGGCACAGCGGTCCCAATGCTTTCTAAACACATTCATCCAGCTGCTCAAATCCCTGTATAGAACAAAGTCCTCAGCAGTATCTCTCCTGCAAACATCTCAAATCTCCTCTCCTCTGGCCCCTACTGCACTGAGGCACAGAGGTAGACAAAGAACCACACTCCTGCATGGAGACATGGAGATACGGATGCTGGTTTTTCAAGGGACTGTCTTTGCAATTGCAGATGGAAGAAAAATGTGCCCTTCTTGTGTCATCAAGAGTACTCTTGCTTTTCAGTCGGCAATTGTCTTATCTCAGATTCCTTGCTATTGACTGATGTAGAACGCCATGTTGCAAATCTGTTCGCTTGTTAGGGGGTTCATAAAATGAGCTCTTTATAGTGAAGGCTTTGCACGCTTTAATTAAGGAGGGATGTTCGCTGGTGTGGGTGATACACAGATCTAATGAATTTCCCTCAGATAAAGCTCTTGTTTTCATGCAACCAAATGGACCGTGAACAGACGTTCCCGTGGGTGTTGCTCAACAGTAAATGCGCTCGTGTGAGTGTGTGTGTGTGTGTGTGTGTGTGTGTGTGTGCGCACACCCTGTCAGTAATGCATCTATTAGTTTTAGTCACCGAACCATTGTTCCCAGAACACTCCTGAAACAGATTTGTTGTTGCACAGAACTTGATGTAGATTCTTATTAATAAGCCGCACCGTCGTCTTCGCTCGCACTTTGTTTCGTTCATTACATTCATTTGTTTCTTGTATTATCCTAGGTATGACATGCCAGGCTCGTACTTCATACACGGAGGACGAGGTTTTGTGGGGTCACCGATTCTTCCCAGTAATTTCTCTGGAGGAGGGTTTCTTCAAAGTCGACTATTCGCAGTTTCATGGCACTTTTGAGGTTCCCACACCTCCGCACAGCGTTAAAGAACAAGAGGAGAGTTTGCTCCTCTCCTCGCCTCTGACGGCGCCCTCTCTGTGCCACAGTGCAGGTGGGGTGACGGAGGGCAGCGGCACTCTTGAAGGTCTGGAACTTCAAAGCGATGCAGAAACTGGCTCCATCAATATAGCAACCCCCATGCCAACTACCAAACTGCCTGCCAAACTTCAGAAGCTTACGGGACGGGAGGCCCCCATCCGGGATGGAATGCCCCGCAAGCTTCTGCGCATGAGTTCGGAGATCACCTACAGACTGGGTGACCTGCCCGTCAAACTCCAGCGAATCAGCTCGGCTCCGGGCGTTGCAGAAGAGAGGCTTCAGCCAATCAGTGCTGGGCTGAGCCCCAATGAGGACAGACTGGCTCCCAAGCTGGGCTTGGTGGGCGGGGCTGAACCCATCAGCCAATCGGTGACAGACCTGCCGCCAAAACTGCAAAGGTTGGCTGGAGGGGTCGGGGTGGGTGGAGTCGGAATCGGAGGACGAATGGATGGTCATCTGCCTCCCAAACTGAGAAAAATGAATTCGGAGAGGTTCACAGGCTTGAGTTTAAAATGAACTATATGTATACACGTTTTGCCCATTTACCTCCTCTGAAATTGAAATTAAGTAAAAGAGACAATCTATACTTATAGCAATTTATATATGGATAAAATATTAGATTAATGCTAATCCTCTGCACAATCTGGCATGTTTTACCACAAACAGCATGAAAGGAGAATTCATTTTCAACATCTAATTGCAGATAATATAACAATACTCAACACTATTTAACGACTATTCAGTATATCTCTTTTATATTAGCCTAATAACTTGTTTTGAGGGCTTGCCTATATTATGTATATCTTAAAATAGAATATCAATCTAATTATCAGAATGCAATGTCAGTGTTCACTGATAATCCATGGTAACTAATGTTTCTAAAGAAGCCAATGGCTATAACCTGAGTTAGCCATTTGTTTTTGTTTAGTTTTTTTCATCAGTGGATCGGTTATTGTGGTACATAATAACACATTGAGAGATTAGTTACTGTGGTCTTTAGACCTCAAGAAATGGGCACTGTGCATTTATGGAAATGTAACAAATTTTTGGATGAACCGACTCAGGTTTTGTTCTTGTTTTTTTCATCTATTGCATGATCTATCATTTCATAATCAAGCCGGATTATCTCACGTCAAAGAATAAGCCTTAAATATAAGGAGCCAAATGTAAAATACCCACCATCGCAGATGACTAGTCTGGAAAGCTTGACACTTTTTAAAGCTTTTATGAGCTATTTGTGGCAGAATGTTTTTCTCACGGTATTTCACATTTGGCTCTAACTTTATATATGATGTTTTGTCAATGATTGTTTCCTGCTGTTCTCCGTTTAGAAGTTTAGTTGAAATGTTCAAATATTTTCCTGACCTGAATGACTTCAGCATTGCAATGGGTACAATGGATAAAGTGGGGGTAAACCCATCTAAGACAGAAAAGAGCACAATGGATGTGTATATCTGTTTTAATATTCTTTATAGATAAGACCTTGTCGACACTGTTATGGCTTTGTTTAACTCTTGTGTTTGAAAAACGAAGCAATAAGATTATAAATTGCAGTGGAACTTTTGACTGAAAAAATCTCGTACCTTATGTTATGTTAGCGTTCAATGGTTTTACGGTTTTCTAATTGTGTTTCTCTCAATACATTCTATTCTACTTCTGACGAATATTAGAATGGCAGTTGGAGTGGTTTATAATACTGTAATAAATGTGTTGTGATGTGTAACAAGTTTATTATAAAAGGAATCTACTAAAGGATAAACCTCCACCTGATCCATCATCACAAAATAAGTCCAAAATGAATCAAAGCTATGGCTGGACTTGCCCATGTTCGACGCATATAAGCTCATTGGTATTGGCAGAGGTCTTCCCCACAAATAAAGCAGTTTGTTCTGGTTTGACCTAGCTGTGTGGATGACTGGCAGCCTGCTGCCCGATGCTGCTCTTTGGAGGTGTTAGATTGCTTCAAATGCCCGGAGAATTCTATTCTATTTCAATGAAAGAGCATCCATTTTCTGTGCAGAGAAATTTTTCTAAATTTAGAAAAAAAGGTTTGCCTGCTTTTTAATCATCATTGTGGTTTGTAATAACAGAAAGCTTTACCACATGCTAAATAGCTGTTCAACTGAATTTTGAAAAACTGACTCCACGTCTGCCTAGTAAAAGGTCACGTGAGCGTTCAATTATTTATCATGATTTATTATTTATAACGCTTAGGTTGAATAATAAAGCTTTTTTCTGTAACAAATGGGCAGGTTTGTCCTTTCCATGTACCCCAGTGGCTATGCAAAACATAGTACCGTAAAGCATTTCCCGAGTCATAACTGCAAAAGTCAGCTTGCATCTAATACAGACATTTATTTGCTTCGCCTTTCAGAACAAAATGAAATAGTGATGATGGTGTTTTTGTGTAGAGTTTGGCAGAAAATACTGAGCAAATTGGAATGTGTGTGCAAACAGGTGAAATGTGTTAAAAGTTTTGAGAAACGTGTATTTGTTTCGAGAACTGTATGAATGGTTTGGAAAATTGGGCCAAATGAATCAGTTATAGTGTGTTAGCAATCGAGAAAAGCTGTAAATGAATCCCACGATACGACCTCCCTAAGAAACATTAACACATTACCTCTCCACAGGGGACCAATATCCTGAACTTCTATCAGAAGGAAGCTAATTATAAAAACGTGTGTGTCTGTGTGTGTTTGAAAGGGAGCTGGTGAAATTCGGAGAGAATATTATCTTGTCACTAAATGTCAGATTCAGATGAAAAGAAGAGGTTTGTGAAGGTCAACCTGCTCTGCTTAAAGAGCATTATTACTGTGACCTGCTTATCTCTTCAGAGAGCTCTCAGAACCTGCCATCCCTTTTAGTTTATTTTCCCCTGCAGCCTGATGTCAAACGCTCCTTATTTCATTTCATCAATTCCATACTTAGTGACCTAATCCCATCCTATATGAGATTAGCTAAATTAATGTACTTTCAAATAACCATTAATGAGATCCTAAATTGTTTCTGCTCTCCGATAGTAAAAATTAAATCACTCTCATTTAAAATGAACTACTTTGATGGAGAAAGGCTCTTACTCATTAATTATAGATAAACAAAGGCAAATCCTTTGTTAACAACCTCCAGATCAAATATTTGCTGTTTTAAAGGTGGTTTGAATCTCCAGACGTCTGGGTCAACTGTTCGCATTTACTGGTTTGCATACATCTTTAATCTTTCCAGTTCAATAGCGACTTAATTTATACAGGGCAAAAAGGGTCCTCCAGGGCCACGTTCCTTGTTTAACTCTTGAGGTTGGCACAGGATGGCATTTGCCACAGATATATAATGGCTTAAGGGTTAAATGGACATGAGGGCATCATCAAATTGTCGGAACAGAACGCTCTATTCGTGTGGATGTTCCCTGCAGGGACAGGGACAACGTGCTGTCTGTTCTGAGGTACGTTTCAGAGGAAGTGTGCCACTTACCAGCACACCTTGTATCCGGGTTATGCACTTCAGACAGTTTGTGGCAGATCATCCATTCAATTTAACACTTGATTGTTCTGTAGTAGTATAGAAAAGGGATGATTAGATATATAGACATGCCTTTTTAAAGAAAATATTCAATAAAAAGACTGATGAAAGATTACATAGCTAATAGATCTAGTGCTGCCAGGGTTTGGAATCAATGAAGATGATTATTTTTTAATCTTGAGCAAAAATAAAATTATCTGTGTGACAGATAAATTATCATTACCAGAGAATGTTTTAAAGGGGTCATATGATGTTGCTAAAAAGAACATTATTTTGTGTATTTGAAGCACGTTTCCGCCACTGAATAAAAAATTAAAAATGTAATTGTGACTTTTTATCTCACAATTCTGACTTTTTTTTCTCATAATTGCGTGATACAAACTCGCAATTCTGACTTTTTTTCTCAGAATTACGTGATATAGAAAAACAAAAAAAAAAAAAATAACAAAAAAACATACTCGCAATTGTTAGTTAAATCAGGCTATTCGTGTAGATTATAAACCTCGCAATTCTGAGAACAAATCAGTCTTTTTCCTTCCCCCAAAATTGGACTTTAATTTGCAATTGCGTGTTATAAAGTCAGAATTGCGAGATAAAACTCAATTGCGAGAACAAAATATATATATATATATATCGCATTTCTGCCTTCATAACTGGCAATTGCGAGTTTATCTCACAATTCTGTGAAAAAAAGTCAGAAAAAATTGTGAGATAAAAAGTCACTATAACCTTTTTTATTTTTTCTTCAGTGGCGGAAACGGCTTCCATACCTAGGTTGGTGTTGAGATAACTCTTCTGCAGAGTCTGAATCTTGGGAGTCAACCCTCAATTGAATTCATGTCAGAATCAAAGAATCAATTATTTTGCAATCAGATCCTGTGCCTGGTTTTCTCCACACATACCGCTTAGAATTAAGGCCAAAAAGTTCTATCTTGGTCTCATCAGACCAGAGAATCTTATTTTCTCACCATTCTGGAGTCCTTCAGGTGTTTTTTAGCAAACTCCATGCGGTCTTTCCTGTGTCTTGCACTGAGGAGAGGCTTCCGTCGGCCCCTCTGCCATAAAGCCCCGACTGGTGGAGGGCTGCAGTGAATGGTTGACTTTCTACAACTTTCTCCCATCTCCCATCTGCATCTCTGGAGCTCAGCCACAGTTATCTTTGGGTTCTTCTTTACTTCTCTCATCAAGGCTCTTCTCCCCCGGTTGCTCAGTTTGGCCGGACGGCCAGCTCCTAGGAAGGGTTCTGGTCGTCCCAAAAATCTTCCATTTAAGGATTATGGAGGCCACTGTGCTCTTAGAACCTTAAGTGCAGCAGAAATTTTTTTTTTAACCTTGGCCAGATCTGTGCCTTGCCCAAATTCTGTCTCTGAGCTCTTCAGGCAGTTCCGTTGACCTCATGATTCTCATTTGCTCTGACATGCACTGTGTGAGCTGTAAGGTCTATATAGACAGGTGTGTGGCTTTCCTAATCAAGTCCAATCATTATAATCAAACACAGCTGGACTCAAATTAAGGTGTATAACCATCTCAAGGATGATCAGAAGAATGGACAGCACCTGAGTTAAATATATGAGTGTCACAGCAAAGGTCTGAATACTTAGGACGCATGTGATATTTCAGTTTTTCTTTTTTAATAAATCTGCAAAAATGTCAACATTCTGTGTTTTTCTGTCAATCTGGGGTGCTGTGCGTACATTAATGAGGAAAACATTAACTTAAATGATTTTAGCAAATGGCTGTAATATAACAAAGAGTGAAAATTTTAAGTGGGTCTGAATACTTTCCGTACCCACTGTCTATATATATTCCTCTATTATAGATCATTGTGTGGTTACCTGAAACTGGTGCCTTACCAAAACTTCTTCAACATATCTTCTTTTATGTTCAACAGAAGAAAAGAAGTCATACAGGTTTGGAACGTGACAGGTGGACTATCCCTTTAAATGTATTAAAAAGATTACAGGTCTCGGTTTTCTAAAAGAGGTCTTATCAAAATATTACCAAGTTACACACAAGACTTGAGCCCACACGTAGGCTATAACAACAAGCAACGACATCTGATGACAGCAAAAAAAAAAAAAGCATTTGGGTTATTGGACTGAAGAACTTTGGTTGGTGTAAGGACGATCCATTTTTCTGAGCAGTGTGAAATGTACCCTTGACCCCAACCACTCACCATATGTGCATTTTTTCAAAAATTTTGATTTTTACATAATCTGAAAGCTGAATAATAAGCTTTCCGTTGATGTATGGTTTGTTAGGATATGACAATATTTGGTCGAGATACAACTATTTGAATATCTGGAATCTGAGGGTGCAAAAAAATCCAAATATTGAGATAATCGCCTTTAAAGGGGTCATATGACACTGCTAAAAAGAACATTATGTTGTGTATTTTGGTGTAATGAAATGTGTTTATGTGGTTTAAGGTTCAAAAAACACTTTTTTCCACATATTGTACATTATTGTTTCTTCTCTATGCCTTGCCTTTCTGAAACGCATCGATTTTTTACAAAGCTCATCGTTCTGAAATCGAGGTGTACGCTGATTGGCCAGCTATTCAGTGTGTTGTGATTGGCCGAATACCTCAAGCGTGGAAATGTTACGCCCCTTAACATACTGTGATGCCGTCTCCCAGCAGGACGAGACTCCCCTTGTCCAAATACCCACACTTGCAGTCTTGGCCACTTAAGAGTGCGTGACAGGAAGTAAGTGAGCAAGACTGTACCATGTCTTAGAAACGCCAAAGCACAGTGCCCTTAACACACACTAAATCTACACTATCTCGAATACCGCTCCGGAGCTCTATTCGAGGCTTAGTGTATCCCATCATGCATCATGTTCTGGAACTAAATCGTGAGACTTTTTGCGGAGATCTCGCGAGAGGTCACGGAAACATTTCCAATGCAAGTTAAATATTAATAATAATAAGATATTACAAATAATTTGGTAGTAAAACAAAGAGTTGCAAGTTTTATTGGTGCAAATGAGTAGTGGCGATATTTATTTTGTACAACATTTGCCACTGCTTTTTATCACTTAATTAGAAGCACCACAAATTAAAATGATATCATGTTATAGGGACATTTAGAAGTTGATTTTAAAATGTATTTATAAGTATTTAAAATTAAAATTAAAATAAAGCTGTGTTAACACTTGCATTTTTACAACACTACACTACACTTGTGGTCTTCATGCTCACTTGAACACACTTTGGGCCAATATCAGCAATACGTCACATAAGTAGTCAGTGGTCACGTGCAAGACCGCACGTGTGGGTCGTTTGGAAACGGAACTCAGTCCGGCTGCTCTGCTCGTGCACATCCCATCATCGGTTCTCTGTTAGCAGTTCAGTCAATGTACTGTTTGGAGTAACTGAATAACTCGGTATATTGGTTTATTTCGCGTCAGAGGGAGTGTCCGGCACGTTTATAAACCGAGTAATTTAAGTAATTTGTGGATTAGTGTGTACTGGAGACCCGCATCGTTTCAAACGATTCAGTTCAATTTGGTGAGCTGGTTTGACCGGTTCACTAAGAAGATCCTGTTAAACAGAACGATTCGTTCGCTTCGCGATCCGGACATTACTAATGAGACAAAACCAATAAAAACCCACTACAAACGAGGCATTTGTTGCATCCAATGAGGACATAATTACTGATTATAATGACATATACTGTCTTTTTTTTACGCGTTGCGTTGCATCGTGCTGCGTAAACATAAAACCGTGTCTGCATTTTTGATCGGAGAAATGACAAGCCTACTCTACACTGCTCAAAACTCGCGTTGAATCATCATTGGCAAATTCTTTAAAATGGTACAGGCTGTGATTCAGAAGCGCCAGACTGTCCTTGCAAAGTTGGAACTGCCCCAACTTTATAGAAACAGCCTTTGTGCAACAGACACATTAGGCTACTGGTTCAGGAAGCAGTACTCAATCCAGTCCTCCATAAAATGTGTTGCACACACTCGAATATTTGGGTTGAACTGTTCTGGAACAGTGTTGTAAATACAACTTAACCCTAGATTTCTAGTCGTGTCCTCTTTTGGAAAAAAACAAAGTAGTTTCGCTTTCACAAACGAAAAACACAGCGACGGGGATATTCTTCCCAACAGGCGGCGGAACAACAAATACTTACCGCGCGAATAAAGTTACGCCTTCTATCTTTGTGTGAACATTTGGGCTGTGTTATGCAAATCTTCCCACATCGTGACATAGACATGTGGGTGCGTGTTAGAACGAGCCGTTTTATGTAGGTGTGGTTGACTCTTAACTTTTAAAAAAATATCTCTTTGGATTTAAGACTTTAATCTATGCAACTTTACAGATCTTCTTTATGCACCAAGAGCTTGTAACACTCCAAAGAGAAAGGAAAAATTGAAATCGCATCATATGACCCCTTTAAAGTTTCCAAATGATCCTTATTACTAATCAAAAATTAAGTTTTGATATATTTACAGTAGGAAATTTACCAAATATCTCCATGGAACATGATCTTTACTTAATATCCTAATGGTTTTTGGCATAAAAGAAAAATCAATAATTTTGACCCATGCAATGTATTTTTGGCTATTGCTACAAATATACCCCAGCGACTTAAGACTGGTTTTGTGCTCCAGGGTCACAAACGTGTTCGCTCCACCAGTTTACCTCGATGCCTGCGGGTCAAGAGGCCATGACCATTGACCATGCACCATTGTGCACTGGACCATTTTGATACTTGCGCTTGTAGAAGCTGTACATGTGGAATCATCATACAGTCTATGGGAATCATGGGGGCGTTAAACCTGGCCACGGCCTAACGGCAGCCCTGCGTATCTAGAGCCATAATGAAAAGATCTCATCACTGTGACAGTTTATGCAACTGCTATTTCCCTCTGCCAGTTTCTCGATCCTCTCCCTCCCTCTTCAGCTCTGCTTGTTCCCCTTACCGAAAGCGTGAGAGAAACCGCTTTTCTCGGCACCTGCTTTAACAATTGTTATGTGGGAAAGACGTCCGTTCACGAGGTCGCAGTTGTCATGTCACTGGCCATAATAACATCCATTACATCAGACTCAATCAGCGCGTCCCTGACGATGATTAACTGGTCTGTCACCCATCATTTGACGCGCCATTTGTCAGTATCACTCTGCGGCGCGTTGGGTAGGGTAGTGCTTCTAACTGAAACATTACCGCACAAGCCACATGCTAAGAGGACTGTGCTATGAATGTTTTAGCAGACGGCGACTGCAACGCTACAACAGAAATAGAAACAGCGCCAGAGTTGAGGCAGCCAGGCACTTGGAGCGAGAGTACAGTATGGCAGCCGTTGCTAGGTAACGCCAGAGCCCCGGGCTCGCGCGGAGGAGCATCCTCGCACCCCTCTTAGCGGTGCGATGAAGGAAAATAGATTTGCATCAGCACTGTCATTATGAGCTGTATCGTCGTCATCCTTAAACGCTTGTTTCATGTTACATGTGCAGACTCATTTCGAGAGGTGGGAAGATAGGCTACACAAAATCCCTCGTTCGGTATTTCGCTCTCTGTTGTATCACACAGAATCGTCAGTTTCACTCCAATTTGCACTAGCAGAGTTTCGTTCGTGAACGAGTCTGTAGTTTTGAACGAATCGTTCTAGGAGCGTTTCCAGCCTACTGCCTCCCTGTTGGTCAAAAATGAGTCCCCATATATACTTTAAATATACTTTTGGATGTACTTTTATGATTATGTAGTCTGTTTTTTCTTGTTACGCGTGAGAAGCTGCGAATGATTGCTTGAGTGAACTACCCGAATGAATCAAACTGAATCGATTTTCTGAATAAGGTAGGAGAGGCAGTGCTGTATCGTGAATAAATCAGGGCTGGAGGGGTTGCAGCCTAATAACGCCCTTCAGCCATCAGCCGTGATTTATTCACGATATGCCTCTGGTACCTTAATGCTATTTTAAAAGGGGGCGGGGCTGCTCGATATGTCCCGCCCTCTCTTCCTGTTTCAGTTGAAATTACGTCACCACATAGAATAATGCTGTGTTTCAAGGCACTTCAGGGGACCTTTAAATATCAGGGGAAATGATTTTTAGGTCTGTGTATTGGATATTATTTTTAATGATAATGATATTTGTTTATCAGTAATAATTGACTGCGGCTCGTGCTACATTAAAAAGCTCGCCTTTACACCTCAAGATTGACGAGCAAATAGCATTGGATTACAAACTGTGCAGGAGCATTTCCCGGCATGGGCTGGTGCTCTCTCTGGCAGCGGCAGGTCGCAGCGCCACTTCCGGTTGGCATCCCCAGATCCCCATCCCCTGCCACGGTTTTGTCTCGAGCACGCCATTTTTTGCTGTTGTTTCTTCTAGTATAAACTACACTGTTCCAGTGGTGTGTGTGGTGTTTTAAAATGATGATGCAAAGTTCCCACAATTGTATTATTATTATTATTATTATCTTTTTTATGTATCACTGTCAGAGTTGTGCCAGGAGTCCACGATCGATTGGTTGTTCACCCGTTACTGCTGGTAAACTACACTGTTTTTTTTTTTGTTATTAAAGATTGATGATGCATATTATATACCAGCAAGCAGATGCGACCAGAATATGAACCAAATAAGCTAAATTGCATAAGCATTTTCCCATAAAGAACATACACACATAAGGAGTGCACACACGCTCGGGCACACACAAACATTTATTTATTTATTTAATGTAACACTTTAGTTATTAACTAGTTGCTTGCATATTACTATTAGCTGTTTATTAGTACTCATAAAGCACATACTAATGCCTTATTATGCGTGACCATATTCTACATCTTACCCGACCTAAGCAGTAATTATGAGTTTATTGAGGCAAAAGTCAATAGTTAGTTAATAGTGAGAATTGCTGCCCAAACTAAAGTGTGACCATATGTATTTGTGGTGTGTGTGGTTTTGTGTTCGTGTTGGGTGTGTGTGTGTGTTTTGGTGTCGTGTGGTGTGTGTGTGTGTGTGTGTCGTGTGTCTGTGTGTGTGTGTGTGTGAATGTATATATATATATATATATATATGCGTGTGTGTGTGTGTGTGTGTGTGTGGTTATATATTATAGAATGTGTGTGTGTGTGTGTAGGTATTTCTCACTCTAATATATGCGTGGTGTGGTGTGTGTGTTGTGTGTGTAGATATATTTGTGTGTGTGTGTGTGTATATATATATGTGTGTGTGTGTCTATATATATATATATATAGACACACACACACACCCACACACACACACACACAACACATACTCCAGGTCCAGTGTTTCCCAAACTTTCTTTAGTCGCGGCACCCTTTGGAAATTTAACAAATTTGTGGCACCCTACAAAATAAATTTTGTTACAATATTTGAATTTCTAACTTCGATGTGATTATTTGAAAAGTATAGATATTCAGTACAGCAGGGAAGATCTGCAGAATATAATGTTATACAGATATTTTTTATATTATTAAAACAATTTGTCCATCAATGGTGGCAATCAGTAGGCTATTTTTTCATTAAATACGCAATTTTACGTGGGTAATGGCCAGTATTCAGACCCCCTTACATTTTCACTCTTTGTTATATTGCATCCATTTTCTAAAATCATTTAAGTTAAATTTTTTCCTCATTAATGTACGCACAGCACCTCATATTGACAGAAAAACACAGAATTTTTTTTTGCAGATTTATTAAAAAAGAAAAACTGAAATATCACATTGTCCTAAGTATTCAGACCCTTTGCTCAGTTTTTAGTAGAAGCACCCTTTTGATCTAATACAGTCATGAGTCTTTTTTGGGAAAGATGCAACAAGGTTTCACACCTGGATTTGGGGATCCTCTGCCATTCCGCCTTGCAGATCCTCTCCAGTTCTGTCATGTTGGATGGTAAACATTGGTGGACAGACATTTTTAGGTCTCCCCAGAGATGCTCAATTGGGTTTAAGTCAGGGCTCTGGCTGGGCCATTCATGAACAGTCACAGAGTTGTTGTGAAGCCAATCCTTCGTTATTTTAGCTGGGTGCTTAGGGTCATTGTCTTGTTGGAAGGTAAACCTTCGGCCAAGTCTGAGGTCCTGAGCACTCTGGAGTAGGTTTTCGTCCAGGATATCCCTGTGTTTGGCCGCATTCATCTTTCCCTCGATTGAAACCATTCGTCCTGTCCCTGCAGCTGAAAACACTCCCACAGCATGATGCTGCCACCACCATGCTTCACTGTTGGGACTGTATTGACAGGTGATGAGCAGTGCCTGGTTTTTTCCACACATACCCCTTAGAATTAAGGCCAAAAAGTTCTATCTTGGTCTCATCCGACCAGAGAATCTTATTTCTCACCATCTTGGAGTCCCTCAGGTGTTTTTTTCATGTGTTCTTGCCCTAAGGAGATATTCCGCGGGCACTTCTGCCATACAGCCCCGACTAGGGGAGGCATGCAGTGATGGTTGACTTTCTACAACTTTCTCACATTTCCCGACTGCATCTCTGGAGCTCAGCACAGTGATCTTTGGGTTCTTCTTACCTCTCTCACCAAGGCTCTTCTCCTTCGATAGCTCAGTTTGGCCGGACGGCAGCTCTAGGAAGGGTTCTGGTCGTCCCAGACGTCTTCCATTTGAGAAATGGAGGCCACTGTGCTCTTGGGAACCTTAAGTGCAGCAGAATTTTTTTTTTAACCTTGGCCAGATCTGTGCCTTGCTACAATTCTGTCTCTGAGCTCTTCAGGTAGTTCCTTTTACCTCATGATTCTCATTTGCTCTGACATGCACTGTGAGCTGTAAGGTCTTATATAGACGGATGTGTGGCTTTCCTAATCAAGTCCAAACAGTATAATCAAACACAGCTCGACTCAAATGAAGGTGTAGAACCATCTCAAGGATGAACAGAAGAAATGGACAGCACATGAGTTAAATATATGAGAGTCACAGCAAAGGGTCTGAATACTTACTTAGGACCATGTGATATTTCAGTTTTTTCTTTTTTAATAAATCTGCAAAAATTCAACAATTCTGTGTTTTTCTGTCAATATGGGTGCTGTGTGTACGTATGAGAAAAAAAATTAACTTAAATGATTTTAAGCAAATGGCTGCAATATAACAAAGAGTACAACATTTAAGGGGGTCTGAATACGTTCCGTACCCCCCTGTAATATGACAGATTTTAATGTAGGCGTTTATGTCATATGTAAACATTGTGAGATAGCTAGTTATAATGGTAATTAAACAAAGTTTTGCCTACTCAGTGTATTTTTGATTTTACAGTAATTTTTGCAGTTGCAATTTTGAAAAGTTGCAATTTTGTTGCAGTAGCACGAGATAGCTTGATTTAAATCTCTGAATTGAATAAAAAATGACAAGGAGGCTAAGCAATTAATAATAAAATAAGACAAATAAAGTAATTACTAATGATAGCACAAATAAAAAATAATGACAGTCCTTCGAATTAAATAAATTGCCTTTTAGTTTTTCAGGTCTAACACACAGTAGGGCTATTAAGAGATTTTTTTTTTTTTACCAATTATCCAAATAATGTTTAATCCTAGAAAGCTATTATTATCAGAGGACATGTGAGCATAACGGTTAGCAGATCGATGAATGAGAGGGCAGCGTTACCAGAGTTGCCCATATACCACACCTTGTTACAGCACAGTAGGGCTATTGCAAACAGAAACAATACTGTACTACATAGATGTTTTTTGATTTTTGAGTGGACTTTGCTGTTCAAAAAGACTCTCGTGTTTATTTGATATTATGATTTATAAAATGGATAGTTCCGGTCCTTGATTCTGATTGGCTGAGCCACGTTCGAAGCTGTCGTACTCTACAAACCATAGACTGTATACACCTTTGTTTACGTTTGTGTGTTGCTTGGCAACCATTTAGTTGCAACCACAACTGATTCTGAGGAACTACATTGTTTGGTGGAAGAATAATGTTTTTATTAACATCATTACACTTTATTTGCTCTGTTTTATTTTGTGAAACCTTACTACGTATATGGAATAAGTTTTATAAAAGCAATAAGCCTTATTTCTTTAATAATAATCTGCACAGAACAGACAAATCTTTTCGGATTCAAAAGATTCGAGTCACTGGGATGATCCATCACCAATATTCTCACCGCAGAAGACTGGATCACATTATAATTCCTTTGGCGCCCCCTGCCGTTTTTTCAAGTAATATTCTCGTCGACAAGGTAGAAGTCAACAATTTAACAGCTAGTTTGCAATTACAATCCGGTATAGAAAGCCAGCCAAAGGTCCTATATGTTATGACTCATCTCTGTCCCTGGTACTTTTTAGTTTGCCCACAGAATGACTTAATACAGATATTGCAGTGTTGTAGTGCTATCAGGGTCTTCTTTGCAACACAAAACTTGCAAATTGCTGTTGACAGCACATTGAAAATAATGAGTCCACACAAAGTCGTGGTCATAGCAGTTTTAATTCACACATTTCAAATAAAACAAATAGAATTTCTCTTACACATTGTCTACACGCACGCCCACATCCAAGCACTTAAGTAACAAAAGTAAACATGTCAATGCATAAAAATACCTTGAACAAAGAAGAGGACCATAACATTTTAATAGGTTATAATAAACTTTTTTGTTGACATGATACATTCAGTGAATAAGTATAAAAAGTATATGAGACGACCCTCGGTGTGCAAGGATATCGGTCAGTATGCCTGTTGTTGGTAAAAGCAGCATTATCTGGTACAACGGCAAGTCTACCAAACCACAATTTTATATCATTATCCGTTTTATAAAGATATCGAATTAAGATTATACGTCACTGTTCTCTTTTAAAAGTTTAACTGCCCAAACACGATTTCATTATATTGGCCAGTTAGATATACTGATATATAGATATTTTCTGATGTGGACATAAAAAGAGGCTTTCTTATAAGCCACTTTGGTAAGAAAGCATCTGCAAAGAAGATCAATGGGAAAATGCACATGTAGACTTGACATGACATGGGGCTAAAGGCATCAAACTACTCTCTTTAAAAGCCATAAGATAACTGACTATAGCTTTACACCATTTATTTCCCACAACTGCTATCACTTCAGCTTCAGGCCTTACACAGGAGCACATCGAACACTCAGAATCGAAGTTTAACACCCTCAAGTAACTTTACTGTAATGTGAGAAAGTAATTACTTGTCGAAAACAGGGAGTAAATGCCACTTTTTATGTTTTCAAGAGTGAAATTTTGTGCATTTACAGGTTTTTACCCAGTGACAATGCAATGTGTATTTTGTTGATTTGCAACACACTGATTATAAAGGTGTTACACAGCTTTTATGGCAGGCACTTACACTTAGAGCAAGACCCCATAGTTTAACGGCTACTAAAAGCACATAAACACCATCTGCCAAAACAATATGCTTTTTAATCATCACACGGGACAAAATAGTGATACAACCATGACACCTTTCCCCTTGTGTTTGCCACTGACAAACTTGCCCATTACCTCTAAACAAGAACCACATTTTCACCAGTTATCACACATTTTCACTCAATAAAACTAGTTGTGCAGATTGCTACTCTATAAATATATTAAATATGCAGTTAAGGATACAAGTGATATTAATGGCTAAAATCCATCTATGTTTGCTTTTCGAAAAAAGCAACTATTTTAAGCCGACAAGGAAATTTATTGCTTGATGTTTTCTTGGTGAGGGAAAAAGATGCAGAGGACTGCGAAGACGAACAGAGTGACCCTGACATTTGGGGGGGGGGTTATGGGAAATCATCTGCAACATGTTCCCTGAACACTGTGACTGTAGCAAATTGGTTCTGCCTGCAGTTCAGGCCTGGTCCATAGGTGGCGCCGGTGTACTATGGTGCGGCTGCAAGTCTGCTGGAATCCCACAGTGGTTAAACAGTGGGGGTAGAAGGTGCTTGGTTTGGGATGTTGGTGACGAGGGCGAGGATGCGGGTGTAGAGCGAGTGACGGGCACAGTCTGAGGCAAAGAGGAGAGGGCCGAACTGGGCTGACAGGGGGCCGAGGGCACTGGGGTCATTGGCGTTGAGAGGGCTGTAGACATCAGCAGGCCATCCGAGGCAATAAGGCTGTGAAATTGTGAGGAATCGTTGAGGGGGAGGGCGAGAACGCCCCAGGAGCCATGAGATATGTCCTCGTCCTTTCCAAGTGGCAGTTCATTCAGATCTGCTTTGGAGTTATCCATCTTCGCTAGGAGATGAGGCCGTCTCTGTGAGTATGTGCTGTCTGGGAGATGCCCCACAGAGGATGGAGGAGTGAGAGGGGGTTGTGGTGATGGAGGTGATGGGGGGAAAGCATCTTCAGAGGTGGGGAGCAGACTGGGGTCCAGCTCCAGGCTGGAGAGAGTCTCAGCAGATAGTCGTCCACTCAGTAGATCCACGACTCCCCCTGGCATGCTTCGACAATCTACAGCTTCTACGGGCCCAAGCTCAGCCATTCCGCTTAGACATGCAAGGGATTCTGGGTATGAGCTCATGGCCTGCAGAACGCGAACCAATTCTTCGGCTTCCTCAGAGGTGGGCAACAGCTCACTACTCTTGCCTGTTATGACAAACAAACATGAATTATAGAATACCAAATGACTGTAAACAGACAAACGAAGCAAGGAAAGAAAGTAGATAGAAATTACCAGAAAAAGACATAGAAAACAGATATTATATAAGGCTAGGTAAAAATAGAAATTTTCATTAAACTATTACTTTATGCCAGTGTTTTCTACAGCCCCACAGAAAGAGAGATCATATTTATTCTGTCTGCAGTCAAACCATAAATAATGAAATAAATATAAAAAAAGTCTTTATTTGCATCAGGGTATATATATCTCATATATATATATAATATAGTATATATATATAGATATTATTCACAATAATATACTTTATATATATTTGATTAGCTAGATTAATAGAATAATAGATAATAGATAGATACTAGAAGCCTTTATAATTCAGAAGGCCATATTACACTGATCAAAAGTGTCCACTAAGACATATTATAATGCTACAAAACATTCTATTTCAAATTCAATAAATCTGTTTCTGTTAAACTTTCCTTTATCAAAATCTGAAAAACTTGTTTTCCACAAATTAAAGCTGTTTTCAACACTGATACTAGAAATAGTCCTTGACTCAAAATCAGCCATTAGAATGATTGGATGTCGAATGAATCGTGTGACGTAAAAGACAGTATGGCCTCCTGCAAATTCAGCTTTGTAACTGAATGGAGAGTAATCTCTCAATTACATTTCCAAAAATGTCAATGAAAACCTATACTTCAAATTACAGTAATAATTCACAATATTACTGTTTTTGCTGTATTTTTGATCCATAAATGAAGCCTTGGTAATCATAAGAGACTTCTTTCAACCATCTTACCCATCAAAAAGATCAAAGTCCGCAGTCATCAGGGCGTCGAGGAAGAACATCGGAGAAATCCTCCTGATTCAACTCCAGGTCATGTGGAATGTCGCTGATGTCATTGGTGATGTCATCTGGAAATTCATCTGCACTTAAATCAGGAGTTAAAGGGCTCCTGCAAAACACAGAGATGATGAGTGCACACTTACAGACACACACATTCAAACACACTTGGCTCTCACCTTATGCCAGAGGGCTGAGTGGGCAGGCACAAGATGGAAGGCATTCCCAGGTTACCCTGAGGCTGCGCGGGAGGAATGGGTTTCTGAGGTCGCCTTGGTGCTCCTCTCTTTCCTTTCTTCTTATGCTTCTTAGTGAGTGCTGGAGGCTTGGCTTTCTTCAGTGGTCTGTGCCGCTGAATCTGCTGGTGGTGGTGGTACGTTCTCCGGCTGATATCACCTCGAAGGAAATTGTCCTGTAAAGTACCATTAGCGCACACATGGTTAGATTAGTTACTAGCAAAGGTTTGTTACGCAATGAAATAGTCTTCTGTTTCTCACCATTTTCTCGGCATGCTCATCACAAAGTGGCGTCTGGTGCGTGATGTCAAAGACAGGGATGGAACACTGAGCTCCATCAGCAAAGCGAGCGGTGCAGCTTGAGAACAGCTGCTGAGAACGGTTCTGAAGGATATCTACAGAGTGCCATTAAGGACACAACACAGGGAACGCAGACTATCGTTAAACTTTAGTCAATCACCAAAGCAGATGGTTTGTTGACAAGTCACAGGACAAATTGTTCAGAAATGCAGATGAACAACCAAAAGCAGTTTGCTTTTATTTTTACGGGTACATTTGAGTTTAGTTCTGACTAATTCAAAGAATAAGAACTTTGAGAGGATACGCTGAAAGCAGTGCCTGGTGAACGGTAAGGCTGAATTTCTGCAGTCTTCACCTTTCACGACAGCCGAACACAACCCTGAGTCATCTCCAGCCAATGGTACTGCAGTGCTGTGGAATCAACACAAGTAAGAAAACAACTACTGCAACATCAATCTTCAAGTAGATCTGATCATTTGAATCAGTACTCTTAGAGTTAGAGCTTTTTCACATTTGGCTCCCAACCTCTGATAGCCTCCTGATAACGTTCGGGGTTCAGACACACTCTCTCTCGGTTTAAATCTAGATTAAAGACACATCTCTTTAGCCAAGCATTCACATAATGTATCTCATAACCTTGTACTTCAGTTACATCTGATCAAATGCACATTTTCATTCTTTTGCTTGGTTGGAACCATTTTTTGCTTAGAATGACACGCTACCTAAGTTTTCTCTATACGTTCCTGTTTCTGCCTAGGGACTTACACACGCTTCTCATCCTGGGAGTCCATCCCTTACAAGACCTGAATGACCAACTGTTTCAATAGTAAGATTCATGTGCCTATTATCCATACCAGTTATATTTTAGCTCAAAATTCAATAAATATAACATCAACATATTCATTTAATTTAGAAAAATATAACGGAAAATATCACACATATAGCGTCATATGTCTGATAAGCTCATTATGGGCTTTGCGTTAATCTAAGTGTTTGCATCACAAAATGATTCTGAACTGTTCTCTTAGCGCCTAATCGTATTTACCGATAAATATTTTCCACGATACAATTACGAATTGTCACAAGATTCAGATGCCGCAATAACATAACTATATAAGATATTACGTACTATTTTTACCCAGCCCTGTTACTTGTAACAACTCCACAATGACAAATATGAATAATTACTTGAACTCTTGAAACTGCAAATCCGTATCTCAATGGGAAATCTACAAACTAAAAATACATTACAGGTTTTTCATCATTTAGCAAAAAATATTTAAATAATATGTGAAAAAAAATCAATTGCCATGAGATGAGCACTTAGTCTGATGAGAGCTCATCAGTAGCTTGTGCAATGAGATAAACAATGACAAACCAAGAAAGTATTTTTGTGTTCTCCAAAATGCAAATCTAGTATATATGTGTGCATCATATTGTTATTACAGCCTGCCCAATGATTAATCGCCATTAATCGCATCCAAAATAAATTTTTTGTTTACATAATATATGTGTCCAACGGTGTATGTTATTACCTATGTTATCTAATACTATAATAAAATCCCACACAAAATTGGGCCAAAAATAAATTTATTTTCAGAAAAAAAACTCTAAGAAAATACCATGTTACCGTTTATTCATTTAAATATTTAATATATAATATAAGATTAATATGTCCTGGCAATTACATTAGAAATATTTTCAAATTATATACTGTACCGTGTGTGTATTTATGAATACTAGTCAACATTTGAACTTTAATCAAAGTTGATCCTAACCAAATGCGTTCTTGTCTTAGGACAACTTTGATGAACTGTTTTGATCCACTTCAAAATGTTGACTAGTGTATACATAAATATACACAGTATACACACATATATTATGTAAACAAAAACTTTTCATTTTGGATGTGATTAATCGTGATTAATCATTTGACAGCACTAATTGTTAGTCATTTTATCGATCATATCGATGTATTGTTTTTTGTATTTATACCCTTAATGCAGTTTTACCTGGAGGCTGTGGAGGTCTTTTTATATTGTTCCTGAAAACGCTGTGCAGTGTGGTGAGGTTCCTCTCTTGCTGCCTGCAGCAGGGCTTTACGAAGGGCATGCTGGGATCTCCTCTCCCTCCTGAAGCCCCTCTGCTCTCTGCAAAGGTGCGTGTGTTTTTGTCTCAGGTATGAGCAGAAGCCTGCCAAACGCTCAGCGCGGGAACTGCTGGCACTGTGAGATGGCAAAGAGAATTCTCTAGATCAGCACTTTTCAAACTGTGGGTTGCAATCCACTGTTGGGTCACAGAGTGTAAGCATTCATGCATTGCCAGAAATATGAAAACAGAACTTCTCAAGTTCAAAAAACAAGTTTGTTGGTTGTCATAACTTGTATTTAGATTATGTATGTCAAAGATCAAGAACGTGTTTTCCTAAATTGAAGAAACAAACGTACACCACAAATCTGATGACTTAAAATGATGTAAAATAAGACAAAACAAGCATTAAAATTAGCTAAAACAACCAAAAAGTTCATAAAACCTCAAAACTCCATCTGCAATTAATAATGAATTAGCTCAGCGTTTTTTGTAGTTACAGTATGCCAAGCTCTAACATATTGTAAAAATTGTGAATGAAAAATATTCATAAAAATCATCATCCATACAGCGACACTATTTAACTATACATTAACTTTATTAAAAATAACAGAACATTATTATTGAGAGAGCGCCAAAAAAATCCATCTTCTAACCATGTCTTTTCCCAAATACACTTTGATAAATCTATAATAATTTACATTTTAGAGCTGTCGGGATGGATTCGCACAACAAACAAGAAAAGATGACTCTGAAGCATTCAACACTGAAAAGGTCCTCGGAATTACTGGTTGTAAATAAGTAACAACAAAAAAGTGTCATTTATTTGTTTATCCATTCTGATAAGATGTCCTGCTGTATCCATGTGTACACTGGTGCCTCAAACCACATTCATCTGTGCAGAGGAACAGAGCCAAAGCACAACCAAAACAATGTTCTTCTGCAAGAAGCATGCCGTTTTATTATGTATTTTTTTTATTTTTTTGCTAGAGGGCCAAAAGTTACATAGCGTAAGCTTCATTCATTATCCAGTAAATCATGAGCAACTGAAAAAGTAATACAATTTCAATGGTTAAAATTAGTGAGAACCCTGAAGAACATTCAGCTCTTCAAACTTCTGGAAACCTGCTATTTTATTTACTGACCTACAGGGATGGCAGGTTTTCGAATATTGTTACAGACAATGGGAGGAGGGGGTCAAAAAGATTGAGAACCACCGCTCTAGATCTGATCGTCCAAACATTACCTTGAAAGATTAGTGAAGCAATTTAAGCCTTCATTGAAGGTCCATACAATGTTTGTCCCATTTGTGAGAATGGAGGACATAAATACTGATTTGAGATTAGATTATTCTGTTATATGAGAAAGAAGCCATGTAGTAAAGCAAGTTGCGGTTTAGCAATCTTCTTGTTTGGTGGATGGATGATTGTCAGACTAATGGATGACTGTACCTTTCCTCAAAGTGCTTCTCTTGTAGTCTCTGGCACTGATATGACATTAGTTTCCCCACGTCTCCATCTTCCTCTTCACTGTCTTCTGACCAGTCAAGCCCTATAACACGAGTTGTGTCTGTCATGAAATCAAACTAAAACTCAAATAACCTTTAAATGTCAAAATCTCAGGTCACAATTACCTACCTAAATGAGGGTTCAGGTCTTGGTACCTCCCCCTGTGTTGGTCCATCAATCTATGGAACTTCTGCAAACATGGAGCTTGTTGTTGCATGGCAACTGAGTGCATTTTTATTAAACGTCTATGTATGTCATTACGGCTTGGTGCTGTCCCTGAAGCTGCAGGGACAACCTTTTTGTCAAATGCATGATTAAAGTCCAGTTTAATTTTGTTATCAGCTGGAGCCGTTTCTATTGAGCCCTGACGGCTGTCCTGAAGAGTTGATGAGGTTTTGAATAACGAACCTGAACAAACTGCAGGGGATTGTGAGATTTCTGCGCAAAGGGAGGAGGGAACTTTGGGTGTTTGTGTGGTTCTTCCAGTCTGGAGAGGAGGGAGGCAAGGACGTGGAAGAGTTGAAGATAGAGAAGAGGTTCTGAGATGGTTTGGGAAGGCTGGATCCACACTGTGATCTTGCTGTTTCTGCTTATGGTTCAGAGCTTGGCTTTCTTGGGGCTTCTTCAGGAATGTGCCACTTGATTTTAACATTTTTTCCCCCCTGCAAAAGGCGAAGGGATCTGAGGGGAGGAGACAAGCCAGGGAGGGTGGTGGGGATGGAGGTAAAAGCTCAAGCCCATTGTGGGTCTTCAGAGCCAGGGATGGAACGGTAATGTTGAGGGCCAAAGACTCTATTGTATCTTGTTTCTTCTTTCGCTCCTTCTTGGGGAGGACACCCATAACCTGAAGGTGACTATTACAATACCTAAAAGACAAATGGGTTCTTTTTTCAGTATTCTTTAAATGTGCACATTCTTTTCTTTAAACATTTGTTAATCAAAAAACCTACTTTCGGTCATGAGCCTTGGGTATGGGATTGGTGCAGCGCTGGCTATTGTACTTGGCTACATATTCGCACTGCCTGAAAGGAGCGGTCCGGTCCTCAAGCACATGACGGATGCAGAAAGCATAACCATTGAGCCGCCGTTGCTTGCAAAGCTTTGGGCTATAAGAACACAGAGGCTTGTGGTCCACCTCCGAGTAGTGGATGTGTTTGCCTTCATACATCCCAGGGCTGGAACTCTCCGGAACATCAGCTGATGGAAAAAAACGGTATGTGAATGAGACAGAAATGTGAAGTCAATTCTGCTTCTTTTGGAGTGCAGGAACAACAACTGTTCAATAAGACATATTCATGTGTTTTACTCAAAACTGAAAATGTGCCTTACATTTACAATTCTAATTTGATTTAAAATGTATGTAAATGTTATGTATGAACTAAAAAAATTATATTTAAAAATATATCTAGTGTTCACTTTTCTTTACAGGTATAATAAAATGGGTTAGAATACACTACACAACTTCTGCCCAAATTTTTGCCCCGATTTCCAGTCTGGACAAGCTGCGCGTAGCAGGGAGGCCAGTCTGCAGATATTGGCAGCGGAAAGGGCAAGATTTTCAGCAATCTCCTAGCTATGGGGACAGAACAGAATGAACTCTGTTTCAGACTATAACTTTATCCAGTTGGAGGATATCAAACATGTTTGCATTTAAGATGGATTTAACAAACACATAAATGTTTGATTTGATTGGCATCTCGAAGCAACGAGGCACATTTTTCTGGGTGAGTTTGTTGTGTTCTGTGGTATAGGGTGATCCTCAGTGGTTTAGTATACAGAGCTAAGTTTTTCTCTGTAACCATTTACAAATTTTGCAAATGTGTATGATGTCTAGTATTTTAAAATCTGTTCAGATTTAAAGTCTTGTAGTGTATTCCAACAATTCCTGTAATATTCATTTTATTAATCTCAATTGCAGACAGCTACTGTTGACCCTGCAGCTGCCCTAAACCGTATAGCCAGCAGAGACATACTGATAGTTGACATTTGAAGAGAACAGAAACCAAAGCTCTCAGCCATTCCACTATTATTGTGCTCCTTCATGGTGTATACGAACCAATGTATACGAAACTACAAAGGTTATGCATCTATACTGAAACATACAAACAGCTATAATAAAAGAATGGATATAATAATGACAAGCTTGCTTATCTGCAGGTCAAGTCACATTGAATTTAAGTAGCGTTCAATATATGTTGCAGTCACCTCTAACATCGAACAAATCTGAACTCTGCATTTCAAAGCACTCATCAAAGCATGCAGCATGTAGGCTGTTCAGCATAAACAGCTCAAACCATTAAATATTAAAGTGACAGGAAGCAGGAAAAGTAGCCCCTGTTTTAAGCAATCAATAACACATAGAAGAAGAAAAAACAGATGGTGTAAGCAGAGCTTTTAGCAGGTGAAGCACTAAATCATAAAACGTTGGCTCATAAAAGTGTTTGGGCAGAGTACAATACGTTTGACATGCAAAGCAACTTTGAAAACGCAAGGGGACGGTGGACAACCCGCCTACTACTCTATCATGTACTTGGGCAGCACTATCAGTTACTTTTGAGGCAAGGATTGAGCAAGTTGGGTGTAGCGCCTGAAGTAACAATTTCATTCTTTTTACGGAAGATACGATCAGAATCAGCGCTGCAGAATCTATTTCTTTGTTGCGTCGTTCAAATATTTCGAAACTTTGTAACTCGTCGGAATATTTAAGCACGAGAGACGATAATAAGCAAAATACCGGTCAAACGAAAATACGCGTTGTCGACGACCGGAGATATTTGTAAGTTTCGGGGTATTATTGATATTATTATTGACGGTTTTAAGTTGTAATAATATTGCAAGAAAAACAGATATCAGATACACATTTTGACGGCAAGTATTCCTTTATTTCTACGCAATTCGTAGTTACCGTTGGCCTGTGAAACCTCCCGAATCCCCCGAGTCGAGTAACGAGGCACCCGCCTTGCAGTGCGTGATAAGCGGGCTTCCGCCTTTGCTTGAGTCCGTTGCTTCCCGGCAGCCGCTCAGTCCCCGATCGCTGCGGCCTGTGCTAAACAAGCTACGCTTATCTCTTCATACGGTCGACGGCTATTACTTTCAACGGGGATTTTCCGCCTCTACCATAACGCTTTACGCTAGCAGATTTAGTTTTTTAACGCGTGGATATAATTGTATACGAATCCTACTGGCACATCTTTGTCGATTATTGAAATAAAACTAGCCGTACACAAGGAGAAGGAGGTGTTGGTATAGTCATCGGATGCGAGGCTTCTTACAGCACAACTACAGGCACTGGGGGGACATGACAACAGCCAACAGTGCAACAACAACCTCTGCAACCATTTTGGAATTCAACTTTGTATGTTCATTGTAAGCTTTTAGAAAGATGACAGATCTCGCAAACACTGAATATAGATTGAACGTTTGAGTGCCCGGCTGTCAGAAGTGTTCAGACCAGCGTGAAGTTCTATTTAAGCCGCAGTCATTGATTTTAAGTTTGAGGGATCTCCCCCAAAGTCTTCTCCGACAGCCTCCTCTCATCCATGCCTGGAATGACATCACCGACTTCAAATTCAGTGCAATCTGACGCGAAGATACCATTTTTGTCAATCATATTTTCCCTTCCCTGCTGTCAATTAATGTTATCAAGGCGACAGGGCTTGTGATATAAACTGAAGCAGGTGTTAGTGGGGGTAAAGAGATTTTGAAGTGACTAAGGTTGCCCCTTATCAATCTTCAGTGATGCAGACATAGTTGTAAAAATGTATACAAAGGTGTTACAGGGCATGTGAAAAGTTTTATCAATAAACTGGAACTTATGATAATCAATTACTCTGCTATTTAATGTATTTCAATAATGAATCAAATTTAAAATGAACTTAACAAATATAGTTTTGTCAAATTAAATATATATTTTTAGAGCAAAACAGGCTTTATGTTGCACTTAATTCAACATCATTATTAAAAAGAAAAAACAATCAAGATCCTTTTTTAGAAAGCATTTTCTCCTTACACTTCCGTCCTAGATTCTAAATGAACCAAAACCGTGGTTCACGGTTTTTCTACCATGCCCTTGCTTTGAATAATTTTTACCAGCAATGTGAACGGTGACAATAGTATATTGATATAATACATTTTTATTTATCATAATAAGAGCTTTCCAAAACAAAGCAGACCTCATTCAGCCAAATCATGGGAATGAAAACTTTACAACACCCTTCGAAGCCTATTAAATATGAGCAAGATTAATTTCACACTTTTTTACTGCTCTGGTGAAGTCTGACTATGCAAGAGACGAGCAGGTATGTGTTTGTACATGCATGTACTTGACGATGACTACTTTTGTTCATATTATTATGGACAGATTGGTATGCCTGAAAGACTTTTAACAAATTGAGGGCTCATCAACTGCTGCTGCTCCCTCTGTCGCAGCTTTCACACACTTGGCCATTGTCTGAGAGGCTCTGCTGATGGGGTCTGTCGAGGAAGACAATTGAAGGCAATGGTAAACTACAGGTTCGTAGACATACAGTTGGTTACAGCATTCTATTCACACAAGAACTTATAAAACAAACCAAATATATTTGTTACTCTACCTGTCATGTAGAAATCCTTCACTGTGAGCTGAGGAGGGACAAGAGGAGCTGCAAGCAATGACTGATTCACAGCCTAAGGAGAACAGGAGGACATTACTGAACTGTTTTAGTAGTGCAGACTTGAAACAAAAACCAACAGAAATTGAAAAAGAACACTTACCTTTGAAAGCTCATGGGCCTGTTTGAAGTAATTGGATTCCTCTACATCATCATATCTCACCAGGTTAGGAGAGACCTCTTCCAGCCGCCTTCTTACCTCATCCACTGTGTCATACGGCAGTGTGACTCCCGCCAGCTGGGCAAACAAAAACATGAGATTCTCTACTGACCAACCTGAATTTGATTCTAAATACAGAGCTCAGGAAAGGTTTATGAACAATATTATACATTGTTAAAGACCAGGTTTTAAGAGCGTACCTCAGAAATAGCACGCAAAATCTTCCAGTCCTCACGGGCCATACCAGGAGCAGTGACTGCCACTCTGGTCTTCTGGGCACGGCCCTCTGTGTTGACGTATGTGCCATTCTTTTCGGTGTATGCAGCACCAGGCAAGATGACATCAGCCATGACTGCACCTACATCTCCATGGTGACCTGATAAGCATGTAGTGGCATTAAACCCAAAATAATATATTTGGATGCAAGCTGCTTACCATAAAGGCCCCAGTATACTCAAAGTTGTTTGTCGTTCTTTGCTTAGAGGTAAAGTTTTTCAAAATGATGTCACACACCAGTTCGTTAGTTTGTTGGGGCCTTTTAGGTTGCGGTATAGAAACAAAGTCTATAGTATACAAAATACGGAAGTGTGTTTACTGACCCTGGTAGATGATAAAGCTATCTTTGGGAAGATCTGCTCTGGTGATGCAATCAGCATCGGCTCCCAGGAGAAACAGTACTTTGGGAGGGTTCTTCCGGATGGCATCAACACCAGGTTTGTAACCCAAGTCCAGGGCTGCCACTTGACTGGCCACCCTGAGGTCACACGCATGTATATGACAAGGTAAGTACTTGAACTAAGCAAAAAGTCAAAATTCACAATTCTTTAAATCACAGAGAACAATTTAACAAAAATGAACACTTATGGCAGTAGCTGACCTGTGTAGCACATTGAGCACCTTCCATCCCTCCTCAACACCACTGCTGGCCCGAGAATTTTGAGCAATTGTGGACACAGCCTTAAAGATGGCTGCCCCATCCTCCCTCTGGAGAGCAGAGCTACCCACCACTACGACAGGCTTTTTGGCCTGAGCTAGGACCTGAAATACAAAAACAAAATGTTATCAAATTCTGACATCATGCTTACAGACAACGTATGACTTAACGTTCCAAATAAACTCCAACACTGATATTAAATGCTACCTTGCAGAACGGGTGTGTTCCAGCGGCGATCTCCTGCAGAACTTGTGTGGTTTCACCCAAATGGTTGTAAGAGTAGCTCAGGTCCACCTTATGACCCACCATGGCCACCTGGAGCTCATTATGCAGCCAACTAAAAGATGAAGATAAATAAAGAAAACGGTGAGGTGGAGTAAAATGACACCCGGTCAACTTTTTTCAACTGTTGCAAATAGATTGTACAATAGTTATACCTCTTACGGACACGTGCATTGAAGAGAGGAGCCTCATAACGTGGGTTTGTTCCAACCAAAAGCATAAGGTCACACTCCTCAATGCCAGTGATACGGCTGTTCAAGAGGTAATTGGAGCGCAGGTCGGTTCTAAGGAGACAAGGCCAAAAATGATTTAAATCCCTAATAGTAAGATTGAAAGGTTAGTTCAAACAAAAATTGTCATAAATTACTCGCCCCAGCTAATAGTTAAAACTTTTTTCATTCAAGTCTTTCAGAGACATCATGAAAGTCCAGTTCTTGCTTGAGGAATAAGTTTCGTTCTTGCATGACACACAAGAAGGTTTGAGTGTCCCCAAGCCAAGATGGTTTGGATCTCAACAAATACAGAGGACGCTGCACTTGACTGGATTTATGTTGCTCCATGTATGCGTTGATCAAGGTGTTACATGCGACTAAAAGCCTGAATGTAACTCTGTCATCAAGAGGAAAACCATTGCCAAAAGGACCGATTAAAACATCTGATTATAATGATATGTTTATGAACTTTTATGGAAAACGTTTTATTAACTTTTTCGACGCATGAAATTTGATGGATTAAACTGATTTTTTTTTTGAAAAACAGAACACTTGAGGGGAGTGTAAATAATGGCATAATTTTCATTTCTGGGTGAAATATCCATTTAAGCTAATCAGTACCTCAAACATCAAGACGGATAATAACATGATCAGAAGTTGCATTTTGAATAAAGAACATGTTTACATCTTCTGAAGAAATGAGTGGTGCTTGCATTGCAAAGTAGTTGCTGAAATATGGTCACTAAACTGATACTTGCTTGCACAAGTTAAATCCTTAAGGTAAGCTATTTACCTCATGATATGAGCAATGACTCTGGTTTTCAAATAATTATTAGTAGTTAGTACTCCAAACATCACTATGTAAAGATATGATATGACTGAAATCAGGACAGATATCACTCTCATTTCAGTCTCAAGAAAGATATGTCTGATCAGATGAGTACTCACCCGGCACCTGCCATTGGGAAGATCTCCTCAGTGCAGAGGGTGTCACTGTCCAGTCTGTTCAGTAGGTCCTTCAGTGCCACCAGTGCTTCGGCATCTACCATCCCACCAGCAATAGCTCCTACCTCAGAACCCTGAACTCCCTGGAGCTGAAAACACAAATCACAACCACTGAAATCTGTTGTCTTCAAATGACAAAGCTGGCTGATTCTGGTTAAAGCTGATTCTGGTTTATATGCAATCACTCACTGCTCCAGCCACACGTGTAAGAACATCCTCCCAGGTGGTGGCTACCAGCTGTCCACTGGCATCCTTCACCATTGGCTGGATCAGGCGCTGCCTCTTCAGTCCATCATATGAAAACCTTAGAGAGGGTGAGCCAGAAACAGGACAGTGGACTACGCATGAGTGCGTGTAAATGGAGAGAGTATGTTTTCATATTTTAAGAGCTTATGTGCTTACCTGGTCTTGTCGGATATCCATTCTTCATTGACATCCTCATTCAGACGGGGCAGAATTCTCATGACCTCACCACCTCTGGTGCTCACCACAATGTTGGAGCCAACAGCATCCAGCACATCAATAGATTCAGTCTTTCTGTAGACACATCAGCAAAGCATGTTCAAAAAGCAAAGAGGACACACATTCACCAAGTAATCCACTATTAAAAGGCAGCATAATGAAATATATATATATATATATAAACTAAGAGATCAAAGGTTACACAGAAGAACAAATAATCTCAGGATTGTACCTGGTCTCCCAGGGTCGTGCAGTGAAGGCGTAAGGTTTGGACGTCAGTGCTCCAACAGGACACAAGTCAATCACGTTACCAGACAATTCTGACATGAACATCTTCTCTACGTAGGTACCAATCTGCATGGAGTTACCGCGTCCTGTGGTTCCCAGGTCCTCCACACCAGCAACCTCACTGGCAAAACTGAAGTTATAAAAAATATTAATATATTTGATAAATCCCTAGAGCAATTTCTTTAACACTAAAAACTCTGTCTGATCCTGAAGGTAACAGAGATGAGTACCAAAACAAAAAGTAATCAGTAATGCTTTGCACCATATGCCATTGTTTTACAGCAAAGGTGTGCATAACTTTATACAGTAACTATCATGGAGTAGCGTTAGATGAAAATTATTCTGCTTTTATTGTAAATGTACAGTATCTCACAGAAGTGAGTACACCCCTCACATTTTTGTAAATATTTTCTTTTCATGTAACAACACTGAAGAAATGACACTTTGCTAAAATGTAAAGTAGTGACTGTACAGCTTGCATAACAGTGTAAATTTGCTGTCCCCTCAAAACAACTCAACACACAGCCATTAATGTCTAAACCACTGGCCACAAAAGGGAGTACACCCCTAAATGAAAATGTCCAAACTGGGCCCAATTATCCATTTTCTCTCCCCGGTGTCATGTGACTCATTGGTGTTACAAGGTCTCTGGTGTGAATGGGGAGCAGGTGTGTTATAATATGGTGTGTTATCGCTCTCACTCTCTCATACTGGTCACTGGAAGTTCATCATGGCACCTCATGGCAAAGAACTCCTTGAGGATCTGACAAAAAGAATTGTTGCTTTTCATAAAGATGGCGTAGGCTGTAAGAAGATTGCCAAAACCCTGAAACTGAGCTGCAGCACGGTAGACAAGACCATACAGCGGTTT
This sequence comes from Sinocyclocheilus anophthalmus, assembly GCA_018155175.1. Taxonomy (NCBI): domain Eukaryota; kingdom Metazoa; phylum Chordata; class Actinopteri; order Cypriniformes; family Cyprinidae; genus Sinocyclocheilus; species Sinocyclocheilus anophthalmus. Next base: position 144,390 of record JADLZN010003902.1, on the reverse strand, counting down.
AACAGGACAGATTCCACTCAGAACAGGCCTCGCCATGGCCGACCAAAGACGTGATCAGTGCACGTGCTCAGCGTCATATCCAGAGGTTGTTTGGGAAATAGACGTATGAGTGCTGCCATCATTGCTGCAGAGGTTGAAGGGGTGGAGGGGTCAGCCTGTCAGTGCTCAGACCATACGCCGCATACTGCATCAAATTGGTCTGCATGACTGTCATCCCAGAAGGAAGCCTCTTCAAAAGATAATGCACAAGAAAGCCCACAAACAGTTTACGGAAGACAAGCAGACTAAGGACATGGAAACATGTCCTGTGGTCTGATGAGACCAAACGCAGACGTTGTGGTGTTGGCAGACACAACCCATGGTGAGGGTACAAAAGGCAAGTGTGTCTTGGGCCTTACAGTCAAAGCCATGGTGGGGGAGTGTCATGGTTCTGAGGGCATGAAGTGATGCCGGCACTGGGGAGCACAGTTCCATTTGAGGGGGAAACCATGAATGCCAACATTGTTACTGTGACATACTGAAGCAGAAGGCATGAATCCCTCCCTCGGAGACTGGGGCCGCAGGGCCAGGATTCCAACATGAGAACGGAACCCCCAAACCACCCCCTCCAAAGACGACCACGGCCTTGGCTTTAAGAAGGAGGGTAAAGGGTGTGGATGGCCAAAGCAGTCTCCAGACCTAAAACCTATTGAGCATCTGTGGGGCATCCTCAAAACGGAAGGTGGAGGAGCGCCAGTTTTCTCATGACGCTTTTCCACGGCGTTGGTACGACTCTGCACGGCGCGGGCTCAGACGGCCACGGGCACCGGTTCGGTGGCCCGGTTTGCGTTTCCACTGGACAGTTCCAGTAACGATTTAGGAGTGGGAGGGGATATTCACATGTCGTTATAGTGTTGGACGCCTCTACTCCCACGACTCTAAAAAAAACGTTTCATTCCCGCGTCGCCCCATCAAGATATCATGGATCCGCTCCTCGTGCTATTCAACGGAGAGGAATTGTAGGTTCGGCCCACAACAGACACAAAAAAACCTTTGGGTGTAAAAAAAAGGTTGCGTTCGTCAAAAAAACAGTTGAGTTTTGATCCTTCGTGGCTGTGCTGATTTAAAATCTACGGCAGTTCTTTTGTGTTTGTGTCGCAAGTTCAGTGACACAGATAGTGACGATTCTCTCCGGCCAATCCGTGATCAGCAGAGTTAACACATCACGTTTTGGTAATGGTACGGTACACTTGGAACCCCAACCGAAGTGGTACTAAAAAAAAAAAAAAGTACCAGGTACCAGGTACTGTACCAGTGGAAAACCCCCCAAAAGTGAACCGTACCGAGCCGTTCCGTGCCGCAGTGAAAAAGTGCCATAACATCCACCAGCCTCACTTGATTTCAGCATGGAGAGTGGAAGAGGACTCCATGGCATACCTGTTGAAGCTCTGGTGAATCCATCCCATGAGGGTTAAGGCAGTGCTGGAAAATAATGGTGGGTGCACAAAATATTGACACTTTGGTTCCAATTTGGACATTTTCACTTAGGGGGTGTACTCACTTTTGTGGCCAGCGTTTAGACATTAATGGCTGTGTGTTAAGTTATTTTGAAGGGACAGCAAATTTACACTGTTATACAAGCTGTACACTCACTAATTTACATTGTAGGCGGTGTGTCACATGAAAAGATAATAATATTACAAAAACGTGAGGGGTGTATCACTTCTGTGAGATACGGTTAAAAACCTAAATAAAAATAAAATATAAATTAATAATTACTAATAATTTTAATTCAATTAATAATTCAGTGTTTTCATGGCAAATAAAAAAGTTATTTTTGGTGGTGGAGCCAGTAAAAGCGTCCACAGGGCAAGCACATAAACTACTAATCCAACTGGGTCATCAGAAAAAAAAAATCTTGTTGTTGGGCTCTGCATTGCATACATTTTATGCATTTACGTAGCTTTCAGTATAATAAACCTCCAGCTCACCGAACACAACGTGTGCAATGTATACAGCGGGTCATGATTGTTTTAATAAGCGGGCCGATGTTCTTATCTTCAACTGCTCTCTTCCCTTCTGTAAAACGGCTTCTGTCAGCACCAAACATCATCGATTGGTCCTATATATCCAGCACAACATCAAGATGGGTAAAAACTGCATTAGGGATAATTCCATTTCCATTCTTGAGTGCATACTCAAGTTCACAGTCAAGTTCCATTAAATTGCTGTAAACAATATTTTTTTTACCTGAAGATCACACTCTCCACCTTGATCACAGATTGGACAGTCAAGAGGGTGGTTGGAAAGCAGGAACTCCATGACTCCCTCTCTATCAAAGACACAACAAGAAATACAAATGAATAAACGCACTATATGTAATGTGATGTGTGAACATTATTTGTAAAGCAAAAAACTACTCAAACCTGGCTTTCCGTGTTTTCTCTGAATTGGTCAAAATGTTCCACCCTTTCATGACAGGCATTGCACATGCTGCAACAGGCTGTTGATGAAGTACAGATTTTAAAAAAGTGCTTATACAAAGACTCGTCATGTATTTTGATCGATAATGTGATAATGAAGTTATAATTATAGTGCATGTCAATAGGTTACCTTTGGTGCTTTCTCGATTTCCACCAGACACATGCGGCAGTTACCGGCCACTGACAGACGATCATGATAGCAGAAACGAGGAATCTGCACACCTACTTTCTCGCAAGTCTAAACACATTAGGCATGTCAACATACTACATGGAATGTACAACTATACATGGAATTAGTAAAAGGAAATGGTCACTGCATTTTCACCTGTAGAACAGTGGTCCCTGGCTCCACCATGACAGGTTTTCCATCTACAAACACTTCAACCATATTGCTTGAGGCCCGGGCTGAAGTCTGCACTGTTGTAAAAACAAGCCAGTGTTAGAAAAGGATGGACAAATCAGTAGTGTTGCTTAGAATTCTTAAAGAAGGGCACTACACTTGATTTTCAAAGATGAAAAAATAATGCAAATTACCATTGTTAGTGGTGGCAATGGAGCCCTTGGAATGGGCAGCACCCGCCAAAGCCCGACTTACTGCTGGCAAACGCAACATGTTCGCTGTAGAAGAAAATGCCAGGTGATTAGAAGAACACGTAACATGTTGATCCCCAGTATTTAATGAATAGTATCTAGGTTAACAATGGATAAATATGCCGCTCTACTCTGAAACACAAGGACACTGTAGAGAAATAGACACAATAAAATCATACTGATCTAGATATGCAATTGACAGTATTAATTATAAATTCTTTATTTATTCAAATTTCTGCATAGTGCCGACAGTCAGCACAACAAATCCTTGGACAAGGATTGCCAAACCTAAGATTTTATAACACCCATAAAACAACATGCTTCTGCCCTAAAAAAAAAAAAAAAAAAAAAAGCATGAAGGCACAATATTTATAAAAGTACCAATTTTAAATGTATATGGGTATTGCACTGTAAAGGAAAAGTAGCTCAAACACTTAAAATGAAAAACTAATGCTGTTGACATTTCTATCTATTCACACACTGGTTAGCAGGCTAGCAGATTACTCAAGGACAGGGAGAACGTTACTGTAAATTACCCGTGCTTCGCATGCATTTATAATTCCAGCCGTTACACACAAAGTAAATATCCAGACAATATGCCCTTTACACTTTAATATACACAAAAGATCATCTTCAATTCTTACCTTGACGCTATTTGGCCTTCTAGACCAGAACAGCGTTACAGCCGTAGGTTCAGTTGTGAATGTGTACTCGGGTGATTTCGGAAATGACGGAAAAAGCCGATGCACATTAATCTTTGAAAAAAAGACAAAAACATTTTATTACGTCAGATTGTTCTATAATATAGGAAATGCATACACGTATGTTAAAATACATTAATATATTAAATACATTTTATATGATTAATCTAACTTTTGTCGTTGACCTTTTACATTTATTCGTCGTCATTTCCGCTCATAAAAACGGTCGTTTCCGTCTCTTATTTCACGTTAAAAGCCAACCAGTCAACACGGTTTTCGGTATCTGTGAAAAACGGTAGATGATTATCGTGCCGTCTTTATTGTCTATAAAAGTTAAGCTTTCCATACCTAGAGCAAATTGCTATAAAAAATGTTCCATTTTCGTATGTTTTTGCAAAAATGTCAAGAGTGGGCGGAGTTATGGCGTCAGCGGTATTAAGACAGTCTCGCGTGCTTTTCTCGTTCCTTCGCTCTTCCTCCAAGTTCAGGGTTCCACGTTTGTACACGAGGTCTCACCGGTGACTTCTAACAATGGGCTTTGGTGATCTCAAAACACCCGCTGGACTCAAGGTTCTGAATGAGTTTCTGGCAGACAAAAGTTACGTCGAGGGGTAAGCTATTTTAAGACTTTATTTATCAAATCTTCTTCGTTGGCTTGCAACAACTTGTGATTGTCCTCTTTTTCTTATGCTGTAATACTAAAATAATTTTGGATGCAGTTATAAATGTCAAAGGTCATGGTTATTAGTGTACTTACGCGGCACAAAGTGGGGTCAGGAAACGATTTAATGGGTGTTACCAGGAGTTCTAGCTCAGCAATGCTGCAGTAATTTTAATCAAAAAGAACAACAGGGGGAATAGATGAACTTTATAGTGTTAAATAACATTTTATTTAATATACATTAAAAGTCTAATGTATTCTGTGATGAAAAGCGAATTTCAGCATCAAATTACTACCCCCGTCTTCAGGGTCAACAGGATCTTCAGTACAATCATCTAACATGCTGATTTATTATGCAGTGCTGGAAAAATACATGGTTGCAAATATTTTTTTGGAACCGTGATACTGTTTTTTTTTTTCGGGATTCTTTGATTAATAAAAAGTTAAAAAAAGAACAGCATTTATTAGAAATATAAAAATGTTTTCTAACAGCTACACTACAGTTTGAAAGAAATAAAACTTTATCCGGCAAAGGGATGTTCAATTGTAAGAAGTGGATAGCAGAGTAGAGATATTTATAATGTTACAAAAGATTTTTGTTTTCAAATAAATGCTGTTTTTTATTTTTTATTCATCAAAGAATTCTGAAAAAAGTATTGCAGGTTCCAAAAAAATAGTGGGCAAGCACAAACTGTTGCAAACCTTGAGAATTCTAATAAAAAATCGGGCATATTAGAATGAATTTCTAAAGGATCTGTGACAACTTTTTATAACTGGGAGTAATGGGCTGATAAGAACATTCAGGCGGTTGCATCACAGAAATAAAAGTTATATTTTTAAGATATTACACATAGAAAAACATTATTCTATGTAATAACATTTTGCACGATACTGTTTTTGATCCCAAATAAATGCAGGCCTTGATGGAGGGCATAAGAGGACTAAAAAAACAGTCAAGTCCGTACGGATACACAAAAAAACTTTTGACTGGTAGTGTATGTACCGGTAGGGTCAGTATTTGTAGTAGTTCCCCTCCCCCAAGTGTTTGCCAAGTGCCACATTTTCATTGCTGTACTGTGGATCTATTTGTAAATATTATGCAATTATATAATTTAATCCATTCATAAATGCCTCATATTGCTCATGGAGAAAACACCAGCCTCACTACACATTTGAAGGCTCAATACTCATTTTCTTAACAGGTATGTGCCCTCTCAGGCTGATATTGCAGTGTTCGATGCTCTGTCTGGCACCCCCTCAGCTAACCTCTGCCATGCTTTGCGGTGGTACAACCACATCAAGTCTTACCAGAAGGAGAAGGGCAGGTAATGAGACGCTTGTTTGCAATATTTAATGTTTAGCAGGTACTTCCACCAATATATGATGATTATCCTATCACCATCTTTCGCCTGAGTGACTGATGCACAATCTTTCAAATTCTGATTTGGCTGGGAATTCTCAAGACCGTCAGGTGCTCTTGTGCAGTAACAAGGATTCACTCTCCTTTCCTTACCTTTAGTCTTCCAGGTGTGAAGAAGCCTCTCAGTCAGTACGGCCCTGCTGGTGTGGAGGACACAACTGCAGCAGCGGCTGATGAAGACGACGATGACATTGATCTGTTTGGTTCTGATGAGGAAGAGGTGAGTTCAGTAGCAGAAGGGATGGTGTGTTTTGACAGAATTGCCTGGTCAAATGATGATTTTCTCACCATCTTTCGGCTGATGTTGTGATGGACAACCTTTTCTTCCTGAAAACCAGTTAGTAAAAAATGACCATGCTGTTGCTGTAAGTTTGTGCACACCTGGTCATGGATCTCTTTCTTTACAGGATGAGCAAACCAAAAAGATCAAGGAGGAGAGGCTTGCAGCATACAATGCAAAGAAGGCAAAGAGTATGTATTAGTCGTCTCTTAAATGCACACTACTGGTCAAATAATTGAGATTTACAGTTTTTGACGTCTTTTATGCTCCCCAAGGAAATCATAAATCATTCTAATGTGCTGATTTGGTGCTCCATTATCAATAGTTCTCATCAATGTTGAAAACAGTTTTTGCTGCATAATATATTATGGTAGAAACCATTTACATTTGTTAATTTTGTTCTAAATCTACCCAAAAACTTTAAATGTAGTGTATCAGGGTTGTCCACACAATAAACAGCAAAAAAAAAAACTGTGTTTTAACATTAAGAAATGTTTTCTTTAACACCCAAAGTCAAGCATATTAGGTGATTCTGAAGGGATCATGTGACCAGAAGGGACTAAACTTTGCATTGCCATTCCCATGAATTTTATTAGTTTTAAATTCCATACAGTGTTGTGATATGTTTGTGTTTTTATCCAACATCAGCCCATGTGAGCAACAAGTAGACTGCTCTTCAACAAACTTATCTAATTGTTCCAAAATTTTGACATTGTGACTTAGTTTAGTGATAACTTAAATACCAATCTTTCGGCTGAATGATGTGAGTGACCATCATTTTTTTGCTGAATCCACGGGTCATTTAATTGTGGGTTGTGGATTCCTGTGTTTGCTTACCATGACTCGGTCTTTTTAATGTATGGCCAGAGCCTGCACTTATCGCCAAGTCCTCATTCCGGTGGAGGGTCCAGCACTAGGGATGATGAAAATGGGACTGGCCAAAGCTTGAGGAGTGGGTCCGCAGCTTCCAGTTGGACGGTTTTGTTCTGGGGACAAATGTAAGTCCAATACAGCAGGTGTATGCAAAATCAAACGTATGGTCCATATTTTGTATTTCAAAGGGATAATTGCACTGACCTCTCCTGTACAGCAAGCTGTGGCCTGTCGGCTATGGCATCAAGAGAAAGCTGCAGATTGGCCTGCGGTGTTCGTGGAGGATGATAAGTTGGAACAGACCCGCTGGAGGAAATGAGCCACAGCCTTGAGGGACTATTGTGCAGTCCATGGATGTGGGCAGCCTGCAAACAAATCTGAAAACCCCAACAGTTACAAACGCATTAAATCAAATAAAGCACTTCAATCACTTTTGTATGGTGGTATTTTGGTCAAATGGGTTCTGCTGTGCTTCGAATTGAAAATGTTGAAATATTGTCATGGAATGTGGCTGTTTTTTAAAGACTTCTTTGAATTTCGTTCAGGTTCTGTCCTTCCTGGTATTTATTTTATAATATATAATGTTTTAAAATGCACTGAGGAAGAAATTTCTAATATACTGTAGCAAATTGCAACCAGTTTAACTTTAGATTGATTTGAATAATTTGTAGGCCAGTTTACTATTTGTTTTTATATTCTCAGGTTTAGCATGACTGGGAACTATTGCACAAATTCATAGTTTGCAACATTTATAATGTTACCATCAAGGCATGTAATCAAATCTATAAAGGATATTTTGTCGCGTTGGTTGAGTTTGCAGCTCATTTATTAAATTTCGCCTCGGAATTTTCTAGTGGGCGGGTTCCCGCGCTTTACTCTTACGTCACTCCACTAGCAGACCTAAGCTAAATACGGATACCGATGGGATCTAAGTGGAATAACATCTATAATCAGGTGACAGCACGATGAAGACTGCAGCCACATTGTGTTCATGTATTTTGTAGATCATAAATAAGTGAATATTTACTATGCCACGCTCCCGCTGTCCACGTTGTCATGTTAAGTGTCTCTAGCTTGCTAAGTGAACTAGCATAGCTGGCTAGCTTAAACTACAGTTTGTGTGTTCCCAAACAGTGTGGATGGTCTGAAACCGTGTAAAATTTAAGCGTTTTCGAATACATTTTACGTTAAAGTGTATTTATGTGGTAATATTAGGGCGCGCTGTTTAAATGGCCGTGTATGTGTGTGCAGGCCGGTACATATATGAGTATTCATTTATGAGTAGTTAAAGCTGGACCGTAAAAACACTTCAAATTAATGACAAGTTCATTATGTACATGTTTTAAAGCATCAAAACTGATTTAAGATACAAATAGTGCTTTATTAATGTATTAGTTCGTATTATACAAGTAGAATAAGCAAGTGCACTTACAAGAGACTTTTAAGTGTTTTCTAATTCTGCTTAATGTGTCCTACATTTTTAGATGCGACTTTTAACTTACCACACATGGCTGTACACATCTACGCGATTATGTGACACGGAAACATTTATAGCCATCCTCTCCTCCATGTAGGTGAGTATGTATATTTAGTATGCCTGTTTATCGAAATAAACGAATTTTTTTCTTATAGTCTATTGCTTGAGTTTATTTATAAAATACACAACAATACAGCATAAGTAAGTAATTGCATAGCAGTGTATTTATGTTTCTGCAAGGCCCAGAGCAAGAAAGATCAAATGTAGTGGAAAAATTAAGTGGATTTGCAAGAGAACACTGTAAATGCATAATAAAAATGTTAACAGTGAAATAGTTCTGAATGTCCAACAGTACAATGATACACCATGCAACTCTCTCTTACTCTGTGTTTGTGTGATTGTTTATAGACAGCACCATGCCCTTGGAGGAGGGACCACAGTCCTCTGCTAAAAGTAAGGCAGTTTTTATATTTCAGTTGTTGTTTTTTTAGTCATTGAGCACTGGAGAGCCTGGAGGGACTATTAAAATACTAATTATATAATCATACACCGTTAGGATAATAAAGATAGATTTTTATAATAAAGAGGAGATTTAAAAGGGAGATGAAAATCCATCTATGTGTATGTTGTTGATGTAAAATGATATGCCTCCAATCAAACTGTACAGCATTTTGGTACAAATCATTTGTTAGAAATCTAGTCAAACTAGACAAATGCCAACATGGACAGGTTGTGAGACATGTCCTTATCTTCAAAAAAATTATGAACAACACTAAAAAAAAAGACTACAATAAATATGGGTAAAAATGATGAAGATGAACATTGTTCATGAGGAATTGTTGCCTAAAGATATCTAATAAATAAGAACAATTTAAATGTATTAATGGTATTTTTAACATTTGAAAGATCGTTATATTTGGTATTGTCGATGTCCAATGTAACATCTGTGTCCTGAAGCTAAACTAGTTGAGAAGCACTGATTTAGAGAATGGATGTAAATGTTTTGTCATGTGTTGTAGAGGCAGAGAGGCGTCCAGCTGACTTGTCCGGCAGGTGAGTTGTCTGAAAATAAATTTGCAGCAGTCCATTCTCCATCTCATTATGTGTTTATATTACAAATTTAAAACAAATAAATGTCAAAGCCTATTATTTACCCCATCTGAAGGACTAGTAGAGGAGAAGAGCCTGTTGCTGGTCCTTCCTGCTCCCAAAGACAGGGTTACTGCAGCTGCTGTCAAGTTCTGTACAATAGTGTGGAACAGGTACGTAACTCTCCATCATTCCTCCTTTTTGAAATACTGTTGTGGTCAAGATATTGGTCAAAGTATTTGTTAAGTTCGGGTTAATAATTCCATTTTAGCAATTTAATGTGAACCACTACCAAATATATTTATATTGGGGTTTTAAGATTCTAATATCATGCATTTATGATAATCAGACCTGTTTATAATGATTAATATTACGACATTCTGAGTTATTATGGCTTTTTTGTAAACAACTTCTTGTTGTATTCTGCAGCACATCTTGAGTGCCCAACATAGAGAAGTGGTACGAGCTGCTAGAGCCAATGTATCTTCTGGAAGTTTGTTAGAGAGATTCCTTCAGGATGTGCTTCAGCATCATCCTCAAAGCTATAGTGATACACGGTATGGTATCCACATCAGATTTCTTATTTTGCCTTGGTGACATGTTCCCATAACATACTGCATACTTTGAGTTTTGTGAATTGTTAGGGATGAAACGATTCACTCAACTCATGATTCGATTCGATTCCCGATTTTATTTCACGATTCGTTTTCTATACCAATTTTTAAACAAAATGAGTTTGAAGACATTATACAGTAAATGAAAAGGTGTCCTTTTATTAGGCTAGTGGTGCACGTTTCTTTGTGAAATTGAAATATAACAAAACTAAATTGAAATTGTAAAACAAACTAAGGCTTTGTCTATGCTCTTTGCATTTAAAAAAAAAATTCAGAGCAAACCACTGTATTTGTAATCCGATCCAACCAAAGGTAGCCTAACCTGCAGCCCTGAGGCAGTTTTAAATCTAAAATGAAATGAAACATACTGTATAATTTCGAAATTTGAAGCAAAAACAGAATGGTCTGACTTTAGTTTTGTGAAACATATACTTAATAAAAAAATTACCTGAAAAACGAAAAACGCAAGACGAGCTGAATGAGATACAAATTCACTTTATGCCAGCAGGTGGCACTTATGAACAGCAATGATATAGTGTTTCCTGGGTTACTGCTGTAAACAAACTAGACGCTGGGCGACTTATGAAACATACTTAATATGCATCGTTCAGATGCAAGATGAAAAGAAAATACCACGTAAACTTTTCTAAAGTCAGTTCCCCTCAGAGATACATTCATATAAACTCCTACCACAATTGTATCGAGATTTGTTTGGCATCTCTACCGATTTGAATCGTCACATATTTTAATCGATTTTCAACCTACTCGCTGTTCATCATTACATCCCTAGTGAATTGCAAAAAAACAGCGTTCACTTGCTGTTTTTGACACCTCTTTTTCTCTGTAGACCTACCCATGCTGATCTACCTTTGCTAACCACCCCACTCATCCCAAAGGAGGTGCTCTCAGAGGTGTACTGTGGATCAGACGATGATGGTGTCTCTGTTGGAACACGTGAGGAGATGCCTACCTCTGATGAAGAGTCCTGTGAAATGCTGCTAATTGCAGCCTCAACTCCAGCAGTGATGACTGACCTTACTGCATCTACACACGTACAAACCACTTCCCAAAAAGGAAAAATGGTGCCTGAACCACCTCCCCCTAAAAAATACTCCCCCACACAGGGTTTTTTGCACAAGACTAGTGGCAGCTCTGCCAGTGACAAACCGAATACATCACAATTGACACTACCTGTTCAGAGACAGAATTTACAAACAAACCCCTCTGGACATCCCTGTGCTTCAGAGGGTCCACCAGTCGCCAAGACTGGAGCTGTTGAACACAGGAAAGCGCACAAGAAGACCAATAGGGATAAAGAGGGGAGCGACTCCATTACAGCTTCCCGTGCCCCAACAGCTGCAAAGTGCATTACCTCAAAGGACCAGCCTTCAACTTTTCGATCAGTGGCTAAAGAGTCCACAGTGTGGATTTCAGCACTGCCACCTTGGAAAGGCCCCCATAGGGAACAGACATTCAGTCATCTATCTGACCAGATTCGAGATGTGATAGAGGAGGTTATTGAAAAATACTGTTATGGCCACAGTCTCAGTGTCGATCAGTGGGAGGATGATGGTAGCTTCGTTCTGAGTCATCAGTCTATGAGTCAATTCAAAGGCAGTGAAGGATGGGACAATGCAATACAGATGGCATTGGGAAAGCCAAAGGCTGAAGAAAAAAATTTAGCTGAGTTACTGGAAGTGCATATAAACCTTGAAGACCAAGGATACCAGACTCAGCTGGACACAGCCCTAAACACTGTGGGAACGCCTGAGGAAAACAAGGAGAGTTCTGCTGAGAAGGTGTTTCCTGATCTTCCCTACATACCACAGTCTTTTGTTGGCAAAACATTGACACAGGTGATGTTTGAAGATGACATGAAGATAGACTCCATAGTAAAAGAATTCCAACAAGGCCAGTTCCGTTGCTATTTTGACAGCGAATCATTAGCTAGGTTTGGGAAGCACAGTAAAAAAAGGAAAAAGAAAAAGAAGCAGGACAAACATGAGGAGACCGATAACGCTGAGTGGGAGCCTACAGACATCTTGCCACTCATGGATCACAATGAAGAGGACCCCAAGCATTCTGCTATTTTGAAAAAGTCTAGGCAAAAAATTTACAGACTTGCATCACGTTGCCAAGTGGTAAAGGTAAGCCACGGTACACAGACCATCCCTCTTATCTGCCCTGTGGTGCGGCGAAAATTATCACAAGTAACATTCCCCTCAACACGCAGTGAAGAGCCCCAGCAATGCCCCAGCCCTGAAAGGACCCCTGACATGAAAACTAGACTCTGTGCTTTGAAGCTTCCAGCTTCTTACTGCAAGATAATGAGTCCTCTACAGCCCAAAACTGTGGTCTATGTGCTTTCTTCCCCAGATGGGGGTCAAAGAATCTCCAAGCCTACCCCTATTAAGAAAGCAGGGAGGAAACGGAAGTCATATGATAGTGATGTTGGCCTGAAGTACAAATACAAAAAGACACCTCTTAAGTTCTATGACCCTTTGACCAATAGGATCTTGAAGAGTCCACCAAAAGGCATGTCTTCACCATCTAATTCCAAGTCTCTTTCACACGTCCGACAGCTATTCCGTAGCCTTAGCCCGGATATTAATAAGGAGAGGCAGGGCCTGGGGCAGGGGCAGTCATCAGGAGGTTCTCGGAAGGCTCGTGGTAGGAGCAGCATGGTTGATCTATGTACCTCCACCTCAGACTCCATTCTGGATAGTGGTGGCCCCTCAGAACCTGGTTCCTCTTTGTCTAGCAGCCGAAGAGCCTTATTCACCCGCTCCTCTATCTCAAGTAGCAGTTGTTTCCTCCTCGGACATCTCACACCATCTACCCATGTGGATGATTCTTCCAAAGCACTTTCTCACTCTTGTGCGGGCAGTTCCTATAAGGTTGGAGGACTGGAACAAGATGAACACCACCAACAAACGCCAGTTGACCAAACACCAATCAGACGTAACTCACGGAGGGCTGGACCTTTGACTCCAGCCAAGAGACCACCAGTACCCCCTTACAGAACCAAAAGGAAGTCACCCAAACCACAGCGCAAAGCAAAATCACAAGGCAATCTCCTGCAAACTGTTGGCTCCCGTATATCTGCAGAATGTAGGACATCTCCCAGAAACAAGAGCCCTGCTAGGTCCTCACTTAGATCATCTGCTTCCTCTAAACTGGTAATTCAGCCGGTTATTACATCCACTTCTAAACAAATAAATACAATGCTCAGTGCCAGTCAGCAGAAGAGAGTGAGGGGGAGGACCGCCACTGTACATATAGCAGACTGAACGTTATTAGACACCAGCCATGAACATAAGCTGTCTTGTTTTTCAAATGCTGTAGTTTAATTTCAGTTTTGCACAGTTGAATTTCAGCTGACTGTTTCTAGTTGAAGTTCATTTTTGTCTCTATATGTTTGTTTATTTGTCATATGCATTTTTTAACTTGTAATGAGTATATTTTTTAAGTTTATAATGGGTATTTTCTCAAAGGTTGATGGTTGTAAATTAAATTTATAATGAATATATTTGTACTTGGTAATGATATATTAGAGCATGTTTTTCACAGTGGGTTTTGGCACTATTAACCCTCTGGGCCTCTTCGGTTATTTTTGACCGAAAAAATTTATATTTCGAAATGTTAAAAATCGTGGCTTCATCGGAATGAGATGACACTCATACTGGTGACTTTTGTCACATTAGCTATGTGAACCTACAAAAAAATCATGGACATGATTCGGATATGTTAAAGGGTCAAAAAAAAATTCACACTTGGCTCCTTCGCGGTCAAAAATGACTGAAATGGGAATGGGAAATATGAAAAAATACAAAAATGTAGAGAATCTTTTGGTGGTACAAACTACAAATCAGCCACTGTGCAGAACAAAAGTGCACAGCAATCAAGGGGTGACTCTAAAATATCAAGAGTGCAAAATAGACACACACGCGCGCACACACACACACACACAGGGAAATGAACTGTTAAGGCTGCAACAGAGCAAATTTTGAGTATTCAATGACTGATTGAAATTATAATGCAAAACCTGATATTTGTCTAACCAAAAATATATAAACCTTTTAGCAATTTAGTCTTTTAGAATGTTTAAGTATCTAAAAGTAAAACCTAATAAAAGGAAAAAATTATGTCTAAAAAAACTATGGGAATCCAAAGGCTTCTGTATATATTAGGGGTGCAACGGTTCTCGGTAAAAAATCGAACCGTACCGTTCTCCACACACGTTCAACAAATCTGACAATACATCTGTAATATGGTTTGTTAGAGTTCGGCTAATGCATGTTTCTGTTGATGGATATGATGAATTCTGGCTTCCCAATACATTACAACAAGAGCGATGAGACAAAAAATACAATACGTGGACAAACCAGTCACTCTTTGTTCAATGCCAGTGCTGTGTGTTGGAATAACGGTCATTTATGCCGTCATCACGTGTTGATAACGCAGGTGAGACCTGAACAGCACACGTTGATACGTTGTTTAAGCTAAACTCATTTAAGCTTTGCCAGTTTAAACATTCAAGAGCCAGAAGACGCGAGCTCGCGCGGCAAGGAAAGAAGACTGGGTGTGGGCTCTTGCAGAACGCTTGCAAATATTAAGCTCTCTTTGAAGTATGTGCTTGAATGGACAAATTCACACAAAAAATATGTAAAAATGCCCGTCTTGGTAAGTATCCTAGCAGACATAGTCGGCTGAACATACAGTATCAGTGCGTTCTCTTAAAGTGACAGCACTTTCTTAATATTAATCGGCAACAGGGAAATCACTCACTGCTCTTGATTGAATAACTTTTGTAACTTGTAAGGATTCATCTTTAATTTATACAGTCAAATATGCAATGTTGTTTTACATTTCATTACTTTATTCTATTTCTGTACCTAAAAACTAATGTTAATGTTACCTACCTAAAAAACCTGAAAAGCACCGTTTATTTTATTGGTATCTTTGCTCTTGTATTTATTTGTGCTGTTGCTTGTAATTATATTGTTTGTTCTTATTTTCTTTATTTTTATTCGACAATATAGTTTTTTCCCTAAACATAGCACATACCGAAACCGTGACTCTAAAACCGTGATACAAACCAAACCGTGAGTAAGTTGAACCGTTGCACCCCTAGTATACATGTATATAGGGAACTATACAGGAGTTTACATGACATTACACAAGTTTTATTTTTTTTATGCCACCAGATGGCACAATTCTCACTTCAAAAAAATGGATTTGAAATGTTTTCACTGTTTTAACATGAAATATTGCATTTATTGAAAAATTATAAATAAATAAAAATATATTAATTCTAATGGAAAAAATAGCTAATTAAAATTGTATAAATATTGCATAGTATCATAAAATTCCCTCAAAATTATAAATAATAATCAAAAAATATTATTAAACAAAAATGTATTACACCGATTTTCCTGAAAAAAAGTTACATTTCAAGGCTTCACGAAGGCGCCAAGTGTGACCCCTAAACGAAGAGACCCAGAGGGTCAAATTGTCTTAAAAATAGCAAACCTACAAATGCAAGAATTGCTCAAGTCAGCAATACACAGCCTACACAAGGAGCAAATGTGCTCTTTGGGAATCAGCCATTCATTCTCTCTCACAAACACACAATACAAATCCCTTTATCCTTTTACACTGTTTAAATGTGGATTAATGTTTGCTCCCACTGCAGAGATAAAGGTACATCTTTTTTTGTGCATATGATTATTGCACTAACACTTTGTCTAATGGTTGTTGATATCAAAGCATCTAAAGAACACAGCAGCCATAGTGAAGGTTTGCGATCTTCCATGAAAGTGGGCAGAAGCTACAACCTTGCTTTTAAAAATATAGTGAGATTGGTTCATTGGCTTTTCTCTCCTATGTGGCTGGAGGAGAAATTAAATACAAATATGTCTCCTGAGTGACCATGGAAGCCTGACTATAAAAGGTCTTCACAAGGCCAACACTTCATATGTCAATAAACACGTGATAAAACACTTATCACATACAAAAAAGAAAAAAGTATTAGGGTCGATATACAAATAATGTAAAAAGCAGCAGTAAATAGCAGATTAGTGCAAAATTTTAAATGGTATGGGTTGAAAAAAATGAAAGAAAAAATATATAAATGCAATAGAAGAACAAATTTGAATGTAAGGCAGCAATGAGCTTATATAATACCGATTTTTAAATATATATAATACGTGTGCAAATAGTGACTGAAAAAAGTCAGCTTAATTATTTCGTAAAAAACATTTAGTCGGTCTGTCCATGTGGCTTGACATATACTTTTAATTAACTGTCTAACCAATGTCTTTATTTACCTATAAAAGACCAAAGCTTTTATTTCAAAGCTTGTGGGCTAGTGTACACTCATTCTAGTTGTCGTAATGTATTGAGAAGCAAGTGTTGGATCTCCAATTAGCTAGGATGAGTGTGTTGGCGAGTGTACAAAGTGAGGATGGTTGACGCGTCAGCGCAGCAGAAGATGCACTGCGCAAGCGCATTGGCTTCCCGTACTATATGAGCTGCTTGGCCACCGCCTTCCATCCATCCGAGCTGCCACCCTTTCGCCGTCTTCCCAGTCCTCCCCACCCCTCAGCATCCCAACCGTGCTACTCACCCCTCAGTCTCCGATGCTGCATGAAGGATTTCCCCCTCTTCCCGCGGGATACGCACCAAAATCGCTCTCATAATAATGGACTGCGACGCTCGCTGTAAATTGATGCGCTAATGACATTTTATTTAGTCTTCAAATATGAATCATGCGTCTGACATTCCATCTGTGTCTGCTCGCTAGCATATCTATTTCCGTGCCATCTTCTATCGCCTCAACCTCAACGGGTGAGTACAATGTTGATCTTGCGTAACTTTATTATTTACATAATGCAACGTCTTTATTGGATATTTGCTATACGTTAGGTTGGTGTTTGTGCAAGGTGCTTTTCCAGCGCCTTTTGTTGCGGTAGGAAATCCCAGCTAAACACGCAGGTTCCCTGTGTAGGCTTTGATTGAGCCGCCTCCGTTACTTAACTGTGTCGTTTATACATGTCAATCTATGCAGAGGGGGGTAAAAGCTTTTGAAGGCCTCTGTATGTGTTGACAGCCCCATTAGTGTGGTTCCGTATGGGAACAGGGTAAGGATTTAGTGAGGCGCACTGAATCTTAATTCAGGGTACCTACAAAGAGGTTATTAATAAGCTGCCATTATGGGCGGCCAAGTTCTGACAGTTTTCATGGTCGATATCGGATTCCAAAGATGCAGCTGATAAAGTTGAGGAAAAAACTGATACGGTTATGTTTTGCCAAACGTGTCCTCTTATTTAGGCTGCTGGCCATTACATGTAGGCTGTCGACGCCCCTCTTGTTCTGAAAGTTAATAATCGATATTCGTGTTTTTATTTGGTTTATTCCGCTTAGTGCCTCCGTTCCGAGTCCCGCTGAGACGGCATAATGGATATCGTGTGCGCGATGCTTCTCTGCGCAACAGTAGCTGGCATTGCTGCACACACGATTCATAATATAAATTAGAGATTTCCATCTCGCTAGATGGAGAACGTACAGCAGGGAAACACTTCCATCCCTGTCCTGCGGTTTCGCATCTCCATACAGAATAGCTGGAGTCTCGGGATCGGACCGAATGTCTGAGGACGCGACCGCGAGAAGGCGACAGCAGAGCACGGGCAATTCCCTTGTGAGACAAACCTAGCGCTCGAGGAAATTACCGGTCACAGTACCCTCCCGGCTCATCTACTAGCTTGGATGTGGTTCTGATCGAACTGGATCATGAGGGCCTGGACACGTCGGCGGGACCAGACCGGGGTGGATGTGAGCAGGTGAGACTGGCTTAATGTAACGATCCCAGCGACTCAGGTAGTTTGTAAAGGCCCCCACACAAATTCAGATCTTCAACCTCAAGGAAACCGCTATAGCTGCTGAAGGAATGTGTTGGCGTGGTATGTCCAAATGGCTCAGATGGTGATCCAGTTCAACCGGCCCCCCTCACAAATCTAGGATCTAACGGCACTTTTCGAAAAAGAAGGGCAGTTTGGTCCTCCCCCACCTCTCTGTACTGAACACGTTGTGAATTGCATGTGTACACACTTTCATTTCACTTTTGTCCCTGCAGTATTTATTGCTGTTTACAGCACAGCTGTGATATTATGATTGCTCTATCACATAATTTTTTATCTATAGGTGCACTTATGAGAGATAAAATTAAATGCTCTCTGTGAATGATGAGGTTTATGTGTCCTGCATAAATGAAAATTTCACAAAAAGATTTTTTTAGGAATAACATTTAGCGGCTTTGCTGGCGAGTTTGGATAGGGTATTAACAAGTGTTGGGTGTTTTGTGAAGGTGGTTGGTGATGAGCCCGAAACGTTGTCTCCCTGACCGCAGGGGATGTCCAACCTAAAGCCCAGCAAGTTTCCCGGCTGGATGGTCCTTTGGCAGCCCCATTCACTTTGGGACCTTACTTGAACAGTACGGTTTGTTGTCGATTAGTCCCCATATTTTTTTCCAAAAACACAGGAATGCTCTCATTGTTTAGTTGTTGTTTTTAAAAGTATAACCTAATAATAGTTGTTGTCCAACGCCTTTGGCATTAATAGGTGCAGGATGATTTCTTATCTTGCTAATGTCATTATCAACCAAATTCATTCATCTCCTCCCTGACCAGCACCGGTTTACGTTCAAGGTATTTTTTGAAAAGCAAAGAACATTGTGGTTGACTAAATTTTCGTAGGGTGCTGAACATGTGCTGTGTTAAAAACGACCTTAATTCCACATTAACCTACTTTGCCTTAACAGTTTTGGCAGGTTCTCGACGTTATCAACAAACATTCTTAACAATATTCTCAAAACGTTAGCACGAGCGAACACTGTATATGGTGATTTCAGGTCGGGGCTAATGGGACGTTTTTCTGAAATATTTTAATCGAGGGTTTTCATCAACTATTTTAAACTTACAGATTCATATTAGTTTCAGGTGGTTCAGAGAACATCCAAAAGTATGTTTTTTATTACTTGTAAATGCATTAAGTTACATTTATTTATTAAATCATATATGCTTTTAATCCACGAGCAAATTCTAAGGAAATGGTCACAAGCAATTTGTCAAACTGCACATAGTTCTTGAGTATAACATGGAGCCATGTTAGAAAGCTAGATTAGGAAACAAGCTAGAGCAAAGGTAAAATGCTGACAAGAGGAGAAAGTATTTTTTGTAGTAAGTGCTTTGGTTGTGGAGTGCTTAAGTGCCTGCGGAAGAGGCGTGTCTTCAGCTGCTCTATGAAAGTTGTGAAAGTCACAGAAGATGGGGAGCAGGTTGGCAACTCATCGAAATAATTCTTCGTTTATTTCTGCATATATTTCTTTAGACAAACGAGTCTTGCATAATTAAAATGAGAATGCAGCAGATTTTTATACTAGGTATCATCTGCTCTTTTCAAAATTCAGAATCACAAATAGTTATCAGATTCCACGTCATATAACCAGGAATAGCCAATACCAGAGATTTTAACCATTTAAAAGAATGAAATATTTGAATGAAGTTGTTTTCACAATTTATCCACCCTTATATCATCCTAAACCTATAAGACTTATTTCTCCTGTGGAACATGAAAGAACATATTTTTAAAAATGTCTTAGGGTTTTTAGTCCATAAAAGGAAATGCAATGTTTTATCCCATTTAATATGCACATCATTTCACTTAGTCGTTTAGAAAATATTTAAGTCATAAATAAGAATTATTATTGCTGCCTTCTTTCTTTTTGTGAGATGAATTATATGCTTGCATGTGTCCACTTTTGCAAGCTAATATGCATTTAGGCTGCTTAATTGTCAGCTTGTGACAGTTATAAATATAGGATCAGCTGCAACAACAGAAGTGTGTGTGATCATGGCATTAAAGAAGTTTTCTTCAAAAAATGTTTTGGAACATTTGATGGTGAATTCAGCTAGTGATGCTATTGTATGTAAATTGATCAAACAACATTCATATAGCCACAATTTGCTCTTTCAAATACATATTTAATGCATTTTATGTATATTAACTATGCTTTAACAAACCTATGTGGCAGAATTACTGATGCAGCTTCTGATCCACTAACAGGTCTGGAGGTCTCATAACTAGAACAGCTGATACAGAAGACAGTGTTCTCCCAATGCGTGCTTTTTAAGCACATAGGTGCATGGGATCTGGGGCTGTAGCTTTATTGTTGTGTTGTTGGATAATTAATGCAAGATTGCCCCTTTGAATTCTGTCTCTCACTTTGATTTTAGTGATCTGCTCTCTTCAGATTATATGGAAATCCACTATGAGAAAGACAAGCCCGTTCTCTCCAGGGTAAGACACAAAGAGCAGCAAATATCAAACAGACCCATGAAAATAACTACTACATAGCGGTGATGAATGTGCGTTTGTTTAGGGTGGGGAACACTGCTACTACCAGGGCCACGTGAGAGGAAAAGAAGACTCCCGTGTAGCTTTATCCACCTGCAACGGGCTTCAGTAAGAAACCTTGCTTTGTTTAAATGTGCATGTGTGAGATAAATAGAGCGTAAGACAGAAAATCGGACCTGGAGACCTACTGTGAGGCCAGATGGCAGTTGGTACACATGAAAAGATTTGAATGTCACCATGTTAGTGTGTGGTTGAGTGTCACAGAGAGCAACCAAGGGAGAGAGCAGAGCGTTTGTTCGGCTAGAAAAGCACGCTTGTGGTTTTCATCTTGTCACTTGACAAGTGATTTGACTCATTGCGGTTTTATCTGTCCTCGTTCCTGTATCCTTTTTCCGATTGACATCCCTGACTCTCTTTTCCCAACCCCCTTCTTGTGCTTCACTCTTCCAGTGGGATGTTTGATGATGGTCATTTTGTCTATCTCATCGAGCCTCTGAAACAGACGCACTCCGTGGTAAGATCACATCATTATAGCTTATCCCTTTTGTTTTGATAGCTCGTCTGCAAATGTCACCACGTTTGTACCTTTTAGGAAACAGAAGCACGACCCCACACTTTGCGCCGAACATCGTCGCTCCATGTGACCTCTGTCCCAGGTGACTGGGGTAAGTGTGCCAAGGTCTTGGTAATAGATATATGGCGAGATATTTTATCCACACCCTCATCTCCACGGTTAGCTTATGTCTGTTTCCCTCAGCTGCTGATGACCCAGTTGAGGAAAAAGAAGAGGAGAAACGTATTCTTGCTAGCATTCCTTGGCTAAAGAGGAGGAGGAAAAGAGCTGTAAGAAATGACTCTCAACCTTTTCCATGTGCTCTGCTGTTTTAGCAGAAATGCTACCTCATGCTTAAACGTTATGCTTTCTGAATGTATAATTTGGATTTTATTATTTTCCAAGATGCCACGTAACATTTTTGAGGAAATAAAGTATCTGGAAATAATGATTGTCGCTGACCACAACACGGTGGGTTCATCCACAACACATTACTGTACAAGCTTCCTGCATAAATTAACTTAGTCTAAAAAAAAATGTCTTTTAATCATTTTTATACATTTCTGAATATAAAGCACTGAAATTGTTGTAAGTGAACTGTTGAAATGATCCACTAGAGTGCACTGAATACAAATGTTTCCATATTATTTACATACTGCAAAACCAAAAATGTTCACCTTGAAACTTATTTGTTTTTTCATCTGTTGTTATTGCAGTTTAAAAGGCATAAGAGTAAAAAGCATACCAGGAACTTTGCCAAATCAGTGGTCAACTTTGTAGACGCTGTATGTTCACACATTTATTGTTGTAATAATATTTCCCTAATAGTCGCCCAATTTACAGTCATCTTAATCTAAAACTGAAATGATATTCTCTTTAGATTTTTAAGGAGCAGCTGAATACGCGTGTCGTATTAGTAGCTGTGGAGATTTGGACTGACAGGGACCGGATTCCGCTGAGCGTGAAACCATTGGAAATGTTAAGAGATTTTTCAAAGTACAGACAACAGAACATCAACATCAACGCTGATGCCGTGCACCTCTTCACGTGAGTTGCAGTCTCAGTCTTGAATGAGTAAGTTGTGGTAGCCTGGTGGTTAAAGATGTTGCCCAGTAACATAAAAGATTTGGTTCAGTTGTGGCTGTAGAAGAGTAACTGGGAAACTTTAGAATTCTGAATATGTGTGGGTCATTCTCAAGAAATGTGTGTACTAAGATAATGCCAGACTTAAATCACAATATGTCATTTAACACTGATTAGTGTATAATGTAAAATATAATGCAACTTTAAAAAATAAAGCATTACGGTTTTTATGACTGGAATATCAGCCAATTTGCATGTCCTTATTCATCAACATTAAATATTCAGAGTTACATTTAAATCAATTTTAAAAAAATTATTTTGCTTTTACTGAAAATAAAATATTTCATTTCACTATATAAATATAAATTATTAGCGCATCTGCTTTGGAAAAATCATAGTGATTGATTTTTTTTTATTAAAGCACAGGAACACTATTCAGTAGAATGATGTTAGATAACAAGCCATTATGATGGTCTGATAATGTAATTCAAAACATTTTAACTGTAACACGGTTGACACAAAGCATGTTTTTAAAGTAAAATATGAATTATAGCTTATTAATGAATACAATTTCCTTAGAATAAAGCTGAATACCATTGTTTGGTAATACAGTTACAGAAAAAGGGGAACTGGTGACAGTGATAAAGATCTCTTTCTGCTTGCAGGAATGTGACGTTTCATTACGGTCGGAGCGGTGTTGCGTATATTGGTGGTGTGTGTTCCAAAGAAAGAGGAATTGGTGTTAATGAGGTAAGGTTGACACAAGCAGCATTCTGGGTAGACAGACTGGGCAATTTGCTTTAAAACCTTACCTTACAGTCAGTCTAAATGACAAATGAAGTGTAGACAGACTGGGCAATTTGCTTTAAAACCTTACCTTACAGTCAGTCTAAATGACAAATGAAGTGTCATCTTACCTCTGGTGTGATGCACTGCTGTTTCTGTTCCTGCCTTTCAGTTTGGTAGCACATGGACAATGGCTGCCTCTCTCTCTCAGAGCTTAGCACAGAATCTGGGTATCCAATGGGATCCTGTGATCAGGAGGAGTAAGTTTGTTTCACCTCCTGCTGTCAAACTACTGGATTTCTTACTTGTTTACTGTAAGCGTTAAGGATTTAAAGTCAACTCACAGGCTTTCTCACTCACTCTTGTGTTCTCTCAGAGGAGTGCGGCTGCATGGAATCATGGGTGGGATGTATAATGGAAGACACTGGGTATCGTTAAACACACGCATTATTCTATAGCCTCTCCTGACTACCTGCCGGGCATTTTAGCTCCTAGTTTCCTGTCATATTTCTTGATTTGCGTAGGTTTGTTTTTCTCTGTTCTCCTCCACAGAGTGCAACACCCACGCAGGTTTTCCAAATGCAGCATTACTGACTACAGGAACTTTCTTCTAAGAGGTGGTGCTTCATGTCTGTTTAACAAACCTAACAAGGTAGGCTTGAAGAAAAGTGTGGACAACAGACAACAAAATGTGAAAAACACAACATTGTCACCTGCATACACGTGCAGTGGATAACAACGTAATTTTTTTCACAAATATGCAAATGTAAATAAGTGTGTGTGGGGGGGGGGCCTTCATGAAAATGTACTCACCGTCAGGCCATCCAAGATGTAGGTAATTTCTTTGTTATCGATTTTTGGGACATTTTTTGAAACGAGTAAATGGAGAGAATATTAGATTACAGGGTCACGTTGCTCACCACTGAAGCCTTTGCATTGTACTGAGGTTCTGTCAGAATATATCCAAACCTCTGATTAAAAGACCGTAAGGACTTCAAGTAATTCATATGACTTCAGTCCATTAAGAAGCAAAGCTGCTGTTTTATATAAAGAAATCGTATTAATTGAGGTTTTTAAATTCAACGAGGCTGAATCCATATGGATGTGCTTTCAAAATTTCCCCTTGAAAAAGCAGTTAGAGTCTAATCATGGAAAGATGAAATATGCACAGTATCAAGCCGCCTGTGACCAGCAAAAAGCATTACCAAGAGTTCTAAACAGTATGCCCATAGATTTTGATGTTAAAGGACAACAGGCGATGGACTTTTTCACTGGAGGAGGCATTATTAACATGATTTATAAACTTCATTTTGGGCCAGAATTGGATGTTGAAAAATGGCTAAGGTTGGATTTGTTTCTGAGTAAACAGCTGGCATTTATGTTCACGATGTTAATGGATGGACTGAAGAGGTTTGTGGAGGAGCTGTTGAATCATGGTGTGCTGTTTTTATCTGCTGTTTGAACTCTTATTCTGACGGCACCCATTCACTGCAGTGGATCCATTGGTGAGCAAGTGATATAATGCTACATTGCCTCCAAATCCTGTCTAAACACTTTGGATGGCCTGAGGTTGAGTAAATTGAGCAAATTTTAAATTTTGGGTGATCTGTTTCTTTAAGGCACAATGGGGCGTGTCACGTCTTACAAATGTTACTCTCTTATAAATTCTGATTTATTGGTGTGCACTTTTTTGGAGAAGGGTCTGGCTGCAGACTTGCACTCTCAGACACTTGCACTCTCAAGACACTTGCACTTTCAGTCTTTGGCTACGTGCGTGCGGGAGGTCTGCTACCCGACCCGAGCCTGACGGGTCCCGAAGTACTTTCGGGTTTCGGGTTGGGTTCGGGTTAATGTTTAATGAATAGCTTCGGGTTCGGGTCGGGCTCGGGTTTATAGCTAAACTAAAACTATATGCAGGCTACGCTGCTTTCATAGACGCACAGCGCAAGGGAGAAAGCATTATAGCACACGACAACACAGCACGGTAACTTTTATTAGACCGATTTTAATAGAATTTATGTGACCGCTGCACCTGATGTTCATAAACTTTCATAACTGGTAAGTGTTTTTTCTTTTGCCTTGTGAACTGGCCGAGCCTTAATGATTCTGTTTCTTTACATGTATTTGCTTACTGACCGTTGCATGCATACTACAGCATTGCTATTACACTTGGGCGATTCGTTGTGTGAAAAAAAAAAAGATTGGGTCGGGTTCGGGCTCTAAATTTAACTGTGCCGCTTGGGTTCGGGTGCGGGTGGTGGGTTTCACTTTGCACTATCACTTTAAATGCCTGTGTCAGACTCTAACTGCAAAATCGGGTCAACTTGCAACATCAGCACAAATCGTGCGTGTTGCCAATGGAGACGTGACTGAGAGTGTGTCACGCTGAGAGTGCAAGTGCAAGTCTGCAGCCAGACCCTCTTGCGTTTTTGTGCTATTTTGGGATCTTACACTCCAACGAATCTATTTTTGGATCTACGTGCCTTTCTGATTGTTCTGTTCATGTACCTGCAAGCCACAAAAAACAGGGGTCTTCAACAGAAAGCTGAAATTGAAATGTTGAAGCGGGTTTGATGTCAGTGACATCAAATGTCACCAGTTCTCGCGTGTATTGTGATGGAGTGTCACTGACATCAAACAAAAATCAAGTACTTACTGTCATCATATATTAGACATGTTCCTGGATATACTTGTGCTTTGTGTTGGCAGCTCTTTGAGGCTACAGAATGTGGGAATGGCTACATAGAAGTGGGAGAGGAGTGTGACTGTGGGGCCCGTATGGTAAGCTATTCATACTTCCATACAGACAACAGAAAAACATAATATTTTGCTAACCTTTTTTGGTCTGTGTGCACACATTTTATCTGGTTATGCAGGAGTGCTATAAAGACTGCTGTAAAAAATGTTCTTTGTCTAATACTGATGGCGCACGTGCAGACGGCCCCTGCTGCAGCCAGGCCTCATGCCTTGTACTACACTTTGCTATTTGGCCGTCGACTAGGGTCGCATAACTTCCCCCATGGGGCCTCAACTCTTGATATCTAGATAGTACACATGAACATATTGTTTCTCCTCATCCCTGTCCCGGCCCTTTATTCAGTTCTACCCACTGTGGACAGCTGTCCGATATGTCTGTAAATGCTGGTGACATTCAAGTAGAGGCGTTGGGTTCCGTGGAGACTCGGCAAGGATGTCGTTTTGGCAGTGATCTTTCAATTCTATTCTGTTTTTTCTTTTTTTATGTCAGCAATTTAAATGTGACATTAGAAACATAAAAAAAAATTTAAAGGGGAAATATAACGGTATAAAGCAGGGGTGTCAAACATACGGCCCGCGGGCCGAACACGGCCCACAGAGGTGTCCAATCCGGCCTGCAGGATGATTTAAACAATATTATAAAATAACAAATAAAACATAGTTTTGAAAATTAAATCAAGTGTATTCGCTACAATATTTTACTTTTGACTTTTGCGGAACAAATAATGGCTCTTTTTTCGTTGTATACGCGCTTCGGGATGTCGGGACACCTAACATAGGCACGTCTTTCCAGCGTCGCCAGAATGTTGACAGCACGAGGATAATCTGATGATCGCTGGCAATTGGGTAACATTATGCATGTGTGTGTCCTATGGTTTCTGGTGATTTTACACATGGCCAAAAAGAAAATTTACCTGTAAAAGGTGACAGGCGTCTTTAAGGTAGCAATGTAGACAAATCCAGAATACTCAACGCCGACAGTATTTTTCGGGGGAAGGAGGGGGGGGAAAGAAATGGACTCAACCTCGGGCTGTGGATAAATGTTGCAAATATTAAACTACACTGGCCTCCCTGTGGACCGCTTCACATGGATAAATAATGAGCTGGGAGTGTGCGATATTTTCTGTGTCCTAATAGGTCCTAGACTGTTTGTTTTATATCATGTGCGAGCTGCAATTTTGTAACTTTGCGAAAAAGACAAACAAACAGCGTCATAGTGTGTTTTCAGTGCCGGATGCAGGCAATCATTTACAAATAATTCATATATGGGGGGCAAAACTAAAGTGCCCTGTCAGAAATGTTAGGTTGTATTACTATTTAATAGGTGCGTGTAGTTAAGTAAGGGGTCCTAGACTATCAGATTGTTGCTTCCCGAATGCCGTGAGCGCAAATGAATTGATTTTTATATCCAGCTGCCACAAAACAGATGGCTAGTATATAAGTGTGGTGGTGAGGTGATTAGTCGCCATGCTGTCTGTTTCTCGCTGGTTTTGGCAGAAAAGTTTTTAACAAAAGCCTAAGTAAGACCATGTGTGTCCGTCGGCGAGTCAGCACTGTGTATTTAGTTAGGCTGGGAATCATCCTGGTGTTTTTGACAACTTCTTTGATTCAAATGATGTCAGGGTGGCCCGGTTCATAAAGACGAAATCACTAGAACTTAGTAATTCGTAAAGAATCAGCCGGGGTTTTTGAATGAATTAGTAGCAATCCAAGGTGCTATCGTCAAAAACACACTCTTCAAAATATGTTAATTACACTGATCAAAAAAAATAAAGGAGAATTTGTCATATTGCCACCCCTAAAATACCAATTCATCAGGGGGCTGTAAAACCCATTGTGTCCTAAGGGATGTTTTTTTATGTAGTAGAGTGTGAGTAATAAAGGTTGAATAAGTTAATGTAATTGTGACAACATAGGGTTTACAAAAGTAGAATTCGGGCCCGCAGCAAGGGGTACAGGTGTGTTCGTCCCAGTCCGGAGGCCGTCAACCTTAATGAAGTGTGACACCCCTGCTCTAAAAAGGTTGAACAGACAGAAAGCACTTTATTCGCAGAGCCACATATAAGAAAGTAGTACATTCCGTAAATCAAAATTTGGTAGCTATATCCCAATTTTAACAGCCCTTAAAATGTAGTGGTGATAAATGCATCTGCCACAGTTTTCGACATTCCCTGAAAGAAAGAAAACAAAAATGTACAGTGTTCATAATTTGTGGTTTTTTAGTTCCTTGCATTAACAACACACATTGAAGGATGAGTTAAATTGATGTTGAAATTCCAGTAATCTGATTCAATTGCTCGGTCCGTAAATAATATTTTAGTTAGTAAGTCATGGGGGCTGCACAATAGGGAGCCGGCAACTTCTGGGCACCGTGTTTTCGTGAACAATGGGCCACTAATTAATGTTATGCAAGAAGATGCATACGGATGTTTCTACATGACAATGCAACATGTTAGATGTTGTATCGCCATCACACCCCCAGTGGCCTCACTATCTGTCGCATAACAGAAGGCAGATTAGGGATTACACTAAATGACAGCCATGGCCTGCAGGTTTAACACTTCCTAAAAACGTGAGTCGCAAAAATCCAGAATATGTCAGGGGGCTGGCTACACTCTAAAAAATGCTTGGTTAAATATAACCAGGCTCTGGGGTTGTAGAAAAAGGGCAAACCCAGGCTTTGTGTGTTTTGGAACCCAGCGCGTTGGGTTCAAGGAACAACCCAATAGCTGGGGTTGTCCCTTTTTAACCCAGCATTTTTTAGAGTGTATCCAGTAACTAAAGAAAATCTCAATAAATATCATAAAAAATACTAAAACATAGATAATGCTAATCTAAATGGTAAAAATACAGTTTTTTTAAATTAATTTTTTATCATTGAATCAAAAATACTTTGTAAACATCTGCTATTCTTACAGTGCCCCCCTAATCTTCATAAGCAAGATGGTTACTCTTGTCAGCTCAACCAGGTCAGATATATAAATCTATTTAAATACATGGAAGACCAAAATTTTAACTATTTTTAATCAAACCCTCTACAAATTGTTTACTACTATTCCAGGGTCGCTGTTACAGTGGTGAATGTAAGACCCGGGACAGTCAGTGCAAATACATCTGGGGTCCAAGTGAGTGATGCTGATGCCTTCAGAATGCTTCAACTGAAAAAGACAGCACCTTAAAATAACTGCAATCCACCCACTCTGACTTTCAATAAATGCTTGCTTGTGTTTCCTCTTTTTCTTTTCTCTGTATCACTCCCTTCATTCTTTCTGTCTGTTTCTCTTCTCTCAGAGGCTGGAGGGTCAG
The DNA here is from genome assembly GCA_018155175.1 of Sinocyclocheilus anophthalmus. Classification (NCBI taxonomy): domain Eukaryota; kingdom Metazoa; phylum Chordata; class Actinopteri; order Cypriniformes; family Cyprinidae; genus Sinocyclocheilus; species Sinocyclocheilus anophthalmus. Next base: position 115,324 of record JADLZN010003902.1, on the reverse strand, counting down.
AGAAGCACTGCTATGAGAAGTTAAATACAGAGGGGACAGAAAAAGGGAACTGTGGGAGAGATGGAGACAAATGGGTGCCCTGCAGCAAACAGTGAGTCAGTTCCCCCAATTATTTGGAGAGCAGGAATATGCAGCACTCTGAAACGTTAATATGGTATAAAACCAGATGGCAGCTCTTGTTCTGCAAATGTCTTGGGCATGTGTTTTGCATGTGCTGCTTTACTGTCGAAAATGATGGAGAACATTGAAAACGTTGTGTCTTTTTAAGTTTTCTGTTGGTACACCAGGCAATGTTAAAAATCTTGGTAGCAGTAAAAGGTGCAGAAAATTAGCCGCGGTTACGGGAAAAGAGGCTTTAATTCAAGTGTCGATTATATGAAAATATCATTAATAAACTAAAAATAGAAAAGTATACTTTTAGTCTACTTTTTATGTACTAATCTCAGAAATGGGAATTTATAGACGTCTCAGAATAGTACTTAGAATGACATTTAGTATATAAACCTTGACGTAATACTTAGAAAAAGTCTAAATGTATTTGAGCTATAATTGTGCTCCTAGAATCTGTGTTTTCATTGTTATACTGTAGAGAGCGCTAGTACACATCTTCTGTACAGAATTTCCAAAATTTCCAAACACAAGTGAAGAAGAAACCGAAACAACAGATGGTTCCACATGTAATCTAACACGATCATCAAACATAAAACAGTATCAAAACTATGTAACATTATGGATAAAATGATGCGGGACCAATAAGAAGTTATAATAGGCCGTCAAAAGCTTGGGGTTTGGAGTCGGCTCTATCTAGCGTTTTGGATGATCATTCTTAATAATCCGAGGCATAGTCGTTTTTCAGCTTTTTGTTTAAAATGTTGTTTATTTGTTAATTTTTTTATTTATGAAGCTTACCCACATTTATGTGTTTATAAAAAAGCATGCATGAAGCTAGAATAAAATGTTTATGTACAACATATAGCCCTTTCTTTTGAGGTTGTAAGGTGCAGATATTCTCTAAGCAAAGATATACAAAATTAGTACCTAAAGGGTAGGGACATATATCTATACTTAAAGTATTGGTGTAAAGGTCACTGTTTAAAGAAAAACTTACGATATCCTTGCATATAAAACTACTAAACGGGGGGAAAGGGTTTACTAAGCCGGGATAGCTAATCAAAGTTCTACTACCAGGTATTTAATTAGATAAACTATCAGTATACCTATAGAAATTCACATTTTAGGATAGTTGCATGTACAACTAAACATTTGTGATGTAAACTAGTGGTGTGGGTCGCCCAAACCCCACACCCACTCAAAATTTACTGACTGTTAAGACTGAAAAGCAATCTTAAAGTATAGTTTATATACTATAATGTGGAGCGCAATTTAGTCCCAAAGATATTGCAATGAGTAACAGCTTCCATTAATCTACGAAATATCATGCCGTGTATCAGTTTGTCAGTATCCTATACTACTAAAGGACTTACAAATAATACTTGACTTTACTGTAGATTATACTATCCTAACGTAAACTTTAAGTATACTACTTTGTATGGTAAGGGTATTGCGTGCTCGCCGTAAATATAATTTAGAAGCTGAACTAATCAGCAATATAATATTGCAGACTATTGTGCATGGAGGAATTTAACTTTCATCCTTAGTCAACAAGTCAAATAAAATAAGCAGTGACGTTACTGTCATATTGTGCAGGACTTTATGCCAGACAGGGGGAAAGATACATGGAAATGCATAGGGTATTTACATTTGATTTATGTTTAATTTCCGTTTTCATTGTGTGGGGTTAGGGGGGGGGAAATGAGCCACATAGAATTTCTAGTTCAAATGAGATTTGACCTTGCTAGGTGTGGGATCAACCGCCTTAAAGATGTAATAGTTCTTTACATAAGGTTTTACACCTGAATGTTGTAGTTAGACCTATATCATGATATTCCTGGTTCTCTAGTGTTGTTGACTGTATAAGAGATGACACAGTTCAGGTAAACAGGTAAAAGTGACTTGTTTCAGTAAAGTATGTATATTTGTACTATTTCTCTGTTTTTTATATTTAATATACAAAAGAATATTTTTGTGTCAAATAGGCAATTTTATAGCAGTAAAGGTGACATTAAATCCTTATATGGGAAAGACGGATTCTGCAAAAATATGGTCTCGGCTGAGCTGGAGACCGAACATCTCCGGGCAGGGGTTCTGGGGTCTGTCTTGGCTAACTAATTATGTATATTGGATATTCTTTGGCGTGTTAAGGTTGAGAAAAAAAAAAAAAAAAAAAAAAAAAAAAAAAAAAAAAAAGAAAAAAAAAAAGAAAAAAAACAAGTGGTGGTTCTAAAAAGATTATTGTGACATCGATGTTTTCCAGCTGATTTTATTTTACGCTAGCCGGAGTTTTTTAATACCAATATTTATGATTAAAGTTATGCACTTTCAACATTCAACACGCTCACACTTTAAACATTTCAATCCTGAGCTTTGGTATGTAATCTGGCAAGAAGTGTGGTAGAGTAAAGGTGAACCAAGTGCATGTTCATTCCAAACATTCATAGTTATCTCACAGTGCAAATCACATAGAGTTTGTGGATGAGAAGCAGCATATCATTATCACGCCGAGCCCCTTTGATAAATGAAGCATGTAATCAAGTTGAACAGTTGTATAAAACCGGGCTATACTTGGTTTTATTCGTTAGATTAATATTTTGATTTGTGATTAATTATTCACCCGGCATTTTGGTTTGAATTATTACATCATATTGGGGGTTGAATTAATACCTTTATACAAAACCCAACCCCGCTGGGCAAAATTCCTGTTTAACCGCGCCAGGGTTCACAAATCCACCATGTTTGGAAACCCTAAAGGGAGCTCCATTGGAAAACCTTCGTTAACCGGTACGCAGTGATTGGGAAATGGGTATGTATATTTGTTTAATAGCCTTTCTTTATTGGCATGGGTAAGGTACTCGTCATGATGTTTTAATCAGAAGTTACTGTGTATATAGTGGTGTATAAACAATTGGATCTCTGTGAGTGTAAGTGAAATGAGAAGAATCATGAATCTGGGCTAAATGCTGTTAAAGTCTATAAGTGCACATCCCACAGAAATGTTGCAGAGACAACAGGTTAAAAGAGTACTGAGACATGCTCACATAACCCTCTATCCGTTTACATCCGGTGCTTTAAGGTTCTGTGTTCTTCTGTACCTGCTTTGCAGCTGAAGGCGCTGCGATAATCACAAGGATCGGGGGACCCTGAAAGGCGTGTTTCCACTCCCACCAACATAGTTAACCCTCAGGGGCACTGGTGTATGTTCAGTTCTGTCCTAAATCTCTGCAAAGCTCTCTCTCCCATATATACTGGGGAAAAACTCTTGAGAGTATTTCTTGCTTTACCGTAGTGTGTGTACACGTGCTGTGTGATGATGACACTGATTCTCAAGGGTATGGGGGAAGATGTAGCGCGTGTGGCCCCCTATGAGGTGTGCCGTTGAGCGGAAATGTTCTACACCATCTCTCCCTTAACCTCGCAGGCCTGGATCCGCGTCTGGTCCGAGTGTCGAGTCTGCCGCCTCACGAGGGGCTGCGTAGGTGGAGCACCATCTCACTCTCGTGCATGCTTAGGAGTAATCTCACAACCACAGTCAGGCCTTGAAAATACCCACCAAAAGCCAGGAAAAGTCCACTGCAATCCACTGTACAACATTATCCAGACTTTTAACGGCATGGATTGAATTCCGCCCGCTGCCTTCATTTATATCCCAAGGGAATGACAGATCGTATTACCATAACAATTGAAATAACAACATGTCAGGGGTATCCAATATCTATAAGACTGGTTCGATTTTTTTTTTAAACGATACTTAAATCTGCGTTAGGCATACACATGTGTCAGTTCGTAAACTGGCCAATCAATCAGACACAGCTGGGTCCTGACTGGTGGCCCATATTGTGTTTTTTGGGATTGTGCAGACAATTTTTTTTTGAGAGTCTTAGAAAGGCTGAGATTGTATTTTTTGAAGATGTGTTGATTGCAATTGGGTGACGAAACGCTGAATTAGTAATAAATGGTGGTTTTTTGAACATTCTATCACCTTTAAGTAATGCGGCTGTACAAATATCGATTTCCACTAGGTGAGATGTGAAGACAACAACTGTCTGTCAAAAACCAGGTTCAATCTATAAAAATGGTTTTTCATTTGAGCGTCCAAACAGCATTAATGAAATAAACAAAATAGGTACAACTGTCTATGAAGCGGGTAGTGTTTTATAACACGCTTTAAGGGTATTGTTAAGGCATTATAATGAATGTATATAATGCATTATAAAAAACTTATAATTTGTTATATCAACTCATGAATAATCATAACAACAGTTATAATACATCATAATACTTACGTATTTGTGGTTATAAGTTTAAGAGTATGATTATTTATAACACACAATGAACACCGTATTAAATCTACTTCATTTACAGAATAATGGACTGTATCATATCTTGACATTGTTTATTTAAGATCTGCACAGTATTTTACTACAGCTTGTGAGTGGTTAGATGTTGAGTGTTATTTGAGTGTTTCCTGTGGAGCTAATGTTAATTAATTGATGTGAGCTTTATACTCCAACTGAAAAAAATGCAATATTTTATATGGTTACATTTTATTATGATGGTCCCCTTAATCAATCGACTATAAGCAACTTTGCAACTACATGCCAGCTAACTCTCATTAGAGTATTAGTAGACTGTAGGGTTAGGGTTAGAATAAGTTGACATACTTGCAAAGACACTTTTAGTCAGTTTATCTGTTGGTTGACCATCAAAATAAAGTGTTAGCAAATATTTACAGTAGCAGACATACTAATACTCTAATGACCGCTAGCTGATATGTAGTTGCAGAGTCACTTATCACAATTACAATTTATGATTGATAAGATTTTTTTACACTATAATAAAATTGGTTTCAAATATTATTGAACATTACTGTATTCATAAAACCTGAAGAGAAACATTTCCAATTAAATTCAAATTTTTTTTATAAAATGATTTTTCAGCACATGTACAAACTGTAAAATGAAAATTTAGAAATCGGCTATTCTGTAAATATTAAGCCGAGGCTTACAGGCTTACCTTTTTCATCACTATGTTACACATAATCACACATGAGTTTTTGTCCCACTCTTTCAGGTGTGCAATAATGAAGCAGCCTGCACCTGTGATGCTACATGGGCAGGAACTGACTGCAGCATGCACGACCCCCCAAAAGAGCCGCCCGTCATCGAGGACCCAGGTCCCAAGGGTTCGTGATCTCTCAATTCTTTAAACCTAAAAAAACTTTGCCATATACATACACAGATCTTACAGCCTAATCCTCAGATGCATACACACCTTAACTCCAATCCACTGCAAAGCCACTTCCAAAGATCACTGCTTTTTGTAGGTGCCCATTTTGATATTGTGACTTTTCCCACTCACAAGACTTTCACAAACACTAGTACGTGTACATTTAAAAAAAATTGGGGCCTTGAGTGACATTTTCTCTGCTGAATCACCCCTATTTCCTCTGCACAGTGAGCGTGGCCACAAACAGGCTGATAGGGGCAGTGGCAGGGACCATTCTGGCCCTGGGGGTGATTTTTGGAGGCACAGGGTGGGGAATAGAGTAAGCACCTCTTAACCCTTTAATGCCACTCCCCCAGCAAGAGGGAGATCCTGTGATCCCCTGTGTATACGTGCGGTTGTGTGTACGTGTTCTCCCAGTGGCTTTGTCCGTTGTGTTGAATGTGATGGTGCCTTGTAATTTTTGTTGTGTAATTGGACTGATTGATTGGTATATCTCTTATTTTCTCCTCTCCCTTGGCTGCTATTATCATGGATATTTTTATTATCACCCTGTGTTAATGGAGTGTTGCAGTGCTTCCCTTTCTGGTCCATGTGGGGCATTAACACAAAACGAGATTCAAAGCGAGAAAAGAGGATCAAGAACGAAGAACAAGCCGAGGAAGGTGGAAAAACATGAGATGACTGGGACTGACATTGACATAAGATGCCGTAGCGTCTTTTAACTGACACAAAATCCCCTCAGAACTGGCCCACTTTCTGAGTTGAGCTAAATATTCCACTCTAACTAGGCCCGACGTGTGTGTGTGAGTGGGTGAAAGTTCACCGTGAGTGTTTGTGGGTTAACGTTTCTTTGTGTGTTTGTGTGTGCGCACGTCTGTGCATTTGCTTTCTTCAGTCCTGTATTGGTAGCGTAGCTCAAAACACCTCGGTGCTTTAAGATCTTACCTTACAATCCATCTTTGATTACTCCCCTGTGCCAAAATCTACAGCCCCTAAATTCTCCACATGCATGTCCAATAACATCCCACACACACACTATGCTATCAAGGGTAAATTGAGCGTAATCTACCCTACGGATTCCCATCCTGAGTAAACACATGACAGAAAGAGTGTATAACATAAGTGAAGTCCAGCATTTGATGTGTAAACCCTGCATGCTGTGCAGGTGCCCCCTGCAGCTTACGTCATGTTTCTCTCCCATCATGCCCTTCTACAGGTCCTAGTGCCACCAACCTTATCATAGGCTCCATCGCAGGGGCCATCCTGATGGCAGCCATAGTGCTGGGGGGGACGGGATGGGGATTTAAGTAAGAGCTGCACCGCATGCTTCCTATTGCCTGCCAGCCTGGAATAGGCTCACTCACACTTAAACATACACACTCTCACACACTTTTGCATACATGAACACAACACTTACCACTACACACTCACATTCACACATACACAAGGGCCTGGGCTTCTGCTACAGACAACAGATACCAAAACTAGATCATCATTTAAAGTGCCAAATTCTGAGCTACATGCTATGATAGAATGCTAAGGGATGATATGTGTAATTTGTAGTTTTTTTTCTGTAGCAAAATATGTCATTGTAAGTTACTTAAATGTAACATTTTCTTAAGTATGCTAATATGTTCTTTACAGGCGACAGCAGATGGTAGTTTACCTCATTAGCACATGCTAGCTAGATGTTTAGTTGTTGAAAAATTGGCCACTAAAATGATCCGGCTACATCTCTAAACCACTATTTTACAGCTTTAGTCTAGGTCTAGACATTTAACCCAGTTGGTTTAGTGCTCTGTAGACTGTAGCAGAACCTCGTGCAGTCTGGCCCATCGCTTGACGTGCATGCGTGCAAAATGGTCAAATGGATACTGAGCAAGATGTTTAATGACAGTTATGAATTAACATGAGTATCAAAGAGAATAATGTGTAGCCTTTTTTGCTAACTACAGGCTAACATTTAAAATGTATAGTATTAGTAATGCCATGACCAGTTTTATGTAGTAAGGTGGGAACTTTTGGAGAAAGTAACATTGTATGCTTACTTAAAACTACTCTATGTAACTTTTTTTGTTCAAGTGCTGCATAAATCCATCTTCCAAACTATATATTTGCCTTACTTTGAATCACTATATTGTAAAGCGGTCAGGACAGATTTCACGGGAAACTGCATAATTCAGTCATTCATCTGTGCGTGTATACATCGTATCCGTATAAATAACACAAAAAAGGTCAGACCACAACAAAAGAACCTCGTACCGAAAAGAGTTTGTGAGTAAAAATGAAAGCGACAGTGTCCACACTAAAAACGAATCAACACTAGCTTAGCTTTCCAGAAATAGGTTTAGTTTGCGCATTTACTGTGCATTGACTAGATTCACACAACAATATTTATGTTGCTAGCAATGCCAGTCTCTAAACCAGTTATTACTTTGGTCTTTTAGATAGCATACTAGTCAGCTAGCCACCGTTTTGCCTTATCTGATTTGAATACCAATTAATATGTCTAATGTCAGCATTACCGATCTTTTGTAATGTTAATTTAAAGGGAACCCGAGTATTAAGAGTTGTATGGCTTAATATAACATACATTATTTCTCTTACTAAAAAATTTAGTAAAAAAAAAAAAACATGTAAGATTTATGTTATTTAAAAAATCTACATTTTATACATATTTTGGACTATGGGGGCGCATCATGACGTCAAATGGTTGCTCTCTGTGACCTACACAACTTGGAAAATAAAATACTGATTTGATGCCACATTGTTGCTGCTTTTAGTTGTAAGTTTCAGTTTAAGAGAATGGGAAGATGGCTGTGGAGGAATAAAACTTAATAAAGAACCGTATCTTTGTTCTCTAAACTTTAGCTCTGATGCCTTTGAGGCTTTTAGTAGACCACTGAGAAAACAAAGACATGGGTCTTTAGGAAGTTTTATTTGTCCAAAGCCATCTTCCCATTGTTTTCTCCACTTCTTATCACTAGTAAAACAGTTGAAGTCTTAATACCCGGGGTTCCCTTTAAAACAACTCTTTGCAAATAAGCTACTTACCTGCTCATAAGACGTATTTTCAGATATACATATTTATTTAATTGCTTATTGGTTTATTATGTGGAAGTGCCATAAGCCATCAATTTCATATGTGCGGAACAGCAGAACCAAAGCGCAATTTATTTATAAAAATGTTTTGCTTTAACTGCTAGAGGGCCGAAAGTTACATAGTGTAGCTTTAAAGATTCCAGTAAATGTGTGTAACATCAAACATGTTAACAGAAGATGCATTTGGTTGAAAAACATATATCTAAATGTAGATTAGCAACTGTTTGTCTAAGCACATGTAAAACCTTTCTAATTGCCAGCTTAGAACCAACTAGGAGCAAGTTCTGGGAAGCTAGCTTTGAGATCTGGAGATCATCCAAGAGGACTTATTAGCGCACCAAAGCATGCTCGTTTGCACATAGCATCTTGACTGAGCCCATTTAGAGTTTGCATGTGGACTGGCACCAAGCCAGAGCTAAAGCGGAGTGCTATCAGAGCATCGCACAAAGGCTGGGCTCACCTCAAGTGAAGGGAGGGGAGGGGTGTTTGTTGTTTTCCTTGCTTTGAGAAGCAGGGTGGGTTGTTGGGGTGGGTAGGGATGACAACTTTCTGACGCACTCTCCTCGCCGTGATCTCTCTCTCAATCCCCCCTCTGTTGTCTGAAAGGGTGAGAGTTTGAGCGGAGAGGGGTGGAGGTTGTGTCGTAGGCAGCCTTTGTGCCATGGCTGGCTGCCACACCCTCTTATCTCCCGGAAGGCCCTGGGCCCCCCTGAAAACCTAGAACAGAGCAAGAGCCCTCACCCCCCACCCGGACTCGCCCGGCACCGCTGCCTTTACTGCCTGCTTCACAGAGACCTGGTACAGACACACGCGCTGCACTGCACCTGCATGCTACCCCAGTCACCCCCCTACACAACGATAGTGGCATCTCCCACCTAACCTCTCTATGGACAGGTGCATGTTAAACTGCTGGGATGCCCCACATCAAGCCACGCTACGGGGAGGTTGTGTCAAACCCCTGTTGTTGTTGGTGTTGTTGCAGTTCTTGTTGCCTTTCTTGTTGTTCCTGGTGGTATCGTCGTCGTTCATGTTGTGGGTGTGACATCCTTTTCTGACCCTCGATGTTGTACACTCTTTCTTGCTGTTTTCTATGTCTATGTCCGTGTTTTCTCCCAGGAGGTAATGTTCTTTTTCCACACCCCTCGTTGTCTTTCTAACACATACTCACCCGCAGTCAGCAGAGGGACAACTCTGTGTCTCTCCTTGTCACTGCGAAGAACTGCCGTTTTTACCCGCTGCAACCCGACGGCGACTAAACATTATGGATAGCTTTCGATAAATGATTTGAATTGATCAAGAAGCTAAAGAAATGACTACCACGTGGTTGCTGCGGGTTAAGGCGGTAAGATGGGCAGCGAATTGTATGTTGGATGTCTCTGGCATTGCCTGCACTAACCCCCGTCTCATTTGTTTTGTCCTGTTTGTCCTCATCACCAAGAAATGTCAAGAAAAGACGATATGACCCTAACGCCAGTGCCATCTAAAGAGGCTAAGAGAACTGCATCCCTGCCTAGTGTGCCCCTGGGTTCTGTCAGAACCTGCTGGACTGTACCCTCTCCTGCTGCTGACGCCGCTGCCGACGGCGTTGGCATTACTTGAATATAAAAGGACAGAAAGCGAGAGAAGAAAGGGACCGAACGGTCGAACATTTTTCATTTGAAGTCACATAGAACTGCTTCTCTAGCGCTGCCCCCGTTCCTTTGCCCCTCTGGCCCTGAGCATTCACACTGAGCCGTTTAGCAACCCTGATAACTGGTAGTGGATGGTACCACTCATCGGGGCATGACTTCACGTTTACACGCCACGACCTCCGGTTCCGACCCAGGCATGACCAGCTTCAGCTGTGGACCTCACATGGCAGAGGAGGGACACCAATGCAAGACAAACATATTGTTAATTAAAAAAAGAAGAATGATTTAAGTTCCAGTAGGTTGGTAACACATCCATGTGTGTTTCAATGGGCTAAATGACCACGTACTAAGAGAGGGACCCATATCAGACAGACATTTCAAGGCATAACTTTAATGTTTTTTGTTATTTCAGCATGTTATAATTGCAGGCATTTTCTGTAGTATTAATGAAACAAATAAACCCAAACAAAAAAGTAAAAAAAATCAATCCATTTGGCCAGCAGCGTATACTGCTGCATGAGGAAATCACCACTGTTATATATATGCCTAATGACGTCAATTACTGTTCCCCTTGAAAAAAACAAAACAAAAAAAATTTAACTGGCTGGGCCCTGTAGGTCTGCCCTGACCTGAATGCCATCACTGGCCAATCAGAGAGCTGCATGATGTAACTGCACTGGGGGTGGAGCCCACACAGCCTGCTGTGCTTTTCAAGGTATCTGCATGTCAAAGGAAAAACAGTTAACATTTACTTACTATGCAAAGGGGAAACATTGCACAAACCCTACGGTTTGGTAAATAATTTTCAACTGAGACAAAAAATAAAATCGATCTCAAGCTAGCTGATAATTAATAAGGCAGTCTTTTATGTGCTTGGCCATATATGTTTGACATTATAATAAGCTTCTGATTACTTAAAATGAATGTTTCTATGAAAATCTCAGCTTCTGAAAATGTAAATGTCATTGTCAGCTGTGTGGGACAGCATAATTGAGGCACTTGTGATATTAAAATGAAATTATTAATAGTAGAGAGAGCTCTCTAATAGTAGAGAGGCTGTTTCAGTAGAGAGAGCTCTAGTTTGGGGCTATGCCACTGGAATAAGAGCAGAAAGAGAGGGTGTTTTCTATACCATCATTGATCTACACCATCAGGTTTTTGAACTCGTCTTCTAAACCCTGAGCCCTTTTACAGCCATCATGTTCCCATGGAAACATTGCCAAAACGACAAATAATGATAATAAAAAACTTGACAAAAAATTTCAATCTTTTTTTGTTTTTTTTCCCCTAATTTTGACATCAAACACGTCATCAGTTCAGAAGTCTTTCTTTTAGTACGTTCAGTTTGTCCTTTTTATTGGTAGACTTTGCATTCACACTGAAATTTAAAAACACTCCATATTCAAATTTATTTTAGAACCTGTTACAAATTTATGGTGTACTGAAAAAAAATATTAATGTTTATTTATTATCCAACAGGCTGTTATAAAATAACATCCGAAATGTCTAGTATTAAAAAATCAATAAAAAAGCATATAAATTCACTTTAAAATCACAATAACTAGGCATGAATGATATCATTTATTGCTCGATATTAGATTTTCTAAATTTAATGGTAATGGTATCAGTGTCCTATATTAGTTTTCCCTACGTCATGTCTTTCAACTTAGATGCACATGTGAAATGCTGAAATTTTTTTTTCTGCTCGTCTCGGCTACAAATGCTCATATTTGTAGTATGTGTATTCTAAATAATTTTGTTTCAAAAACTCTCTTAAATAACGACTTCTCATTTACCTATAATCCATAGACTATAGTTCTGTTCTCTTAGTATTTATATTTTTTGTCAAGAATTATCTAATCAAACAGTAGGCCTATATATTTTTTGCTATATGTTGTGGCTTTTTCCTTAGTTTTACTGTGATTTGATATTTTTAGACAAAATTGCAATGGTCTATAATATTGATAAGTTATTGGAATGGGCTATAATTAAGGGTCACCTGGTCATTATCTCACAATAAACCCAGAAAGACCCAAATCAAAGCAAATGCACTTTTGTCCTGAACAGTGGGAAATGATTATGCAAATTATTTCAATTATTATTATATTCAAATATTTTCATAGTAACAAGAATATAATTATTGCCTTTTCTGTATCATCTGAATGTCAGTATCAGTGCCTCTTTAATATTAACCAATGTCTCATTTCATATAAATAGTGAAATAAATCTCGGAACCTATTTATTTTTAGATTTCATTAAATTGTGAATTGTCAACCATCAGTCCACTGTGAGCATCTGCTGTTATGATTAACCTTGTGATGCAATGAGAGATGGAAATTGGCTTGTATTGTTTGCAGGTAAGGGAAAGTTATTTTAGCTGCCATCATGCCAAACTGGTGGTTCTCACAGAAGTGACGAGATGAGAAACAGAATCTCTCACTCCCTCTGCTGCCGTCATTAGCTTTTCTTTCTGCTGACTGACCGACCCTGATGGAGAGAAAACAAAAATCGGCCACAAAAATATATATTTATTTTATATTATTTTTACTGAATATTTAAATTAACTTATTAACATACCTTAAAAGCATTTGCTGCATTTTGGATATGTAACTAATTATAGACAATGCTACAAAGTATTATAAAAATTACGGCACAAACCTGTGGCTGTATATAGAGAAAGCTCATTTCGAAGTCGCTGTACAAGCTCACAAAGTTCCTCTTCTTCATCCATCTCTGAGTCATCTGAGTCTGAGTGCTCTTCCAGAGCTAAATCAGACATGGATCGATGAAGTAAAGAAAGATCTGGTCTTTTATGCAGTAGCTCCTCCTCTTCCTCCTGTAGCCCCTCCTCCTCAACTTCCTCTTGCTGCCCTGAAACTGTATGGACATCCTCTTCTGTGTCATCCAGATTTGTGGAGATGTCTTCTGATACCTCATAAAGAGTCTCCTCCTCATCCACTTCTATTCTTCCTTCCTGATATGCTTCCCTCCCCTCCTGAACCTGCTCTTCTCCACTGGAGCTGTCTTGAGGTTTTAAACACCCAGGTTGAGTCCAGTCGTTTTCACTAATGCTGTCATCATGTTCTGGTTGAAGGTCTGAAAGGTCAATTCTTAGCTGATCTCTGTCCCTCACACACATCTGTGACAATAAAAAAAAACTATTAAAGGGATAGTTCACCCAAAAATGAAAATGCGATGTTAATCTGCTTACCCCCAGGGCATCCAAGAGGTAGCTGACTTTGTTTCTTCAGTATAACACATTTGATGATTTTTAACTCCAACCGTTGCAGTCTATCAGTCGTATAATGGAAGCCAATGGTAACAAAACCTATGAGAGTAAAAAAAACATACACAGACAAATCCAAATTAAACCCTGCGGCTCGTGACGACACATTGGTGTGACGCTCTGGCGTAGTTTACGCAAGCGCCGGAAGTGATCTTTCGCGCGTATACGTCACTCATTGTTTACACAGTGCACAGTCATTGTAGGTACGATGGCTAATCAAAATGGTACTTACTTGCGCTTATCCGGATTGTTCAAACCGACTTAAAACTAAAAGATTACGTTCTCTCGCGTGAACTCATTCGGGAGTGGTGACTTTCCACGTATTCCCAACTTCTGAGCCTGCTCCCCTGAAGTTATGGTTGATTGCTCTTCGGCTGGATATCAACACACCCATTAACGTAAACTACACCAGAGCGTGTACACACCTCACGAACCGGATGCTGTGCGGGCGCCCAAAGACAGTTGGACATAGTGGTGTATTAGAGGTAAAAAAATATATAAATACTGTTCGGTTTCGTGTCTTTACACATCAATGTATTGTCACGAGCAGCAGGGTTTAATTTGGATTTGTCTTTGAATGTTTTCTTTACTCTCATAGATTTTTTTACCATTGCCATGCATTATAAGACTGATAGACTGCAACAGCTGGAGTTAAAAATCATCATATGTGTTCTAATGAAGAAACAAAGTCACCTACATCAGGATGCCCTGGGGGTAAGCAGATAAACAAAAACAAAAATTTTCATTTTTGGGTGAACTATCCCTTTAAAGAACCTGTTATATGTTCCTTGTCATCTCTTGAATCTGCTTAAAAATTCAATCCAGTTGGATAACAGTTTTAACATCAACCAATAAACCTAATGTTATATTTGTCATATTTAAATGAAACGTAAAGGAAATGCACTTACAAAATCATGGCATAGTTTTCTTACCTATTACATTATTATGTTTGTAAAATCAAAATGTAATTTGTAAACACATTTCCATTTATATTACAAAATTATATTAAATTCAGCATAAATGTGCATTGATGTATTCAGTTAAAAATGGTTAACATAAAATATGGCTAGCTGTGGAACAAGCAAAATGTAATTAGTTAAAATGGGAAATGAGATTGAAACAAATTGGATGTAAGCCTAGCTTATTGCTGATAAATATATGAAACCTGGTTATTGTGCATAAACTGAATGTGTTCTAAATATATTTAAAACACATTCAGTTTATTAGTACAGTTATAGAAATCTTACATGTTTCTTATTTGTTTCTTTATGTATAACTGACAAATATGCATTACATTTAGTTTCTTAGTTAATGTTAAATCTGATGGAAATCATTCAAATACAGAAATCTTCGATTTAGGCCCAGATATTTTTGGACTGCACTCTTTATGACCCCTCTCACATGTCTGACTCTGTCCAGTTCTTCTTCCAGATGCTGGTTATGTTGGTTCAGTGCCTCCATCATGGTCTTCAGCTCAGTACATTTGTCCTCCAGTGAATCATGCTCTGACTGGGCTGCAACTCTCCACACTTGAAACTCTTTCTCCAGGAGCCTGATCATAACATCACAAACACACTGAGGCCCAATACAAAAATACAATTACAAAAACATGGTCCACAAGACTACCCTTTTTTAATACTCAAAAGATTTATTTTGGGCCCACCATTTATCTCTCTGCAGATCCCTCATGGCCTTCTGAGTAACACTGAGGCCTTTTTGGAGAATAGCTGTTTCTCTCTATAACACAATAAAGGTAAAAAAAATAAACCCAGGGGCATCATTTATTATGTATCATTATGATAATCTATAGAGTGAAATTTTCTTATACACTCTAAAAAATGCTGGGTTAAAAAGGGACAAACCCAGCTATTGGGTTGTTTTGACCCAGCGGTTGGGTTCAAAACAACCCAACCACTGGGTCAAAACAACCCAATAGCTGGTTTTGTCCCTTTTTAACCCAGCGCTGGGTTAGATTTAACCCAGCATTTTTGAGAGTGTAGGAACCCCTTGTTGCACTCTATAATGTGAAACGTTGCAGGCAAGTAACCTGAGGAATCTCTGTCTCCTCTGTCTGCAGGCCTTTAGACTCTACTGGAACCACAGCAGGGGTGGCAGTCAGACTTATTTCAGGAGCATTATGCATGCCTGGATCTGCTACAGACTGCAGCACTGGAGAAGGGGCACTGCAAAGACACATAGACGCATGAAATCATCTACAGTATATGCTGTATTTCATCAATGAAAAATACATGGTATACACGCAAAATGTGTACCTGTATTGCAGCTCTGCACTAGAGCCTGCTCTCAGGGCTCTCTTCCTCTCTGCTTCTCTCTGAACGTGTCGAGGTACCAAAGCGTGTCGAGCACTAGAGGCCAGTGACGCCATTGACTCCTTCCAGGATGGCTGAACAAAGAATAATGTGTATAACCATAATATACAGTATATAGCATAATTAAAAGAGTAGAAGTATTGTCAGTTACTATTTTTTGTCATTTTATATTCTAAATAATTCATTAATTATTGACAGCACATATTAATTTCCTGAGAATAGCTTTTGAATACATAATGGTGGTATACTGTATGTGTGGTAAATGGTAAAATGGTTCCTGTGTCCTAGTAACCCAAATGGCTTAAAATAATATAATTTTTTATTTATTTAATGAATTTCATTGAATTTGCCTATTCCAGCCTACAGCTCAAATCACTCTATCCTGCTATGGATGCACTTATGTTGTTATTAAAATCCTGGCTTATAATGAAAAGCTGCTGAATGTCTAATATTTCAAATTCTATAATATTTCTAAATGAATAAACAGACAAATGCTAAGTCAAGGCATTGAACTAAAAACCCTAGTTAATATATATAAAACATCATATGCTTGTTTGCACACCTGAGTGCAATATTCCAGTACAGGATGAGAGGGCTTGTGTTTCCTGCTGCGTCTCTCAGTCAGAAAGCAGCTTTGGCACAGGTGTACGTTCAGGCATTTCAAACAGCGATACCTATGGACAGGTCATACCATTATCATCTACCAGACAGCATGCATGTCAACCCCAATACAAACATACAGTGGCAGTATTATTTTATGTTATATAATTTAATATATGTTTTCATTTTAGCTTTATTTTCAGTAATTGTTTTTTTTTTGTCATTTATGTTTCTTTTATTCATTATTTAATTTTTAGTTAGTTTTATACATATTACAAACACTTTTCTACACACCGTGTACATGCACACAGCTGTGGGCCAGTGGTACAGCTTAAAACCCCATCAAGTATGTATGGTAATACTATGAAAAGCATACCTGAGGCCAGTGATAGGAAAGGCTTTACAGGCATGGCAGCGGACTCTGTGCTGTACGGCTTCACTCACTGAAATCCTGTAGAGAGTGGACAGCCATAACAGCAGCCGGGGTTCTGACTGCAGCCAGCCAATAAAATGCTCTTCAGTCACACGTGCACTATTTACCTGAGAGAAAATCGGTATTGTATGTTGCTTTGAATAAAATATTCTGCTAAATCAGGGATTTTCAAACTTTTTGTTGCCACTGACCACAAAATAGGATGGTCCTCTTGTGAGTGACAAACTTTCTAAAATTATTAATTCATTTAGAAAGTTGGAATAATTCAGTTGTTTTAATGTTTTTAGAAGAAGTATCTTATGCTCACCAAGGCTGCATTTATTTTCATCATAAATACAGTAAAAACAGTCATTAGTTATTGGAAAAATATACTATACCCCATTAAAGCAAGAGCACACTGCAGCTTCAGCTTGACCAAAAACATGGTTTTCCTGAACCATTGCTGGAACCTTAACCAGACCATTTTTAGTTAGAAATTTGCTAGTATGTGTTAGAAGTGGGTCTAATTCATTGGATTGTTTCTCTCACCTGGCTGAGGTCTTCAAGCAGGATTTTGAGTGCACTTCGACTGATAGAGCCCCTGTCACTCTCCTGATTCCCACTGTAGCTCTCAGCCCAGTCGGAACAGAGCTGCAAATGAGACAAACACAGACTCTAAACAATGGTGCCATGATCCTAGCAACATTATTTAATCCTGAAAGATATAGAAATTAAGTGAATGTGGAACAGACCTCTCTGTTTAGCCGAGAGAGTGTCTCCACAGAGGGCGATCAGCGCGGCCTCCACTGACCTGAGCAGAATAACACCAGTTTGCTCTCTAAAAGAAAGCAGAAATTTTAAAGTGCACATGCATAAATACAAAAACAGACTATACAATGTCGAATCAACATGTCGTTATCTTTCACCTGTCAAACAGTTTAAAGAGAAGCCTGGTGGTTTGATCTGTGGCTTCAGGAACCGTCTCATCAGGAAGCTCATGTGAAATGCTCTGGAATAGCTCTTCTAGACGCTGCTGTACATCTTCTTGAGCAAGACTAATCACTGGTTCCCCAGAACTGCACAAAGTATTTAGAACTGGGTGCAAATCCGGCAGTGACACCAGGTGCACTGAAGATTGAAATGAAAGACTCACTATGAGATGAAAATTGCAGGTGGGTGAGATAATATAATGCTAATGCATCCAGCTGTGTTTCACGTAAAAATAAACATGGAAAAACTCACTCTGGCATTGTTTTTGTAACGTGCGAAGCTTTAGAGCAGCTTGATACACTGCGGAACGAACTTCATGTAGACATTCTATGGGAGAAATACGTGAAATGACACATGACAAGACCACAAAAGAGAAGACTAACAATAACTGCATTCACTGCAAAACACAACTTGTTTCAAGAAATTGATCTTTTTCGATAAATGTAGGCTATTTTGAAAATAAAAATAGAGTTGCGTTGACCTGAATTTGTGCTAATTTCATTGTAAACACACACTCAATATAATTAATAAATATCTTATTATCTACAAACCCTCTCCAGCAGCCAATACGGTTTTTACACAAACATTTTTGCCATTTTCAGTCTTTTATTAATGCAAAGAGGGATCAAACTTACCAGTGCTATCCAAATCCATAACAGTCCACTGCTCAATAAGCCGCAAGTTTAACTGGGAAAATAAATCAATAGGCTAATTACACTTTAATTTACATTTTAGAGTTATTGTAAAAGCTGTTTATTATACTTTTATTTAAATTTTTTAGTAGTAGTTGAGACATGGGACAAAACAGGTCCAGCAAGGGTAACTGCTATTAAGTTTAAAAATATTTTACATTTTAAATGTCATGAGGGATTAATAATAGAATGTATTTAACACAATTATCACATTCAATTTAATTTTCTCATTATTTTTTTGTATTATACCAAATCTGTTTCTTAATGTCCTCTCACTACATTTAAAACAGTGTGTCCACAGAGAAGGGTCTAATTATTCATATGCTATAAAATGGATAAAAATGTTTTTTAATGATGAAAAAGAGCTTGTTTTATCTCCTATCAAAGCAAGGTTGTTTTTTAATGACACATGCATGTTTCATAAGATTTTAAAGTTGCGTCTCCACTTTTTGTCAACACCGTCAGGCATTCAATAAAATGTAATAAAACCAGGGAATATCAGGGCCAGCTGTCACTCTAAAGGACCCCCTTGCCACAGTTCACCTCTGCAGAGTACATCAGTGTCAGACAGGCTCTGCTAAGTTTTAATTTTAGAATATTTTAAATCCTAATGTAATATTTCCTTTGTCACAGCCATGACATGTCAACACCATCTTCCAATATCTGAGGAAATTATTTGAAATATTTAGATCATTTTATTCTCCTGAAGCAGGTTCCATTAGCATCTAGCATCAACAGATAAAAATAAAATGGCTACTACATGAACATGAAATGAGAAATGCCAAATTTGTCAACACCGTCAGATGTCACCACCATAAGATTTTGTGTTCCAATGATATATCAAAATACTTCAATGTGACTCTTGAATAAAAGCTTTATAAACAATAACATACTCACTGTTTGTTGTGTTTAATACAGTAATTGACTGATTCAATGTATTTGATAGTTAAAATGACTACAAATTCAGGTTTCGTCACCACCGTCAGATGTGTCAACTCCGTCAGTTGAATATTCTGATAATATTTCATTATGATATTTTATATTTGTTGTGGAATTGTTGGTCACATGTGAAAGTGTAATCTGTCTGCTAACACCAGAATGTGTTTTGAAATGTTAAAAACATCTTGAATGCTGTTAAAGATAAAGCTGAAATTATATTACACAGTCCAAGGTAAAAAAAAAAGCACATTTTGTTAAAAAAGAGAAAAGTTGGGAGGTTGTATCAAAGCATAGCTCAGTAGCTTAGTACATATAAGATACATAAATGTAGTTTCATTTGTTTTATTTTTTCAATTTTGCACCCTGTTTTGTCCCACTTCTCAAGAATGACTATTTGTTGTAAATTCTGTTACAATACCGTAAATAAAGTATTATATATATATATATAATATATATAAAAGTGAGGTATATGTTTCATGGGGACTATACAGCGGTCGCCGTCGATCCAGCAGAAGACTTGGCAACCTTGAATATCTGGCAACCCCACACTCATTGTTCAAGGCACGGCCACGCGATTTTCGAGGGAAAACATCATCTGATAAGACGGTGGGTGATTTACATGTAAAATTGTAAATGTAACAGTATTTATTAACAACAAGAACATATCTAAAATCGTCTATGCTACTATTACTGCACATTAGATAGGCTGCGATATGTATAATTGTATATATGGTGCAAATAAGTTAGCTACAGCCACAGTTTCTCCGTGTTCAAAGTAGCCTAATGACGTTACAGGAAAGCGAAAGCAAAAAAATAGTTGAGAAACTGCTCTATAAACCCATTTTATTTTATCCGGTTCGTCAGCAAATCGTAAACCGATCTATTTAATACTCAAGTCATAAACACATAATAGTAAATTGTTAAGTAAGTATTCCATGTCGAACTATTAATAAATAAATTTAGTTCAAGTTCAAGTCTGCTTTATTGTCAATTCTTCCACAAGTACAGCACATACACACAGATAATTGAAATTGCGTTACTCTCAGACCCTTGGTGCATACAGAGAACATAAATACAGATTAAATACAAAATACAAAACATTTATAACATAATAGTGAACTTATGGCTCACCTGAACGCTGTAACATGAAATGTTCCTTGTGTGAACATCAAGCTTGTGCAACTTGCAAACTTGCGTGCACAAGCTGCCACTTAGCTGGATTGTATTACTTGGTGTTAATAATGTATGAGCAGAGCTTTTGTTTCACTTAGTCCATGTCAGTACTATTGGCTATTAGCTTATTGACTACTTTTTAACTCTATTGTATAGCATGCATCTTTGCTTTGAGGTGAATAAGAACAATTCACTGTACTGAAGATGCTTTGCGGACAATTATTAACTTACATAGACTAACCTCTCTCTTCTTCTTCTTCTCTCCAGTTCTTCAGGGCTGATTTTAAACTATGGGCGAAAAAGAATCATTTAACAGAATTCGCCACAATAAAACTTTCCTCTTGGAGACTTTATCTGAAGATCCCGAAATCATCTTGCAGCATGTGCAGGAGGCTTATCTTATTACTCAACGTGATTACAGGAACCTCTCAGATATTACTAAAAGAGAGGAGAAAGTCATCAAAATCCTTGACACACTCATGGGAAAGGGGGAGGATACTTGTCGCCAGTTCATAGACCTTTTAAGACAGGACTGTATATTGGCATCTTTTCCAAAATTAAAGGATCATGCCGTTATTGCTTTTCCAGCCATGCCACACACCTCTCCAGTGCAGGAGGTGAATTTCATATTTGAAAGATTCATGTATATCAAGCTAATGTAAAATGCCCTCCCCAGGCGCGGCACAGTAATCACATGTAATATTCTGTTGCCAACTGAGGCAGGCCCCTGAATCAGCTGATATCTGATTAAGGATTGAGCCCCTGCTCGAGACTAAACAAGAAAATGGTGAGATGTCCGACCCGTGGCAAGCAGTGCCCTACTTTCAGGCCGCGAACTCAGCTTTTCCTATTCCTTTTTTCTTCCGGCCGCTCGCCCTTTCTTTTCTCTTGCCCTCTTGAGCCTGAAGACCTGCCCGCATTCATCCATACGACGTTCTCTCTCGTCGGAGCCGGACACGCGAGACCTGTCGAGGCCGCACACGCCTATCCGTAACGCCGACCTCACGTGTACTGTGGCTCACAGCCAACACACAGCGGACGAAAGAAGGGGATCAGATGAGGACCAAAGTTAGTTTTTTTAAACATTTTTTGATGTATTTAGGTAGTTAGCATAAGATACTTTAAAGGAGTAGGTCATCCACAAATTAAAGTTTGCTGATATTTTACACACCCTCAAGCATTCTAAGATATTGATGAGTTTGTTCCGTCATCAAAACAGATTTGGAGAAATTTAGCATTACGTCACTTGTGCACCAGCGGATCCTTTGCAGTAAATGGGTGCCGTTGGAATGAGAGTTCAAACAGCTGATAAAACCACCACAATAATTGATTAAAAACAGCTTTTAGCTTTCACAAGATGTTAATTGATAGACTGGAGTTGTGTGGATTATTGTGATGTTTTTATCAGCTGTTTTTGATCAACAACTCTCGTTCTGATGACACTCATTCACTGCAGAGGATCCATTGGTAAGCAAGTGATGTAATCAGGGCCGTTTTTTAATATCTGCAAATCTGTTCCGATACAAAGAAACAAAGTCATCTACACCTCGGATGGCCTAAAAGTGGGTACATTTTCATTTTGGGGTGAAATACTCCTTAAACGTATTTACTTTTAGTCATTGTGTGAGGAAAACTTTAAATAATTGGATTTGCTTGAATAATTCTAATTATCTGTTTATTTATACTTTTAGAAATAGTTTTAAGAATAATTAAAATTTGTATTCAATTATAAATGATAATATTTGTAATTATACATTTTTTTTAAATTATTTGTTCAACTGGATTGATGGAGTTGCTCTTATTCTTTGTTTTAAACCCCAGAGAGTCTTGCCGAAGTGTTCCACTGGCTGAAGTTTAAGGTGGTGGAGCACAGAAATAAAACTGCAGCTGAGATGAAGAATCTCCTCAAGGACGTGGGGAAGACAGTAGATGGAGACTGCTTTGTGTGCTGCATCCTCTCGCATGGCATAAAGGAAGGAGTCTGTGGAACCGATGGTGCTGTTATTTCTGTTGATGAAATACGAGAGCCTTTCAATGGCAATAACTGCAAGAGGCTAGCCGGGAAGCCCAAGCTGTTTTTCATACAAGCATGTCGTGGGAAAAGAAATCAGCAACGTGTGCATGTCCAAGCGGATGCTCCAGATGATGGAGAGTCAGAGATGGAGGAAGATGGTGATGATTTTAATATCACAATCCCGGCTGACACGGATTTCCTTATTGCCAGGTCAACCACTGATGGTCACCTTTCTTATAGAAGAGCCAAAGAGGGATCCATGCGTTTATCAGTCACTTGCGAAGTCTAACGCAGCATTGTCCAATGTAAAGTTTGTACATGCAGTTTTTATAATTGATAAAAAATTGAGTTTTTTGATAATTTGAGTAGACAAAGTAGAGAAAACGATAAAGGATTACATGCACAAAATCTATATGTACTATTAAATAATAATTTTTTAATACATTTTTATGTTTCCAGGGGTACAGACATCCAGACCATCCTGCTTACTGTGAATAATGAGGTTAGTAGTCAGGGAATCAGGAGCAAACAGATGCCCGTCCAAGAAGTCGCCATGAGGAAGATACTGGTCCTGCTGCCAGTGTGAACCACTGAAAGCTCCTACAGCATACAGCATTGTTTGATATGCGTTATGGTTTTATAGAATCATTTATAAGGCAGTCTATTCTTTACTATTACATTCCAGTTTGTTTTTAAATCAGGAATGGGACTGTTTACTTGAAGGGAATCATAAGCCATTTGAGTTCAATTTGTTTTTTAGTTTTATAAGTAACTTTTTGATAAAAAAAAGAATTACTGCATTTTTGCAAACATGTTTTTCACATTTCTATGTGCTGTCATTTTAATGTTCTATCTGTATCCAATTCAAATACACTGATCCAGGTATTTTACAATCATCTTTAAATATGATAATTTAATGCATTTAGAATGAAATGCATTTTGATATTATATTACTCAGTCATCTGCAATGCAACACATAAGCATAAATATGTAGGTTAGGACAACCGAAAATGTAGGTTCAAATATAGGTAAAAATGAAAATGTAAATTCTCTACGTACTGTAGATGTGTTTAGACATGTGCCATCAACTGGAATAATTCTGCTGTGGGAGTACTTCCTCCTCAGGATCAGTAACCTCCTCTTCCTATAACTGCAATAATAATCTTTTAATTTATCCTAAACAGTAATAAAATAATAAAACAAAAACATTAAAATTAACCATTAATAGTGTGCTATTGTTATGGTGCTTTATCAGTGCAGTAAGACATGAAGCCTGCTGATTTTATCCCAACTTGTTTCACAGGGAACAGTTTTGATTAGTTGTAAAATACTCCATTGGCTAAAATTGCTCTTTTTGAGTGTAACTGATCGACTGGGCAAAAGGTGTATGAACCTAAATAAATCTGAACCTGAAAACTGTTGCATATCCCGTTCTGTTTGTAGTGTCTTGTTTTTTTTCGCTGTAGTTTTTCTAATATTTTAGTTACTTAATTGTCTTGTTTCTTGTTAGTATATTGGCCCTGTCTGTACATATAGCCCTAGTGCTTCCTATGTTCTTGGTCAGGTCTTGTCCTTCCCAGGATTAGTTTAGTCTTCCTGGACTTTCCTTGTATAAAAACAGTAAAATATCAGCAAAAATGTGATTGTCATGAGGAAGAAACTTCCTTCCTTCCTCTATTATTATACACAAACCCCAGCACTTTCATAAAAGTGTTTTTAAATATGCACATACAAGCCTATAATCAAAAAGAACCAGTTGAGACCAATTTGTTTTTAACTTCTTAATTACAAACTGGTATTTACAATACAGAACTTTTGCAGATATATGCATATTACACAAACCATACAAAAAAAAATTAAATTCTGCATGTAAAAATGTCATTGAAATGTTTAAATACAAGAGCCTGGTACATTACCCCATGTACAATGAAATGCACTTGACATTATCCAATTAAAATAGACATTTATCAACACATAAATAGGATGGTGTAAGACCAGCATAAAGAGTATGTGCCAAATGTGGCTTCACAAAGCACATTTCCACAGGCAGGACCAAGAAATGACATGATAATCACTTAAAAATGCTCATCGAAAAGAAATACATTTACAAAAAGCAATTTATCACAAGTTTCTGATCTCTTCAGATAATTTAACTTCTTGTATCAGAGCTGTTCTATGCCTTTGTCAGCTTGTTATTTAAATACAGCATCGGTATGAATAAAACATCAAACCAACCATTATGACCTGTCTTCTAGGGACACAACATAAGGAAATAGATCTCTTCAGTTTAAACAAAACAGAACAGAGCACTATACAATTTAGATGATAAAAACAATTGGCCATGTCATAAATATTTCCCTATAAAACAATACATACAAAAATCTCCTTGGAGATGCTGTATCCTTTTTTTTTTTTTCTGTTACTAAAGATAAAAAGACCATCTATTGTCCAGTATGTAGGACACAGGCTAAAAGCTCACAATGCTCATTCTCTTGAGGACCAACAATACAGCCAGTTATTCCACTTTGACATGTGCGTTCTGTGTCTGAATTTTTGTTGTTGTTGTTGTTATTGCTGTTTTGGTCTTTATGATTCCATCCATTGGCAATTTACCCAACTATATTTTAACATCCTGGCTTGCCAGTTGGTGGAAAACAATATTGCAGCCTTGCAGCAAACAATCAGGTTCAGTGATCACAGATTCTACCTGACCTAAAAAGCCTCAGCATCCATCTAAAAAGCTCTAAGATAAAGAGTCTGTGCGATGGGGTGGGGCGACACATCAGGGTGGAGCAACATGTGAAATGTGATGTCACGTGGACACTTATGTTGCATTCTCGCCATGTCGTGATTACTGTATTTTCAAGATGACAACACGTGATGTTCTTCTGAGAACTGTTCACACTCTTTGTTCACCTAATGAATCTGAGGTGGTTAGGTGGTACAAGTTGTGGCTCTCAGAAGATTTCCATCTTGTAATCACGGTAATTACGATATGGCATGAACACACCGTTATTTACTATAAAATAGGAACCATTAAAAACTAACAGAATCAATATACAGGTGCATCTCAATAAATTAGAATGTTGTGGAAAAGTTCATTTATTTCAACTCAAACTGTGAAACTCGTGTAATAAATACATTCAATGCACACAGACTGAAGTAGTTCAAGTCTTTGGTTCTTTTAATTGTGATGATCTCACATTTAACAAAACCCACCAATTCACTGTCTCGACAAATTAGAATACTTCATAAGAACAATAAAAAAAACATTTTTAGTGAATTGTTGGCCTTCTGGAAAGTATGTTCATTTACTGTACATGTACTCAATACTTGGTAGGGGCTTCTTTTGCTTTAATTACTGCCTCAATTCGTGGCATGGAGGTGATCAGTTTGTGCACTGCTGAGGTGGTATGGAAGCCCAACTCCTTTGACAGTGGCCTTCAGCTCATCTACACTTTTTGGTCTCTTGTTTCTCATTTTCATCTTGACAATACCCCATAGATTCTCTATGGGGTTCAGGTATGGTGAGTTTGCTGGCCAGTCAAGCACACCAACACCATGGTCATTTAAACAACTTTTGGTGCTTTTGGCAGTGTGGGCAGGTGTCAAATCCTGCTGGAAATGAAATCCAGCATCTTCAAAAAGCTGGTCAGCAGAAGGAAGGAAGCATGAAGTGCTCCAAAATTTATTTGTAAACGGGTGCAGTGACGTTGGTTTTCAAAAACACAATGGACCAACACCAGCAGCTGACATTGCACCCCAAATCATCACAGACTGGGGAAACTTAACACTGGACTTCAAGCAAATTGGGCTATGAGCTTCTCCACCCTTCCTCCAGACTCTGGGACCTTGGTTTCCAAATGAATACAAAACTTGCTCTCATCTAAAAAAAAAACTTTGGACCACTGGGCAACAGTCCAGTTCTTCTTCTCCTTAGCCCAGGTAAGACGCCTCTGACGTTGTCTGTGGTTCAGGAGTGGCTTAACAAGAGGAATACGACAACTGTAGCCAAATTCCTTGACACGTCTGTGTGTGGTTGCTCTTGATGCATTGACCCCAGCCTCAGTCCATTCCTTGTGAGTTCACTCAAATTATTGAATCGATTTTGCTTAACAATCCTCATAAGGCCGCTGTGGTTTTCTCGGTTGGTTGTGTATCTTTTTCTTCCACACTTTTTCCTTCCACTCAACTTTCTGTTAACATGCTTGGATACAGCACTCTGTGAACAGCCAGCTTCTTTGGCAATGAATGTTGTGGCTTACCCTCCTTGTGAAGGGTGTCAATGATTGTCTTCTGGACAACTGTCAGATCAGCAGTCTTCCCCATGATTGTGTAGCCTAGTGAACCAAACTGAGAGACCATTTTGAAGGCTCAGGAAACCTTTGCAGGTGTTTTGAGTTGATTAGCTGATTGGCATGTCACCATATTCTAATTGTTGAGATAGTGAATTGGTGGGTTTTTGTTAAATGTGAAGCCAATATCACACTTAAAAGAACCAAAGATTTAAACTACTCCAGTCTGTGTGCACTTAATTTATTTAATACACGAGTTTCACAATTTGAGTTGAATTACTAAAATAAATTAAATAAAAAATAAACGTTTCCACGACATTCTAATTTATTGCGCTGCACCTGTGTATAATAGCAATAATAATATTTAATAGCCCCTGTATACAAGTAATGCAGGTGAAGCACCTGGGCAACTTACAACTCCTCTTCATAAACAACAACAAAAAAACGGTTGTGCTTAAAACGTTAAAATCAGCCACTTATGTTTTGTGTTTGTCCATTACTAAAATACAGTGAATTATAAATGAAGAAGCAAATTAATGAAGCGCTAATGTAAAACAGCTGTATTCAGTCTGAAGAACCCAAAAGTGCCATAACCAAGCCGAACCAAAACTCCATCGGTGACAGAAAAAAAAGCCTTAGGAGAAACCAGGCTCAGTTGGGGGCCAGCTCTCCTCTGGCCAGACAAAACCAACATGGCATGGTTTAATTCCAGGCTGCAACACAAGTCAGAAATGTGCAGAGGACTCATCTGGCTCCCGTGGTCTTGTCCCGATGGCCGTCTAAGTGACAAGGTCTTTGCTGAGGATTTGTCTCTGGGGCCCAGCTGACATTCAGGGCTGTCAAGGTCGTCTCTAGGTGCTTATCCACCATCTGGACTGGATACGGACTGGATTGGTGCCGGCCCAGGTGACATCTGATCTGGATATGGACTGGATCTGGGTGGCTACGGCGACCTCGGAATAAGAATGATACGTATCTTGGCGTAAATGCCTTTTTTTTTAAGTCTTCCATGACATCAATCACTATGCGAATATAACATAGATTTTTTATAAATAAATATAAAATTTAAGTGATGATTAGGGAAATAATCCTGACACGTGTTGTCTAACCTTAATGGAGTAAATAATATCTATAAAAGTTGATCCCAATGCATCTTTTTCATTATCTACATGAATATTAAAATCGCCATAATTAAGACTTTATCTGCAGCCACTAACTCAGTTACTCAGACAAAAAAAATAAAATCAGCAAATTCTTTGATAAAGTTTATATGGTGCCCTGCTGACCTGTATACAGTAGCCAGTACAGATGTCAATAGGGATTTATCATTAACACGTATTACTCTAGAATAGATAATGTTACCTAAAGAACCATTACTTCAAACTAATTATACTTGAAACCAGACCTTTGAGAAATACTGAAAACATTGCTATAAATTGTAGCAACACCTCCCCCTTTACCTTTTGGGCACTGCTCATGTTTATAACAGTAATCTTGGAGTGTAAAGTTATGTAATCATCTGGTTTTAGCCAGGTTTCTGTCAAGCACACAAACATCAAACAGGTTATGATCTGTGATCATATCATCTACAAATAGTGTTTCCTAAAAAAAAGGGATCTAATATCCATTCAGCCAAGCTTTATCATTTGTTTATCCATATTACAATTGTTTTTTATTTGTTGAATATGATTAAATTGTTACCCTTAAATTGAATCGCCAATAACTAGGGCAGTTTCATCAGGTTACTCAGTGGTCGCGTCACTGAGTGGGGAGAACCTTTTTAATGTTTTGATCGGAACTGAAGAGTGGTGTTTTGTCCCGTGACTATGGCCCTGTCCCAAATGGCACAATACATGTGCACTTCTGGACTTACAATGGATGCTGTGTGCGTGTATCCGTTAAGTCCACAAGACCATGGGATGTCCGATTCGTAATTTTAGCTTTCAGAAGGGTGCTCACGAGCGCCCCCTTTGTGGCCCTGTGCGCCCTCGATGTGCACTTCTGCCGAGCCTGCACTGAGGCGAGCTCTGCGGCAGACTTCTACCGACAGTAAAAGTGGCATTACGTCACAAACGTATGGACTTTGGGTTTAGGGTGCGATTTGGGACAGATTTGAGGAGGCTCTGCAACCAGAACTGAATTATGTACGGGACTAAACTATTCACATCCAAAGCCATATCTAAGACACTCACATTCTTACAATTACATTTTGGATGTGTGTCTCTAATTCTGAAATCTCCTCTGTCAGCCTAACTATTTCCTTGCATTTATCACATGTGAATCTCTCACTGCTGACAGAGAAGCTACACTATACATGTGGCAAGCAGAGCAAGTGACAATAACAGGAGTAGAAGCCATGAATCACCTTGATTGCTGAATGATTCCAACTTAACCCAGTTGTTTGATGAACTTGTGAAAAACGGAGCGACAGAATGAGAAAAGAAACGGTAGGCACGAATGACAAGCTAACAGGCTAATGGAATGCTAACACGCCGCACTGGTGGCTTAGATTAAAAAGCGAACAATGTCAAATTAATTAGATAATATCAGAAGTATGGTGATAATTAAGTTATAACAACAGAGAGTGATAGTAAAACAACAGAAATACAAAGCTACATGGAGCTTCAAACGTAAACCACTCAGCAGCACTGCAGACCAATAGGATTGGGGGTGCACTCTGGGGTACTTGATGAGGCTTATTAAAACGTGGGATACATCATTGCATCAACTTGCAGTAGTTGTCACTATGCTGGACTACCTGTCAAATTTTTAGATTAATGACCTTTTACCCTGAGGGGTTTGACCCCTTGACCTTGGACCACCCACGTTGCATTCACCTTTGACCTATTAATAATCTCTGGGGTCAATGTGCCACGTGGCTTTAGGATATTGGGAATTACAACGTTGACCCGTGACCTTTTAATTATCTCCTGCCGCCAATATGACATATGGTTTTATTATATGTGGAATTTTGTCATTGACGCATGACCTCCGGGAGGTGTAATATGAAGATCGACTTTTCAGGTTTATTTTTGACCTTTTACATCCGGCTACATCTGCAGACCATATGTGGGTATCCTGCCTCATTCCATCTCATGGTGTTTTACTGTCACTCTACGCTCATGTGAGAGATGAAGGTATCAGCCGAATTTAATGATGAACAAGCAATATCAAAATAAGTAAAGGAATAAACAATTTTAACAGACCATAAGAGCATATCACACACACACACAC
The DNA here is from genome assembly GCA_018155175.1 of Sinocyclocheilus anophthalmus. Classification (NCBI taxonomy): domain Eukaryota; kingdom Metazoa; phylum Chordata; class Actinopteri; order Cypriniformes; family Cyprinidae; genus Sinocyclocheilus; species Sinocyclocheilus anophthalmus. The sequence continues at coordinate 85,283 of JADLZN010003902.1, read as the reverse complement.
ACACACACACACACCTATATTTTAATCTATGAAAGGTATAAATGTACAATGTTTTATTAAAAGGCAAAACAGAGGATCGCTTGAGTATCAACCAACTCTTGTTTATCAATCAGTTATGCTTGAGTATCAATCAACTCAAGTTTTCACTGCTTACAGGCACCTGTAACTCTATCATAATTATTTAAAAGTATATATAAGCATTATTCATGTTACCTTTGTAAATGACTAAAAACTAATATTTAAGCTAAACATATATTTACAATTGAGACAAATTCAGATATGTTAAACAATTTTGGTATTCTGTTGATGAAGGACAAAAAACTGCTCACCACACAATTTCTTAAAGAACAAATGATTAAGACAAACACAACAACTGGTTGTAGTGGTGCCTATTTTGTGGATCAAACCTAAAACACAATGACTAAAATGGTTGGAATTATCCCACCTTTCTAAGGTATTAGTAAAAACAAAAAAAAAAAAAAGCCCTTGAAACCATGATGCTCGTGCAAAAATATTGAATAAAACATGTTAAAACATACTTACAGGTGATAATGACATCCATATTGTTTTCTCTGTTTGGTAAAGAAGCTTCATCTGGATCCCTGTATCGCATATTTGTACTGTGCCTGAAACTCAGAAAATAAGAGCTATTCCACTCTTTAATTAATTTTAAATAGACTATACTTTTAAAAAAGTGTAGTACAAAACCTACAATCTCTGATTTTGGGGAAAAGGGACACCGTTTTTTTTCATTTTCTGTGTCATTTTGGGACACTGTTTATTAAACTTTAAAGTAATATTACACTTTTAAATAACAATGTCGTATCACATTTTTAAAACATTAACTTAGGAAAAAGTGAACAGACTAACATCTCAGATCATCTGGTCTGTAACTCCTCCCTCACCCCTCCCGTCTCTGTAGGGGTCTGAAGTAGTCAGATCCTCAGTTTCACAATGGACAAGGCAAGGGTCTGTGAGTTTTTGTTTATAATTCAACTTAAACTATATGCACTTTTTTGTTAAACACTTTCATTTGAGGTATGACATCAGTGTTCCATCATTCTACTTCTGCTCTCAAAAAAAGTAAAGCAAATTTAAGTTTTTTTTAATGTTTCAGCTAAAAGTAAAGTGAAGAAAGCATTTTGCGTTGTCATTATAATCATGTTTGTTTTCTTTATAATAAGAATCTAAGTATATGTATATGCATATATATATATATATTATATATATAGTATACTGTATAGTAAGAATATATAAAGTTTTCTATGAGTGTTCGGTTATAGAATATACAGTATAAAAATCATTATGTCTATGTATATGGCGCTTTTCCACTGCGTGGTACGAGTCGGCTCGGCACTGCTCAGTACGGCACGGCTCGGCTCGGCTCGCGTTTCCACTGCTGTTCAGTAAAGTTACCGCTTTAGAGTGGGCGGGATTATACACATGTCGTTATAGTTGCGCCGCCTATACTGCCGCGACTCCTGAAAAACTTTTTCATTCTGCGTCGCCCCATCAAGATCTCGCTGGATCCACTTCTCGGCTATCAACAAGAGGAACGTCTGTACTCCCTCAACAGACCACGAAACAGCCATTATTTTGTTGTTTAAAAAAAAGGTGCGCTCATTCAAAACAGATGCGTTCGATCCTTCGCTGGCTGTGCTGATTTACCCTGCGTTCCATTCGGAAGGGCCCATCCCTATGCCCTAATCCCTTCAAAGGGTCTACCCTCCGGAGTGAGAGCTCTCGACGGGTTGAAGGGGGTAGGGTCGGTAGGGTGAACATACGTGCCAGTTCCAGGAGCGTCTAGGCCAGGACTTTTTCTATATTGCCTAAAATATCTAGGTTTGGCTTTGTTTGCGTGTGCAGACCGATCGTGTATGACATCAAAATACCATAACCAGGCGGTTCCTTATGCTTTCCAAAATGCTATTGAATAGGCTATTTTGATGTTTATACACCGATCAGTACCGCACACGCAACCAAGCGCCCACAAACTAGATATTTTAGGCATTATAGAAATGGCCAGGACGCGCATGGGGAAAATGGCACGTAACCGTAATTAATGGCAACTGTGTAGGGGGAGCCAAACAAACATGTTTATTGAAGGAGCGCTATTCTGCCGTGTCATCAACACGTGCCCACAAGCGTGGTGTAAGGCCCATCATCATGCAAAGAATCTGCGACAAAGGATCATAGGGAGCACACGCGAACGTGTCATCAGTGTACTATCGAAATCGTCATCCGAAGGGCCTTTGAAGGGCCAGTTTTGCGCACTCGGTTGGAAGACCCTTCAATATGGCAGCTATGATTGTTTTCACTCCGAAGTGCCCTTTGGAGGGCGATATATCCCGTTTGGAATGCACCCTTAAATCTAGCGGTTCTGTTATGTCTCTGTGTCGCAAGTTCAGTGACGCAGGTAGTGACGATTCTCTCCGGCCAATCAGTGATCAGTTTACACGTCATGCTTTGGTAATGGTACGGTTCGCTTGGAACCTCAATCGAGGTGGTACTGAAAAAAGTACCAGGTACTGTACCCAGTGGAAAACCCCCCAAAAGTGAACCATACCGAACCGCACCGTTCCGTACCATGCAGTGGAAAATATGTAAAGCCTCCCATAAAACAGGGCAATTTGACATGCCTGGGCATGTCGGGGCCCACAATATCCCTTATGGCTTGACCTGTTAAAATTAAAATCTTTATTCCTTTACTTATTTTGACATTGGTGTTTATTATCGACCAATAACTTTTTCTTACATGACAGACACTTTGAGATTTTATATTTCCACTGATATTATTCATTGAAGAAGCAGTATTTTGAACAATGGCCTCTGTGCTAGCATCCTCTATGAGGAAACGTCGTCGACATCAGGGGATTCCTGATGTCGACGACACAGTTGTGTTTGAAGATGCACATGTGTTGCACACACAAAAACCTACTGTCCTTTTTAAAATGAGCAAAACATTAGGGGTTGCTTCCTATGTGAAACTATAACCCATATCTGATGCTTCTAAGCAGCTCCAACCCTGTCATGTTGCGTGACACACTGTTTTTTGCTGTGTGGTCACATTGCGGTTTTATATTTCAACTTAAACTAAGCACTTTTTTGTGAAGATTTCATTCGCAAGATGGACATCGTTGCACAAGGAAATCTTTTTTCCCGTTCTTGGAAAAATGTAACATGATTTATATTTATTCATTTAGTTAAACTATAGTAAATGTTTTGCTTTGTTCCAGTCTTTCGTATATTCCAGTCTTTATCAAATCTACAGATTAGATTCGCCCTTATCCCTTTCCCTCCCGCATGCCCAGAAGGGTAGACTTGGGGACCATGAGATGGAATGGCGCCGGCGCTAACCGCACCTGAGTGAGGTCCAATCGAGAGTCTTGATGTAAAAAGGTCCAGAGTACTAAAATGAACCCAAACAATTCCAAATACCGTTCTCATATTGACCCTCCGGAGGTCATGGGTCCCTGACGGGGAAGCTAATTTCAAACAAGGCGTGTCAGGGCCCCGATCCCACATAGATCCAATAATGGCGGTAACCACTGCATATGGTCATCTGACATTGGCGATTAATTGTAATGACGGTCAAAGTAAGTTTGCACATGACATGCTGGGTGGCTCCAGGCAAGGTGAAACCCCTCAGGGTAAAAGGTCACCAAAAATTTGCAAGGTTGATACGTGGGTAGGCCAGAACAAAGATGGTTGACATGAATAAACATCCTTCCTTCATTATACTACACACCTCAGATCTTTCATGAAAGTGTTCTTAAATATACGGCATTTGTATCCAACTTAAGCCGTAGGAGACGAGTTAATCAAAGAGAACCAGTTGATGACCCGGTGTTTCCACTTTTTATTACCAATCGGCTTCGTGAAAAAGGTACAAGAACTTATGTGCAAGAGACTGCGCAATAGTTACACAACCCTCCCCAACATAAATTTATGCATGGTAAAAAGTTTACGATCACAACGTAAGTCTATTCGTAAATAGCTAGAACTCGTGGCGATCAGAGAGGACTGTCCGTAGGCCCATGTGATGATTTGTCATTTAGCATGATTTAGCATCGGTATGATTAAAACATCAAACCAACCATTATGATTCGTCTTCTAGGGACACAACATAAGGAAATAGAGCTCAACAGAACAGAGCACTATAAAATTGCGATCATAATAACAATTATTTATAATAACAATAATAACAAAAATAAAAGAATACATACAAAAACACAGTCCTTAAAGGTGCAGTTATGCTTTTTTTTTGACCGAACTAAAGCATAAAAATACCATGTTTGCAGATATTTAGGAAACATGCTAAGTTTTCATACTCGTTCCTCTGAGGAACAATGCTAGACTATATCCAGTTATACCATTTGAAATGTGCGTTCTGTGTCTGAATGTCCGTTTTTCTTTTGGTCTGTATGATACCCAACTATACTTTAACATTCTGGGTTGCCAGTTGGCAGAAAACAAGGTGCATTGCAGCCTTGCAGCAAACAAACTGGGTCAGTGATCAAAGATTCTACCTAACCTAAAAAGCCTGAGCATCCATCTAAAAAGCTCTATAACAAGGCATATTAAAACGCAGATAAATCATCTCATCAGTGTAAGGCTCATTGCCTTCCATTGTCAATTGCGCTCACGTCCTCAATCTGGCAACCGGTGTGTTTTGGTTAGAGTGTAGTGAACCTCAGGCATCTGCTTGCAACCCTGAAGGATTTTGGAGCTCACTATTCATTTCACCTCATAAATATGTCCATAAAAAAAAAATAATACATACAAAAACACAGTCCTTATGCAGTTATCCTTTTGTTGACTCTACTAAATCATAAAAATACCATATGTTTTCAGATATTTAGGAAACATTCTACGTTCTCTGTGACGAGTGGGGGCGGGGCCGAGAGCCGTGGGAACGGAGCGAGGCCGGTGGAGTAATTGATAACGAGCGACACCTGCACCACTCACCAGTCTCGAGTCCCACAGAGGAGCTCCGGAAGGATAAAAAGGAGGGAGTGACGACAGTGAAAAAAAAAAAAGGGGGGGGGGGGGGGGGGGAACGGGGGGGGCGAAGAGGACAGGCCTGGAGTTTATTTTGGTTTTGCGGTTTCGTTTGTGCCGCACAGTCGTCCGAGAGGGGCTGTCGCTCATTATCAATTACTCCACCGGCCTCGCTCCGTTCCCACGGCTCTCGGCCCCGCCCCTCTCGTCACATTCTCATACTCGTTTTTTCTGAAGAACAATTCTATATCCAGTTATACCACTTTGAAATGTGCATTCTGTGTCTGAATGTCTGTTTTTGTTTTGGTCTGTATGATACCCAACTATATTTTAACATCTGGGGTTGCCAGTTGGCAGAAAACAAGGCATATAGAGTGGTGGAACTAAGATATCACTTTGTAGGCGGAAACCCAGAAGCAAGTTAGCATTTTAGCACTTCCGGTTGCATAGTCCCAGAGTCAATGTTTTTTTTTAAATGGGATTTTGGTTAAATCCCTTAAATAAGGTCCGTGGTTCACACAAGCTCAAGATATTTTCAAGTTTTATTCTACGACATAAAACACACCAGTTACACCCCACTTGTGATTTTTTAAAGCGGTTACGTTTCTTAAAAATGACGGTTGCTAACAAGTTGCTAAATGGGACTACAGACGCTGTCGGAGACATTAAACGACAGGAACTCATACTAACCCACTTTTACAGCCTTGTGGTCTTGCAGTTTTTGGATTAGTTTGTTTATCAATTCATAGTGGGTTTTTTTCTCGATTGTAGTGTTTTCTAATTTGTAGTTCAATCAATTGTAGAATAACCAATTAATAGTACGACTGTACTATTGGTAGCCATATGGTACGACTCGGCGCGGCTCAGTACGGCACGGCTTGGCTCGGCACGGTTTGCGTTTCCACTGCAGTTCAGTACCGTTTTAGAGTGGGCGGGATTATTCACATATCATTATAGTTTTTGTTGCGCAGACTATACAACCGACTCCTAAAAAAAAAATTTTTTCATTCCGCGTCGCCCCATCAAGCTCTGGCTGGATCCGCTCCTCTGCTATCAACGAGAGGAACGTCTGTTCTTCCACAACAGACAATGAAACTTTTTGGTTGTTAAAAAAAGGCGCGCTCATTCAAAACGGTTGCGTTCGATCCTTCGCTGGCTGTGCTGATTTAAATCTAGCGGTTCTTTTGTGTTTGTGTCGCGAGTTCAGTGACGCAGTTAGTGACTATTCTCTCCGGCCAATCCATGATCAGCAAAGTTTACACATCACGTTTCGGTAATGGTACAGTTCACTTGGAACCCCAACCAAGGTGGTACTAAAAAAAGTACAAGGTACCAGGTACTGTACCCAGTGGAAAAAAAACAAAAAGTGAACCGTACCGAGCCATACCGTGCAGTACCATGCAGTGGAAAAGCACCATTTGTCCTTCATGCTGCTAGCCCTGACAACTCCACCAAGTACACCAGCATGTAGGCTGCTACCATAGACTGTATAAAAGCATGGACGTAGTGTCCTTGACGTCACCCGTAGGTTCCTGAAGAGGTTTTTGAAGCTCAAAGTGGGCAGAGCCGGCCGTCGCCATCTTGGCAGCGCATCACCGCGCGTCACTCCTGGATAATCGAAAATGGGCAAAGAGGTGACGGGGGTGACAGCAGCGGCAATCCACCTGTCACTCAAGTGGCCACGCCCTTAATTATGCAGAACTTTAAGGCTTAATATAATTTAAACGGATGACTTATAAAAATATTCAACCCCCCTCACAGTTGTCATGAAGGGCAAAATTAGCTATATAAACCAAAATCATTTTTTGAACCAGGCTGTAAACGTTTTTTTCTGCTGTAAAATTGGGCATTTTAACATGGGGAGTTTATGGGATTGACTCCCTTTCGCAGCCAGCCTCTAGTGGCCAGTCGATGAATTACAGTTTAAGTCACTTCCTTGTTGGCTTCACGAGAGAGAGAGCGAGAGGTTGCCGCTTGGCTGCAACGCTCTACATGTCCAGATGTATAATGATTCTCGCCCCTCTCTATGCTCTTTTTATCATCTGTGAAAAAGGACACGAGGCTGGAAATTGACAGAGCTAGGTTTCAAAGAAGTTTACGCTTCAGAGAAGTTAAGCACGCTAAGCAGGTGTATGCATGCGTGCCATACAATCATTCAAATATGCATTATGATATAATCTGAAGGCACAATTATAAAACATATGCATTTTTAAACGTTCATAACTGTAAATCAAAATAAAAATGATTTATTACACAAAGGAAACTATCTAAAAGAGCATGTATAAACATGTTTTTTTTTTTTAATATATAATGTAATGTGGATTAAAATTCATCCACAGAGTAAATAATTATCATGGAAAATGTTTCTAAAAATAAATTTAAAAAAAGTTGTCGGAAGCGTGGTGGTGGTGGTGACGTTGAAGGCGAGCGACAGTGGTGCTGTAGTTCATTAATAGCCTAATGTTAGCTTTTTAGTTCTGGTGCTTGTATTTAGGCTTCAAAATTCAGCAAAAAAAGCATATTTGCGATAATCCAAAAGCCTATGGAAAAATCCTATTGGCTTTTTGTCAAGGGAACCAGTGTGACGCTAACAGCCGATCCACCTACAAAGTGACGTCATAGTTCCCCCACTCTATTGCAGCAAACAAACTGGGTCAGTGATCACAGATTCTACCTGACCTAAAAAGCCTCAGCATCCATCTAAAAAGCTCTATAACGAGGCATATTAAAACGTGGATAAATCATTGCATCATCAGTTTGAGGAGGAGGAGGGAGAAACTTCTTTCTCCAATATTTTGAATTTCAACTGCTAGCTGTCTGCAGTACATACTTTTCAGGATTAAAATTCTAAATGCATTACAAAAGGCACTTTTCCCACAAGGGAGGACGAGATGGATGGATGCCAGATTGTCATGCCACAGCTAATCAGGACGCATGCTTCATGGGCAGTACCAGTGTTTTGGTTAGAGTGTAGTGAACCTCAGGCATCTGCTTGCAACCCTGAAGGATTTTGGAGCTCACTATTCTATTCACCTTCGTCAAAATGGAGTGTATGTCCTCTTTCCTGCCGGAACAAAAAGATACAAGTCAGTCATATGAGTAGGTGTTGTCTGTGACACATCAAAATGCATTAGTGTTTACAAATGGAATGTGGCCATATGCATTCCCAACCTTAGATGGTGATTATCAGACCACAATGTATTTTCAAGATGCACTGCATTACTTTTGGGAAAACTCACCCAAAATGGATGTTAAAAGAATAGTTCATCCAAAAATGAAAATTTGTTCAAAATGTACACACCCTCAGGCAAACCAAGATGTAGATTAAGTTTTTTTTTCATCGGAACAGAAAAGATTTGCAGAAATGTAGCGTTACATCACTTGCTCACCATTGGATCCTCTGCGTGCTGTCAGAATGAGTTCATAAAAACATGAACAAACAGCTGATAAAAACATCACAATCTACAAGTAATCATCTGACTAAAATCCATTGTGAAAAAGTTCTCTCGTCTGAATCAGGAGAGACATATGCACAGATCAAGCACCATTTACATGCAGAAACACTCAACAAAATATTTTGATGTGAAAGGACAACAGGGGATGTTTTTTTTACTGGACTCATTCAGACGACACCCATTCACAGCAGAGGATCCATTGGTGAACAAGTGATGTAATGCTATATTTCTAAGCATGCTTACCTAAATCTTGGATGGTCTGAGGGTGAGTAAATATTCAGCAAAATTTAATTTTGGGGCGAACTCTTCTGAACATCGAATGCAAATAGGGTCTTTAATTCTAACATAAGCTTCAAAATCAAAACCTTCTCTAAATCAAGACCACAACTCACCAGTGACAGCCACTTTCCAGCTGTTTGCAGAGTTCCTGGATATAGATGGACCCATGTTTTGTGTGGCGGAAAGATTTGTAGTGCTCAACCGTTGCTACTCCAATGAGAAAATCAGCATCTTTAGGGACACCGTGCGATGCTGCAGTATGAGAAACCTTCTCAAATGTTCCTTCTCTGGTGTTCTCCTGTCCATCTGCCATCCACACACCTTGCTGGGCCTCATTACCCTGACAGGCTTGAATGAAGAAAAGCTTCGGCTTGTTAACTAGTGTGTGGCATTCAGCAAAAGGCTGTGCGAGTTCACGGATCGGAACTGGTTTTCCATCTATTCCCAGAACAGAGCCTTTTTCTCCATGGGACAGGATGCAGCAGACAAAAGCATCCATCTGAGTGTGATCCCTCTCTGCAAGCTCCTTTATCACATTCTGCATATCTGACGCTTGCAAATCATCCTGCACCTCAACTTTGAAAAACATTTTCTCAAACACTCTGGTGAGATCATCTAGAAGACGAAGGAAAATGCACAAAGCCATATTTGACAAATCCAATAGCAGATTATATTAAAGTACACATCTACATTTTTTTTTAGAAATTCTAGTCCCTCAAATTCACAAAATACCTTTATCTTTATCTGTCCCTCTCCGGTTTCCAAGTGACGTTCTCTCAAAGTTATAGTTGTTGATGATCAAACAATATCCAAGAGGCCTATTTGACATGGAATAAAATTCCTTCTGTGTTGCAACTGTGAAAATAAGGACATGTTAGGAGAAGGGTAGGCTTGACTAATATTTTGGTTTATTAACCTAACAGCTTGTAAATGACTTACCCACACGCTTCTTTTTAGGGTAATGATCTGAAATACTGCTAGTTGGTTGAAGGGGCTCCCGCTTTCTTTTATGTACATTTGTCTTTTGAACACATTCAGGAAGGTTTTCTTTGTCTTCCTACATGACATAAAAATACTTTTAATAATATAAAAATGGCTCAGAAATATAATTTTCAACGCATTGATCTATCTAGAATAACAGTACATTTTAGTCTGTCGGAGGTAGTTGTGGCCTAACGGTTAGAGCAGGGGTGCCCAACCCTGCTCCTGGCGATCGACTTGGCCGGCAAGTTAGCTCCAACTTAATCAAAGCACCTGCCTTAATTTGAAGTGGATCTGAAGGACCCATAATTAGTTGGTTCATGTGTGTTTAATTGGGGTTGGAGCTAATCTCTGCAGGACACTGGCCCTCCTGGACCGAGTTTGGGCACCCCTGGGTTAGAGAGTCAAGCCTGAAGGGTCATGGGTTCGAGTCTCAAGAAATGAGAATGAACAGTGCTCTCTTCCACCCACATCACCCCTAACTGTGGTGCCCTTGAGCAAGGCACCTAACCTCCAATTGTTCCCTGGGCGTTGGCAATAAATAGCTGCTCACTGCTCCAGATGCCTGTTAATACTCGCAGAGTACAAATTCCAAGTAGGCTATGGCACCTCACATCACTTTCACTTTCACTGTCTGAATAAAATGAAATACTTGCTTGTGAATTCCTCCTAACAGCCTTCTTTCTCTTTGATCCATTTGATGCTTTGACCTTCTGCTCATTCTTGTTACTCCGACTTGTCCGATTTTTGTTGCTGCCAGTACCAATTTTACCCATCTGTAATAACAACTGAAACATTACATGTTTGTATATCAACGAAATCATGCATCAAATTTAGAACTTGTAGAATTTTAAATGTTTGGTGCATTATTTAGTTCACAGTGCGGCGTGCGTGGAGAAAACAGGAAGTTTTGCTATTCGCGCGCTTTTGTGCACAGGCGCGAAAACTTTAATGAGCAAACAGTAAACACTCACCTCAGCCAAAAACCTACAATGGTTTTACAACAAAACGAATGCGACCCAGTTAGAAGGAAAAATTTGGTGTACGGGTCTGTGGACACGGATATTTAAACCAGTTGACTGACCGAGTGGATTGCGGAGAGAAGGAGAGAGAGAGAAGGAGAGAGAGAGGAGGAGGGAGGATAATCTGAGATTCCTCGCGCTCTGAGTCTGAGATTCCCAATCTCCGCCCTTCGAAAGGCCGTCGAAATGGCAGTCGTAAAGAATATAATAAATGCTCTGAAACAACTAAGAACATACTGGTAAATAGGGTTGCCAACCGTTCCGTATAATACGGAATCGTCCCGTATTTAAAGCATATGCCGTATGAACACCTAGACCATACTAATATCAAACTCTAAACTGAGAATGAATCATTCTTTTTTGACAAGTGTTTGATTTGTGAATGTAGGCGTTCGAGGGAGGCTTTAAGACCAAGCGGAATCCTCTGCCGGCTGGTCGCTCCCGCTTCACACTGAGCGGGACTCGCGCTAACCGAGCTGGGGTTTTTTAACGTCCGCGTTTCGACTTCAGCGAAATCAGTTTGAGCGAATGCAAACAACGTGATGCATATCCAGCCACGCAAGAAAACGTGCGTTTTACCTGAGGGAAGACGAGATCAATAAGGAAAGTCGTCTTTCTACAATGTAGGTAATGTTGTTAAACCTAGATAAAACAATTTATATTTAAATAATATGAATCTTAATATTTAACAGCGTATTCTTAACCTTGAATATCATTCTTATAAAACACAAAATGACCAATGAAGTGTCAAGCACCCAAAGCAGTCCATATTAATTCTATAAGTTCTTTAATTGAAACATGCATTTTCATATACATTTTCATATATACAGGCCTACTGTATAGCTATTACACACACGCATATCAGCTTTATCGTCAAGTATTTTTGCACATACAAGGAATTTGTTATAGTGTCCAAGTTTCCAGACAGAGACAACACACAGATAATAAAAATAAGATGTGAATAAAGTACACATATGTATAAATATAAATAAAGCACACACATAAAGGATAAATATGTACAGGTGTGCTATAGATAAAATACTGTAGAATATGAATAGAATAAAAAAAGTTGTAGGGATATACTAGGATGTAGGGTGATAAATAGTATAAGGTTAATACACATATTTGTATTGCACAATGGGAGAATATTTAACTGTTCATGAGGTAGATATATGTATATAATGTATACACACTGCCGTTCAAAAGATTTGGATCAGTAAGATTTTTAAGTTTTTTAACGAATTCTGTGACTCATCACGGCGCATTTTATTGATCAAAAATACAGAAAAAAACATAATCTTGCAAAATGTTATTACAATAAAAAAAATAATGGTTTCTATTTTAATATACTTTCAAATATAATTTATTTCTGTGAAGCAACGCTGAATATTCAGCATCATTACTCCAGTCTTCCAGTGCAAGACTCCTTCAGGAAAGCATGAAACATGCTGATTATAAAGGGTTGGAAACAGTTTTGCTGCTTACTATTTTTTTGGAACCTGTGATACTTTAATCAGGACTCTTTGATGAATAAAAAGTTAAAAAGAAAAAACATTCTATGCCAACCAAAAAGGTATGTGTTAAAATATACCATTACTTTTTCAAAAGTTTGGGGTCCGTAACATTGTTCTTTTTTAAAGACATTTTTAGCCTATTTTTATTCAGCAGAGATTAAGGTGTTAAAATGGATAAAAAGTGATATGTTAGAAAAGATTTTATTTATGATAAATTTGGTCTTTTTAACTTCTTGTTTTCATTTATGGAACACCAGTTCCAAAAAATAGTAGCAGCACTACAGTTGATAATATTATCAACACTGATAATAAATCAGCATATTAGAATGCTTTCTGAAAGATCAGTGATTGTGGAGGGAGTATATGATGCTGAAAATTCAGTGCGGGTGAAAGGAAATAAATTATATTTTAAAGTAGATAAGATTGAAACCAGTATTCGAAATAGCAAATAATATTTCAGAATATTACTGTGTTTACTGTTTTTGATCAAACAATTGCAGCTTTGATGAGCATAAGAGACTCCAGTAAAAAACATTACAAATCTAAAAGATATACCTGTTATATTCTCATATATTATTATATATTATTATATAATATAATAATAGGCTGTGTGTTGCTTGTCCTTATTTTTCTATGAAAAACCACAGTTGTCCCTTATTTTCCTTTTCTGAAGTTGGCAACCCTACTGGTAAACAATTACTTGATTGGAAAACACTTTTTTAAAAATACAAACATAACGTAGCCTATCTTTCTTTCATTAAAATAATTATTTCCCTAAAGCGTCAATGTGAACTCAAGGACCAGGAAGTGTCTCCTTTTACAAATGGCATAGTGCAATTCGTTAAATAAAAACAATATTTATATGCTTTTGTAAATGCATAATTATCTGAAATAACTTTTCTTCAGGACATGTACATTTCCAATATTCTGTCAGAGCTTTAACTATGACAGATCAGAAAAATAACAATTTTAGAAAGCTGCTTTAAAAAAAACAAACTGTGTGCAAGAGTGTAACCAGGGCTATCCATGATTGTCGGAGTTTGTGGACCAAATGAAGAATTAAACTTTCAAAATCAGATATCAGTTAGCCTATTAATATTAGAAGAATGGGTCGTGTTTACCACCCTAAGTAGGCCTATGTTTAATTTTAAATGGCAGGAAATAGATACAGAAGGAGATTCTGTATGGAGATTCATGTCCCAACAGCTTCCTAACGTCTTGTCACCAACACCGCCACACGTTTTTGACCAAAAACAACAACAAAAATTGCAATTAGGCCTACTTCTAAAAAGCTTTGATGTCCACAGGAACATACGGTGCCCTCACTTGCCAAACAAAAGCTTTCCCAAAGAAATGTCAGGTCGGGGGAACCTAACTTCCTCCCTCTGTGTGCTGCCACCAATATTATTCAGCCCCCAAGAAAGAACAGGGGGTAACGTGTCATTCTGGATTTATGCACTTAATAAACACAGGGGAAAGCTGCTTTATAACATGGTGGAACAATGTCGGTTTTCATGCATAACACAGTTGAACACCTTACCAAGACCACTAATTATATTATTGTTCATTTAGTACATGCTTTTCTCCTTCTTTTCTTTCTCGAGTCTGATTTTGAGGTAATGTGGGGGTGGATTAATAGTGAAGATGTTCAGCCCGTATACCAGCAACCTAGATGGTTTTCATCATGACTGAAGGTCCCAGACTGACCTGTGTTTCTATTAAATATAAAAGCTTCAGTGCCTCTTGTATTGTTCATGCACAAGGTGACCTCAAAGTTCAGGAATAGCATGACAACAGCTCGGAGAGAAACCAAAGGCTGGCGGTGAATAACAGCATTATCCCAGCCTCCTGGAAAATAGTTTCAGACAGGTTTCCAAGGCACAATAACATCTGTTGATATTCACTACAATTTTTATTTCTTGGTACACAAGTTTAGGAATGAACACATTCTGAATAAGGTCAAAAGCCCCAAAGGTAGGCCAATTAAAGTCTTGATACATAATCTTATGTCATTTGAGTCCATACATACAAAATTCTTAAAAGACACTACAATAAGAAATGTCATATTCAAACCACAAAATAACATCTTGATATCCCACCATCACCTATCTAAGAATAGAAATAATACTTGCTTAAGATTCGGTGAGTTTACAGCTACGCTATAGTATTGCATACTGTATGGGAGTGTGAAGTCAATAAGTTTTAGACAGATATGAAAGAAATGATAGAGAAGATCCTTGATGTTATTTTCCACTGGCTTTACATTTTATTTCATTTATATTCTATATAAGTAGATCAAGTTTTTTTAATATAAATTAAATATACATTTATAGGTGTGTATCCTGCAAACGAAATGGCTTATTTTTTAAATTGGAAAAGCGTTTGGGCACCAAATATAGGACGCTGGCTGAAAGAAATGATAATATGTCAATGGAAAAGATAACATTTTAATAGATAAATATAAGAATTTTGGCAGAGTTTGAGGACCTTTCTTTAAACATGGTGCATGGTGAGATGAGTCTGAGAATAGAGGTGGCACTGACTGAACATTATTGTAAGAAGAATTTTTTTGTTTCTTGTAGTCATGCATTTCCATTTAACAGAAGAACATTTTGCAGTTAAAATTTAATAAAATAACAATAATAGGAAAAATCCACATAACAGGGTAAGAGAGAGGGCAGAAAAGGACATTTTGTGTTTTGTGATGCAAAACACTATGCCATTATATGCCAAAATAATATACAAAATTAGACTTTTTTTTAACAATGTTTAATATTTAATTTCACTCTTTTCTAGACATCAGTGATTTCTTACAATTGCTTTTTATTTAAAGACTTCAAACTCTGGGTTTTTAGTTCATTCAGATTTCCCATTAAGACATTAATGGCAACGATATGCATTTACAAACAGCATTCAAAACTAAATTATTTAGACTGCTGGTATAAAATCATCATGCTTAACATTAGTTTAAAAATATTTGTTCCCAGTATCAAATATAAATGTTATATTACTTTTAAATTGTAATGTCTAAAGAAGATCACACAACCAGAACTCAGTGCAGTAAACTTGAACTCAAAGTCTTATTTAATAATTAAGATCAGACTCACAGAGACAGCCAGATCAATTTGAATCTAGTACCAAAGTGCCTTGATCCTCCGAGAAAGATTAATCGAGTCTGAGTAAGCTTGACTTTTCACTTCTCCAGCATGAATCCTGTCACACAAAAGTCAAGCAGAAGCTTCAGTCCATGGGCAGGACCAGCTTCTTGGTGAGGGTATATCGAGGTTCAGGCATCTGCTTGTGGCCCCTCAACATTTTTAAACTCACTTCACGGTTTACTTTTGTCAGGATGGATAAGATATCCTCTTTTCTGTCAAAAAAGCAGACAAGAAAATAACTCTATGGACCCACCTAATCAAACCATCAAAAAAAAAAAAAAAAAAACTGACCCCAAACTTTTGAATGGTAGTATAAAATAAATTCTGCACACATGGGTCAAACTGGTCAATGGGTTGACTGGTGGAAACTAACGGTTAACTGCAAAGTAAACTCACCCATCCTTACCGCATCACATGGTCATGTGCAATCATCATATGGAACTGGAACATGAATTTCTACAAACCTGCCCACATGCATCGTTCATTCAAGACATGACAGAGTCTTCTCTTGAACTCACCTGGGGCAGAATTTCTCCAACTGATTACAGAGCTCCTGGATATAGATAGACCCATTTTTAGTGTGGCGGTAGGACTGGTAGTGCTCTACTGTGGCCATTCCAATTAGCATATCAGATTCTATAGGAATAGAGCGGGTTGCAGGATTATAAGCATCTTCCTCATATGGGTCTTCTTCTGTAGCGTTTCCCGGTGCATCCATTGTCCATACACCATCCTGACCCTCATTTCCTTGGCAGGCTTGAATGAAGAAAAGCTTGGGCTTGGATGCTAGTGTACGGCATTCAGCAATAGGCACTGTGAGTTCACGGATTTCAACCTCTTTACCATCTACCCCCAACACTGTGCCCTTCTCTCCATGCGAGAGGACACAGCAGACAAAAGCTCCCATATGAGTATGATCCCTGTTTGCAAAGTGCCTTATCACATCCTTCATATATGAAGCTGTCAGATCATCCTGAACCTCAACCTCAAAATGCATTCTGCGAAACACTCTGCTAAGGTCATCTACAGAAACACAGAGAGAGTGTGTGTTAATTTAGAAACACATTTTTAAGGATTACAGATAAGATGCAAATGCATTTGCTGGAAATACCTTTGTCCTTATCCGTTCCTGTCCGATTGGACAATGAGGACCTTTTTTTAAAGTTGAAGTTGTTGATGATTAGACAGTATCCAAGAGGTCGCGGAGTCATATTATAATATTCCCCCATCTACATGAATGCAAAGCAAATCACGCTGAAATTACATTTTTTATTTACATAACACTTCACAAACAGCCAGTAAGTACACACGTACACATCTCATTGATTGAAGATCATTAATAAATCATGTTTGTCACAGCAGTGATGTTATGAAAATTAAAAACAGCTGTTTGTTGATTAGAGTTTACGCTATTGTTTGTAACTTCTATAGAAACTATAAAAACCAGTGGTGTAGTGGTGCTTCAAACTATAAAATAAGTAGTGGTGCTTCAAACAGTTATTTAGAACATTCAACTATGATGTAACAATATTAAGAATGAAATGTAATGTGTCTTATTTACTCTGGGTTCAGTGTCTGAATCGGTAACAAGCGAGCTTCTCCTCCCTAAGGAAAAACATACGGTGAGCGATATAGAGATATATGCAAAGAGCATTATCGTTCAGTAATGTTTTGAAAGTTTGTATGGGAGTATAACTTGCATCCATTTTCTGTCTCCATTTGCTGTGATAAAGCCAAAATGTGGAGGGAAGAGAAACAACAGAGGTTATTTTGCATTGAATTGCAGTATATTTTATCATTTAAAATGTATCTGTCACCAAAAAAATACTGGACTGTGTGTAAACAAGCAGAACTGGTATTTTAAAGGCCTTTCTTTTTGAAAATGCTCATTTACATGAAAACATTGCATTACAAATTTTAATTGCATTAAAAATGCCAAGTATAAGCTGTGGTTCACAAGCTGTTGTGACCACAAAAAAATCCCAGCAGGGGAAAAACAATGGTAAATGCAATTAATAAAATGCAAGTATATTTAGTTGGGACAACAAGATTAACAGGTTTATACATTTAAAGGAGTGGAAACAACGCTTCCCGGCTGTGTGTCCAGTCAAATTCTGTGGAAATTTGGCTCAAATTCACCTGCTACTTGGTTGAAGCAGCCAAATTAGGACAATGCCAATAGGTACATGGCCTCATGCTTAAAAATCATGAACGAAACTAGGCAAAAGAAAATGTGACCCAGACTACATTAAAAATGTGTAGTGGATAAACACTATTTTCTGAGGAGAATCAAACCAATTAAAAACATTTAGAAACCAATAATAAAATAATTAATACATTTAAATATTTGACATAAATGACATTTTTGGGGGTTTTGTATGTTACAACAAAAATTGTAATTTGGTACTCTGTTGGGTCACTTGAATATGGAACACAGATAAAAATAGACATTTTTAAAGAAATGGTTCACCCATAAATTAAAATCTGCTGTTAATTTATTCACCCTCAGGCCATCCAAGATGTAGGTGACTTTTTTTCATCAGTAGAACAGTAAAGAAGATTTGTAGCTGAAACCGTGATCCAGTTACATTGACATTATATTGTAAATAATGTTCAGTTTCTTACACAGACCGCCCGGAGCCACGGGTATTCATTTTGTGTTCCTTGACATGCTTCTTTTTATTCTCAAATACGGGCATCCGCTGACTTGCATTTTATGAATCACTGAAGACCATGGTCTCAGCTAAAAATCTTCTTTACTGTTCTACTGAAAAAAATAAAACAAAAAAGCTCACCTATCTTGGATGGCCTGAGGGTGAGTAAATTAACAGCAGCTTTTCATTTTGGGGTGAACTATCCCTTTAAGTAAGTTTTCACATTTTTTTTCTAAAATTACGCATAAATCCACATCATAAGAAATATTTGGGTTATACTATGTGAAAATTATGTGTTCAAATGCATCTTAATGTATTTGGCATACTTACATATCTGGGCATACTTTCATCAGGAAAGGAAACTTGCACATTACCAAACACTTCCCGTAGAGGAAGTCTGCCTCCTACTGGACAAAATAAAATAAAAAAACCTGTTGTTTATGTTTGGAGAAATGAGAAAAGTAGATACTTAAGTATTAGATAACTGATTTGATTTGATCAGTAACCTGGTTCCCGGGCCCTGTACTCCTCTATTCTGCAGGCCAGCTGTTTGTCACATTTGTCTAGAATACAGTAAAGTTCATCCAGGTTGTCTTCCCCAAGCTTCTGTAGCTTTTCCATCTCAATCATAACATCTAGAAATGTCTGTATGATTCACATAAAATAGGTTTTGTAGTAACAGGTTAAAGTGCAAACCATAATAGTCACAGTCTTAATTAAATAATACAATTTACAAAGCTAGTCAGTGCAGTCAAGGTAGCAACTACATATTCCACTTTCACAATCATTTATTATTTGTATGTAATCTGCACTAACATTATTACTTCAGGGCTCAAAATATATAACTCACAGCAGACGTTCCTAGTTTTGCCCTGGGAAGTTCCACAAGAAACTTCACTGAGTGAAGGTTTTCTTCTGTCATGTCCTCAGATATACTAAATAGCATTTTTCTGTGATGAGAAGAGAGTCATTATGTCACAAGCATTGTGATATAAAATATTAACAGTACAGTAAGTACAATACAAGGAACCTTTTCTAAGAAAACGATGTGATATTGATAGCGTTGGCAACTACTGCTAGCACGTCAGTGTGTGCTTTATCAGCTTAAAAGGGGATTTTTGATCACGGTAATCTACATTTATCGTGTGTTTTCTTCATACCTGTAGGCTGAGACACCTTTGCTAGATGTGTCACGTAGTAGCAGATTTCTTTCCACATTATCTTTGGACATTTCCAGGATGCCAAGCAAGTCACGGCGTCCAATTGTGAGCAGAAGCTCGGGGACGAGTAACCCGTCATCAAGCAGTGCTTGCTCGTCCAGTCGTAGGAACAGTTCTTTGGCATCAGTCACAGTCTCCAAACGTTTCTTGGGAATTAGGTCCATACAGAGAAACTTCAGCTGGGCCACTTCACTACTTGTCAGGTTCTCATCAATCTTGTGAAACTTCTGAAGATCCATATTCTGTAACAATGTTAAACAAACACTCACTGAAAACAACTTAAACAACTAGAGAAAGCCATTACTTTGGCAACTGTCTAGTAACCATAAGTTCAGTAAAACATGTTACTACTTGCCCAACCCAATACGAAAAATATCCTTGTCCTGAGAACATGGCGTTAAGAACGTTCACGATATATTTCTAGAGTGTATTTATTGTTGACAAATAATTCAAAACACGATTACTTTGGAATTTTAGTTTACGACAGAATTGACAACTAGCATTGAATAAGAATTGAACTCAGCATACAAAACCACGAATTCAAACAGTTTTGATTCAAAAACACAGTTTTTGATATATAGCCTTGTGACAACCTTTCCATGTAACAACTAGGCCCGGTTTAACATATTTATTCACGTATTTTAAACTCGATAGTTTTTTTTTTAAAACTACTATTCTAGCCACTTGGGCCATTACACGGAATGTATAAAATGGATACAAGTATACTAAATATTTTAGATGTGTATCAAATCACACTTCAAGACTGTCATTGCTTTAAAAAGTTTGGTGTCAAGTACATTTTTGTTCAGCGAGTCAAATGCTACAATGTATCCGCGATGACAAACTTTTAACCGAACTAGGTTATCACGAACACAGTCATGAAAGTTAACTCGAACAATCAACTTAAATGATCAAAACTCATCTTACCTTTTATATTTACAACATCCAACTGAAATAAAATGGCAAACTGTCGTAGAACCCAAATCAAGAGAGTCTGAGCGACATGCTAAAGCTACTACGTTTCCAATGCTTTACTTTCAGTTTCAGCCTCTCAAGCCTTTCAATTTCAACAGGAAGTGACATGAGGACGTGTTCACAAATGTGTTATATATAATAATTGTGGGGGTTACCCTCGAGTTATCTTGAAGAAACAGTTTGGCTTTAAGAAAAACATAAATAAGAGTGTATATTTTTAAGTAGGCTATATTTTATGTGTATCGTTATGAACAGTGCTTCAGACACACACACAAAAAACATTTTCTAAAATAAAATAAAAAATGTTATATAAAAAGTCAAGGCTGTAATACTTATTTTGACTTGGTTTTAGGTATTGGAATTTATATGGACAAATATTCTGTGCAATATTTCTTTATCACTGCAAAGGTTTATAAATTGCTGTCTCTCAAATAAACAGCTGGTCATCCAGACGAACCAAATAATCTTACAGTACATACAAAAACAGAGCATAAAGCCATTATACCAAGGCACTATTAGAAGAAAACTTTTATTTTCAATCTCTGCTACATCAGACACTTGGTTAGTGTTTGTTATTCCTATGGAAAGTTTTGTGAGTCTTTACGGGACTTTCCTGGAGGACTTTGAGATGCAAAGGGTGCAAAGAAGTCATGAGCAAAGGAGAAGACATCTTGAGGTTTCCTCAACAGCAGGAATTGCAGGAAGTCTGCCAATAAAGCCTTTAGCTCAGGGTGTTGTCTGACGTAGGAGGAGTAGTCTGCTTTGAGTTCCTCCTGTGTCATGAACGAGTGGAAATGAGTCACAAATTTGCTTATTTGTCGAGTGACCTTTATCTTATGTGGTTCTTTGTTTGAAATTCATAAAAATTCAAAAAAAATAAAAAATTTGTTCCATGTAGAAATTATTGAGTCTTGAGTTTTTAATATGATCAATATATTTTCCAATATCCTTGAGTAATATATGACATAAATTAAAAGCTCATTAAAAGTAATAGACACCTTTCTGTCAAGAAACTTTGAGTAAAGCTCCATGTCTTCCTCCCAAATGAGTGGCTTCTTCTCAAACACAGGAATCTGGTCTTTCTCCACTGAAAATAAAAGCAAAAACTTTTTACTTTTACTTTATTTTTGACTGTAAAGATTGATTCCAGTCACAAAGGAGCGGGATGCAAAGTGATAAAGTCATCAAACCTCCATCAAGCAGGAGAGGCAAATGCAGGAGCTTCATAATTGCAGGTGAGCCCAACTGCACTCTGCTTGCTAGATGCCTAAGTGTAAAATATTTTAGGAAAAGTTAATGTTCAAAACTCTGAATATACATACATTTTTTCGTATAGGTGTTTGTTATTTACATTTAGTCATTTAGCAGACGCTTTTATCCAAAGCAACTTACAAATGAGGACAATAAAAGCAGTCAAAACTAACAAAAGAGCGACAATATATAAGTGCAAATGACAAGTCTCGGTTAGCCTAACGCAGTACACGTATAAGGTGTAATATCTATAAAGATATATATAGTATAGATATATTATAATATATTACACGACCACACACACAAAGAAAACAAGTAGATCAAAAGAAAAATAGAAAGCTAGTGTTTGTTTGTTTTTTGTTGTTTTAAAAAAATAAAAATAAATTAAAAAAGAAGATAAATATAGATAAATTAGAATTAAAATAGAATAGAAAGTGTCAAATAAAGGTGGAACAGATTTGTTTTTAGTCGTTTCTTGAAGATGGGGAAGGACTCAGTTGCTCTGATTGATTTGGGCAGGTCATTCCACCAGGAGGGAACAGTTAATGAAAATGTCTGTGAAAGTGATTTTGTGCCTCTTTGAGATGGCAAAGATATGCTTTATAATTTTCTGTTATAAAGCAATGAAACATCAAGTTATATATACCATATATGGCATATATGTTTGAAAGACGTTAATCAATCTACCATCAATCTACCGTCCATATTTACACAGTGTCTACACCAGACATGACCATTGTCACTTGCATTGCAACAGCTAGAGGTTGTCTTCACTGGAAGCAACAAAGCGACACTGTGAAACATTTGACCTTTGTGTCAGTATGTTATAAAAACAATGAGTCATTATTATACTGTCTTGAGATTTGTCACTTCCGTGAAGCCACTCGCTTCCAGTGTAGACACACTGTTATGAGAAACAGATAAGATAAGTTTTGCCTTCTAGCAAAAAAATGAAGAGAGTATTCTACCCATCAGGCAAGAAATAGCAATGCCAAGTTCCTGAAGAGTCCTTTGCAGAAGAGACAGTCCTTTCAATCCCAAAGATATCGACTAACTCTTCCCCAATCATCTGCTTCTTGCACCCAAGTGCTCTCTAAAACAAACAAGTGCATCAGTCACATGAAAGAACAATAAAAAGCATCTACTGTTCACATCGATTTTTAAATAACATCCAAGGGCTGAAATATAAGCAATTATCCCCCTGCACTTACATAAACTGACTTGGAAAGCACAGTATCTGCATCAAATGACTGGAATGTCATGTTTTCTGGAACAGTCTTCTGCCGAGCCAGTATACGCAGAATCATTAAGTTGGATGCTTCAGACACAAAACCCTTTAGAGAACTCAGTGGAAATGTGTGGGTTTGTGTCTTCACTCCCTAAATAATGAAAGATGTGACTTTCTCATTATTGACACAAACTGTCAGTAAAGTGTTCAATAATAATAAATTATTATGCATTTTATTTTATTAATAATTAATGACCTGAATTTCAATTAATGTGGAATACATGGTCAGACACTAATGTATGCATTAATGTGCATTTCATTTTTAGGCACAAATGGTAATAAATTTATTCAACACTTACCTCTTTCTCTGAGATGATTCGGTTTACCACTAGCTGATCATCCTGTTTAACAATACGTACTTTCCGGTCCACAGTCTGCTTTTCTAACTGGAATATTTACAGCACCTCAGATTTGGGTGGCTTTACATTGCAATTCTGATTAAGACATTCATTATTTCTATAGTATTAAACAGAATCTGACGGTTTACAAGTATTGATAAAAATGGAACCTACCCTATGCTTTATGTCAATAGAAAAGATACCTTTACAAATTCATGATGATTCTCTTCCAGTATCTCAAGATTTCTCGATATGTAGGCTGGTAAAATCACAAAGGAACAAATACAGGGTTTAACATTCTTTAAGAAATGACTGAGATGACACAGATGTCATTTGTGTTCTAACCAGCAAATTATAAAGAGAAAGAAATAGTCATTATATAATGTAAGCTGACCTATAATGGATGTACCACAAGGAATGTCATCAATCGTTCCATGACTGTTGGCATGGAGCAGATAACATAGCTCCTCATTGTAGCTCGCCTTGGTGACACTCACAGAGAAGTCTCCCAGCTCCCGGCCCGAATCTGACACAGTCACAAGTGAATCTGCGAACAAACACTGGTCCAAATCCTTGGGTGCTGCAAATGACAGCAGACGAGTAAAGTCCTAATTGGTATCATATATTGTTAGTCTTGACTGAGGATTCATTTACGGTGATTACCGCTTTAAGGATCTGAAAGGGCTTCTGAATAAACATTCAGCACATTTAATGTAAAGGCACATTTATGTAGTTGTCAGCGCTTTATCACAAATAAGTTATCATGGAAAATCAGCTGTTCCAATTACATATTAAATAGAAACAAAGTAATAGTACAATGCAACTTAATGAATGTGAGGGTAATTACAGTTTACACATTGGATGCCATTAACAGATGGTCCCTGACCCTAAAATAGCATTTTTGACAGGCAAGCTTTAGAAGTGACGCCACTTACTAAATCATAATCATGTATACTGACTTACCAATGCTGTAAATAAACTCCACTGCATTAACCGACGCTTTTAATTCTTCTGTTTCATTCTGTGTTGACTCAATGTCCTCCATGTGTGTCTTAGAAAGTCCAGACAAAACAAGAGACAATTACAACAATAGTTCAAAACATTGCATATATATTTATATTGCATGGATCTTTGAGATCGTAGCAGTTGAAGATTTATACTATGCGCGTCTTTTTTTCTTTTTAAGTTAGCTGGATTGTATACCGAGTTTCAACCGTTCAGTCTTCAGCAGATGTCAAACAAACATGAGCTACTTTGCTAATGCTTTTAAAAATATCTAAATAAACAATCAACAGACTTACTTTAAAATTACTTAAATATTACAGGAGATAGTACAAACTACTAACAGCGTCTACATTAAGCCTTTAACTCGTTTTTTTATACGGTCTAGATGTGTTTTTTGTTCACGTCTCAAACTTATTAGCATCTCTGGTTTCCTTAGTAACGCTGTTGTCAACATCTACCGTAAACCTTCTAGTAGTCGCGCAAAACTTTTCACAGGTATTCAATACAGACACATATTCGTTTATAATTCATAGGTTTATTATGACAAACCGTTCATAAATATCAGTGCTTATTGTACCCTAAGTATTCAAAACGGATTAAACGTCATTGTAAATGGGATTCACTGCACTGCATCTCCAAAACACAGAGTCAAGGGTGAGGAAAAACACCTGCTTTTTAGCATGCCAGGAAAGCTTGTTTTAAAAAAAAAAAAGAAAAAGGAAAGAACAGTTCAGACAATGCCTTTCAAAGTCTACTACATTCGTAAAGTTCAAATAAATCAAATAAATTGTTTTTGTATCCAAAATAATGCCCAGGTCTACTTAAATTTGTTCTTTCAGGGCACTGTTCAAATTCACATTAGTGCTTTTTTAATCCAGCACAGTAATAATACACACAGTACATGTTTAGCTTAGAATGGTTTCAGTGGTTGCGTCTTTCAAACGTCAGTGGACGAAAGCCTTATCGGTCCTTATAAATGTCCTTCCGTCTACGCAGTTCCTCTAGAACACGGGCGCGATATGACGTCCAGTCCTCGTCCTGCTTCTGCTGCAGACCCAGGGCCCGGTGGAGATCCTGGGAGTGGCTCCGCAGGAAGGGATTGTATTGCTTCTCCTCCGCTAGGGTGGATGGACACTGTATGAAGAGGAGAGAGAATGACTTTAAATCAAGCTTGGCTGGTAAGAATATTATTTAGAAGATTTAGAGTAATATTAGGCGTCTAGAGATGTAACAATTGTTTTGGAATTTTTCAATATTAGGACTTTTGTCCATAGAATTCTTGTCTTCCTTACTGTGCAAAGTCTCTGACCCCTCTGTTGCAGTACCCACAGCAACTTCTGCTTCTGTACAACATTGCAAGGCTCCACTTCAGCAGCAAACACCAGGTTATCTTTAGCATACTCATGTCCTGAAAAAAAAATACCTACTTTATTAACATAACCATGAAGCTTTTCCTTAGAAACACACCCAAATCTCAGTTTAAAAAAAACATAAAACCAAAAAAAGTTGTATACAAAAACTAAAAATGACAAAGACTTGTCACATTGCAATTAACCCTTGCAATTACCGCTGGGTTAAAACCACTTTTAATATAGGGTTAAAGGAATAGTCCACCCAAAAATGAAAAATCTGTCATTATTTACTCACCCTCATGTATGATTTTTCTTTTGCAGAACACAAAATATTTTTTTTTGGAAGAATGTTGGTAACTAAACAGTTTTGGTTCCCATTGACTTACGTTGTATGGATGAAAAACACAATGGAAGTCAATGGGAACCAAATTATTTGGTTATCAACATTATTCAAATTATCTTCTTTAGTGTTAAGCAGAAGAAAGAAAGTCATATGATGACAGAATTTTCCTTTTTGGGTGGACTTTTACCTTTTAAGCTATATTTTTACAATGCCGTGATAGAATGCCACAGAGAGTTTTTTGGGAACCAATCATAAATACATTAATAATGAATTAATACATTTTGTATAGTTGTCATGCATCGTGTTAGTTTCAGTGCCTGACGGAAACAGTTTCAAAATTTCCATCAAAAGTTTCAACTGAAGTCATGAAGAGACAAATACAATCCCATGGTGTTCTGTACTCGCTGATAAATGTCACTACTTGACTATCCAGGATTTATTACTATTCCAGAGTAAAGTATAAACAATGAGAAACATAAAACAAACACAGTAACTGGATAAAACTCTGGTTACAACTTAAAGTGTGAAAAGCCCATACAAAAAGTGTTTCCTTACCAGGCCAAAGCAGAGTATCATCGTTCAGCGATCCCACTGTATCCAGAGATGACAGCATAGTTGAGGCATTACCCTCAAACATTCTCCCTACAAGGGAAGGAAATGAGTCAGAGCTTTAAATAGAGTAAGCTGGATTTAAGAATGCTGAATTCTTGTTTGCAGTTTTGGCATGCCTTTCTGGGCATTGATACTGGATAAATAGTCATTTAAATTATTGTAATGTATATACACAATGTCAAACATTGCAGGCAGGTAACAATTACACTACAAATAAACAAAATTATATAATGACTTTTTAAGTGCACACTGAGATAACACAATGATTAATGCCGTACTCACCACATCCAGAGAGG
Organism: Sinocyclocheilus anophthalmus; assembly: GCA_018155175.1. NCBI lineage: Eukaryota > Metazoa > Chordata > Actinopteri > Cypriniformes > Cyprinidae > Sinocyclocheilus > Sinocyclocheilus anophthalmus. The sequence goes on along the minus strand of JADLZN010003902.1, from coordinate 58,539 downwards.
AATACCAGGTCCCCTGAAAACAAGCTGCTGGGGCCACCTATCGCTCGGCCATCAAGCAAGTAGATAATGTGACCCGCTGTGTGGCCAGGGGTATAGAAGGCCCTGAAGCGCAGCCGAGTTCCAAAATCTATTGTGTCTTTGTCTGAAAGGGGGCTAAACAATAAAGAAAATCAAATTAAGTGGTCTGTTTCATGCTCTTAAGTAATGCTTAATTGTTATATCATATACAGTAAGAATAGGTTTAGTTGAGTTTGAAAACATCCGACGTAATCTCTCAAACAAACACTTTTGCATTTTTAGACGTTCAAATGTTTTTATATTCTAACACATTTTGGATACATTTAAAGGAATAGTTCAGCCTAAAAGGAAATTGCTGTCTTCGTTCACTTATCCTTACTGTCGTTCTGAACCTTATGCATTATTCTGTGGAACACAAAAACGATATTTTTGAAAGATTTTATATGTTGTTTTGGCCTTCACTGCCTTTGACTGTATGGACAAAAACAGTTGAACCGTTCTTCAAAATATATTCTTTTGTGACCCCAGAATAAATAAAGTCATATAGGTTTGAAACGACATGTGGGTGGTAAATATAAATGACAGACTATTCATTTTTAGAACTATCCATTTTACAGTTAATGCTACATTCTTGCAGCAAAGATATTTAAGGTACTGACGGTGTAGTCCTGAATGTTTGTCCATGGGCGTTCCTACACTCGCCAGTACCTGTATAGCGTCTCTTTAGACCCCTGTCCCGCCCTCCACTGTGGCCCTGTTTGGAAAAAAGTGTATATAGAGTATAGTTTGAGTTAAGTTTTCTTCTGTTTTCCAATTCACCTAAAATGAAAATTCTATCATTATTTACTTTCAAGCCAACAAGACTTCGTTCATCAAGATATTTTTTTATATTATTTCATAATTTTTGTCCATCCATTGAAAGTCAATGCAACCAACTTTTTCAAGCTTTAAAAAGTGCATCAAGACATATTTAAAGTGATCCTTAAGAACTGAGCAGTTTAAGCCAAATATTCCAGAATGAATGTGCACTGGTCGATGTCCATGCAAGGGATAATCAACGGCTAGCCGTGCATTAAAGGATTAATGACCTCCCTCTCCTCTCTCCCTCTCTCCCCTCTCGCCCTCTCTCCCTCTCAAATCCATCTCTCCTCTCTCGCATCCCTCTCTCTCTCTCTCTGTGTGCGAGTGATGCTTGTTGGTTAGTGTGCATCAACTAAAGCAGCGCATTACTATAGAATGGTGATTAAACTGACTTGGAACTACCTGTGCATTAAACGGTTTTACTGCATACCTGCCAGCCAATCAGAATCCAGCATTCAGACAGACCATGGAATAAATGTAAATAAATGTCTAAATGACATTTTTCTCCATCATGTCTCATTGATATGGATTTTAAAATGCCTTTTTGTACTTTTTAAAGTCTGCCAATTTTGGTTGTGTGGACTTTCAATAGATGGCAAAATGGGAGAGAAGAAAAAAAATTTGTGTTCCGAAGATGAACATAAGTCTAATGGGTTTGTAACAACATGGAAATTGTAAATGATGACAGAATTTTCATTTCTGGGTAACTAACTAACACTTTAAAGGTAGTTAAATGCCTCATATGTCTTAGAACTGGTTCAATGTGATCTTACAAAGCTAAAAGGGCCTTCATACTAAATATAACTCACCAGTCTTAGAATTCTCACACAAACAAATCAGTCTTAACCATCTGTATGTAACATAGTTACTGATTAAACTAAAAGATTGTCATAGTTGCTGCTAATACATTCATTGTGAAACTTCCAAGTTGTAGAGATTTTTTGGTATTTTTTAAATGTGGTCTTACCAGTGCTTGTGTGTGCAGAGAACAGCTTGTAATGCCACCCCCTCTTCCTCTAGGCATGCCTGTGTGGGTGTAAAGACAGACCATGAAATGAGATAAAACAAAACCGGGGTTCTGGGTAATGTCATACGTAAGATAAGACTTGACTATACATCACACATGCCCAGTAATGCATCTCTTCATGTATATGAAGGATCCTAGATATTTTAAAAATGACTACCCTAACCTTAACACTAACTGATTACAACATTACCCAGATCACAGCTGTTCCTAATAAAAAAAATCTATACTTTTGCACTTACACGAATGAAAACTGGAATCTTTCAATTATATTGCCAGATTTCCAATAAAAATAACTGATTATTATTCCATCTTAATTCTGGTAAACCATGCGAGGAAGAACAAGCACTTTCCACTAAACCACATGGGTTTGGCAATTTCACTACAGTAAGACACATAATCCAGCAAACTATTTCTGAAACCACTGCACAGTTGTTTTGAATCCAACCTGAACAGGCTGAGGGTCAGCGGGATCAACCACAACAGCCATATTTGATGCCGTGTCAATGACCACATAGCTGTAATTGTCTGATAAGATGGGCACTGGTATGATCTTGATGCCTGTTGAAAGTAATAGAGTCTGACTTTAGTTATTGATAATCAACTGTTGAGTGTAAGATGGAAAAGGTGTTTCTGCTCACCGTTTATTATAGTAGGCTGAGTTCTGGAGTGGCCGGCAGGGTACCTCTCCCGTGCTTTCCTCATCTGCCTCTTATGAAATATGTACCCGAGTTTGGTCCGTGTATATAGAGAATACCTGCAAGTGGTTTTAAAGAGGACACCTGGGTGTTTTATGCCATTGTGTATGTCCCGCTATGAAATTGTTCCCCCATGGCATTGCAATAATAACTATTGTAACTATGATATTTGGGTAGACAGGCTGTAGATTCAATCTAAATAATAAATTAAATTTTTATTCCAACTACTAATAGTTTCTAAATGTTTAGGCTATTGTTTTTCATAAGAAATACTCACGTTTAGTTTAGAGAAACCTAACTTCCTTAATCTAACCATGGCGTTGACGAGCCCCAACACCGAATATTACATTTAATCTGTACATTTTCATTAGGGACATACATCATCATTGACAGTTATTAAATGACAAATCAGTGCCCTTCTTCAAAGTAAACATTTGCTACGTCTACACAGGTAAAACATGTATATTTTTCAATAACACGTACAAAACGGTTCATGTAAACATCATACACGGAAACGTTAGGTGAGGATAAAAACCAGTAGCTATTGTATCAGGACAGACAAGCCACTTACGCTATCCAAAACAGTGGTTTCTCTGTGCGAGCCATCAGTTTAGCGATCGGGCTGTTTTTCCAAGCACTTATTCTGGCGCATTTAAAAACACGACAGATGTAGAACCCTCCACATACTGAAGCAAAACAAAGTAACGTTACCGGTAAATACACTGTCCAGTCCGGAAGCGCCATGATGACGCAATTAGACAGCACAACAACGATTGGTCAGAAGTAACAATCACCGTAAAGACTCGTCTTTTCTTTTTTTTCATGCATTATCAGGTGCATTGTTTGTAACATTCTTGAGAAGTGGGACAAAACAGGGTGCAAAATTGAAAAAATAAAACCTTGTACTCACACAAATGAAACTAAATATATATTTCTTATATGTACTAAGCTACTGAGCTATGCTTTGATACAACCTCCCAACTTTTCTCTTTTTTAACAAAATGTGCTTTTTTAGCTTTGACTGTGTCATATAATTTCAACTTTATCTTTAACAGCATTCAAGATGTTTTTAACATTTCAAAACACATTCTGGTGTTAGCAGACAGATTACACTTTCACTTGTGACCAACAATTCCACAACAAATATTAAATATCATAATGAAATATTATCAAAATATTCAACTGACGGAGGTGACATGTGACGGTGGTGATGAAAACCTGAATTTGTAGTAATTTTAACTATCAAATACATTGATTCAGTCAATTACTGTATTAAAACAAACATTGAGTATGTTATTGTTTATAAAGCTTTCATTCAAGAGTCACATTGAAGTATTTTGATATATCATTGGAACACAAAATCTTATGGTGGTGACATCTGACGGTGTTGACAAATTTCTTTCACAAAACCGATGGAGTTCATGTAGTAGCCATTTGATTTTTTTCTGTTGATGCTAGATGCTAATGGAACCTGCTTCAGGAGAATAAAATTATCTAAATATTTCCAATAATTTCCTCAGAAATTGGAAGATGGTGTTGACATATCATGGCTGTGACAAAGGAAATATTAACATTAGGATAAAATATTCTAAAACTAAAACTTAGCACAGCCTGTCTGACACTGATGTACTCTGCAGATGTGAACTGTGGCAAGGGGGTCCTTTAGAGTGACAGCTGCCCCTTATATTCCCTGATTTTATTACATTTTATTGAATGTCTGACGGTTTTGACAAAAAGTGGGGACGCAACTTTAATATCTTATGAAACATGCATGTGTCATTTAAAAAAACAACCTTGCTTTGATAGTATTAAGTGTTGCTTTTGATAAAACAAGCTCTTTTTCATCATTAAAAAAACATTTTTATCTATTTTATTGCATATATGGCAAGCCGTTTTAACATTTAATCTGTAAGGCGTACTAGTATCTATTTTCATGGTACTAGTATCTATTTTTTTTAGATACTAGTATCTTTTCCATTAAGTACTAGTACTTATTCATTAGGTACTAGTGCTTATTCTTTAGCTACTAGTGCTTATTCTTTAGGTACTAGTGTCTTTTGTAAAGTTACTAGTACTTATTCATTAGATACTAGTACTTATTCATTAGATACTAGTACTTATTCCAATAGTGACTAGTATTTAATTATACTCTTCTTGTTAAGAAAAAATAGAACTAGTACTTATTTTTTAGTTACTAGTAACTTTTTAGACCAGAGATATCCTGAACTTAATAGATACTAGTACTTTATAAATGAGCATTTCTGCCTGGTATGGTAATCGTATGTTGAATATTAATGAGCCGGCACATATAGGAGAGAGATTAGACAGGAAACAGAAACAAGAAGATGGATGTACTTTTTTGAGGAAACCACATAGAAAAGAAACAATTATTTGTACACAAGCACATAGAAAACACATTTTTGTCAGTTTTGTAAACACTGTAATTTCGTAAACATAGTAGCCTAATGTGTTTGTTGGTCATCGAGTGACCTCTAGTGGCAGGATGGAGATAAAACACCAATTTTATTGTCTGTTACTTTCCAATTTTTCCTCCAGTAAAAACAATAAATATCATACCAGGGCTGTATGTTAACTTTTTTTGCATATAGCACTGGTGCTACAGACATTTAATGTTTTTACATTAATATTCTGTACAGGTCACACTGATGCTGCAGACACTGAATGTTTTTCATTAATGTTCTGTACAGGGCACACTGGTGCTGCAGGCACTGAATGTTTTACATTAATGTTCTGTACAGGGCACACTGATGCTGCAGACAGTGAATGTTTTTACATTAATGCTCTGTACAGGTCACACTGATGCTGCAGACAGTGAATGTTTTTACATTAATGCTCTGTACAGGTCACACTGGTGCTGCAGACAGTGAATGTTTTTTAATTAATGCTCTGTACAGATCACACTGATGCTGCTGACAGTGAATGTTTTTACATTAATGTTCTGTACAGGTCACACTGATGCTGCTGACAGTGAATGTTTTTACATTAATGCTCTGTACAGGTCACACTGATGCTGCAGACAGTGAATGTTTTTACATTAATGTTCTGTACAGGTCACACTGGTGCTGCAGACAGTGAATGTTTTTACATTAATGCTTTGTACAGGTCACACTGATGCTGCAGACAATGATTGTTTTTACATTAATGCTCTGTACAGGTCACACTGATGCTGCAGACAGTGAATGTGTTTACATTAATGCTCTGTACAGGTCACACTGATGCTGCAGACAGTGAATGTTTTTACATTAATGTTCTGTACAGGTCACACTGATGCTGCAGACACTGAATGTTTTTACATTAATATTCTGTACAGGTCACACTGGTGCTACAGACATTTAATGTTTTTACATTAATGTTCTGTACAGTTCACACTGATGCTGCAGACAGTGAATGCTTTTACATTAATGCTCTGTACAGGTCACACTGATGCTGCAGACAGTGAATGTTTTTACATTAAAGCTCTGTACAGGTCACACTGGTGCTGCAGACACTGAATGTTTTACATTAATGTTCTGTACAGGTCACACTGACGCTGCAGACACTGAATGTTTTTACATTAATGCTCTGTACAGGGCACACAGACGCTGCAGACACCGAATGTTTTTACATTAATGCTCTGTACACGTCACACTGATGCTGCAGACAGTGAATGCTTTTACATTAATGCTCTGTACAGGTCACACTGGTGTTGCAGACAGTGAATGTTTTTACATTAATGTTCTGTACAGGTCACTGATGCTGCAGACACTGAATGTTTTTACGTTAATGTTCTGTACAGGTCACACTGATGCTGCTGACTGAATGTTTTTACATTAATGCTCTGTACAGGTCACACTGATGCTGCAGACAGTGAATGTTTTTACATTAATGCTCTGTACAGGTCACACTGATGCTGCAGACAGTGAATGTTTTTACATTAATGTTCTGTACAGGTCATACTGATGCTGCAGACAGTGAATGTTTTTACATTAATGCTCTGTACAGGTCACACTGACGCTGCAGACACTGAATGTTTTTACATTAAAGCTCTGTACAGGTCACACTGGTGCTGCAGACACTGAATGTTTTTACATTAATGCTCTGTACAGGTCACACTGATGCTGCAGACAGTGAATGTTTTTTAATTAATGCTCTGTACAGGTCACACTGGTGCTGCAGACATTGAATGTTTTTACATTAATGTTCTGTACAGGGCACACAAAATCTAAACCTTATGGTTTTCAGACAAACATTTTCTTTATTTGGAAAAAAAGGCCAAAAATTATTAATAAATTTAAAAAGAAACAACAGGTTTGCTGTACTTGTAGGGCCGCACAATTTGGCCAAATATGTTGTTTTTAATATATCAATAAAACTATAATGATTATGGTTATTATTTCTAAATAAAGACATTACACACAATAAGGAATATTATTTTTGTAATAACACTAATTCACTATAATATACAAAACGGAGTATTTAATAATAAATACAATAATAAATATAGCTGCAAGAAAGAAAGAAAGAAAAAAACGTAAAGATTTGCAAATGTTTACCTCAATGTTTCGTAATTATTTTGCAGTTTTTAACTCCATTAGGGTTTGTGAGGCAATAATGACTACCTCAATTAATGAGTGGTTTCCTTTTTCATTCTACTCGTGTCGCAGAACGCCACAAGTGAGACTCAACTGATGTGCTGTGCCAGAAATTCGCTTTTCGCTGTAATGTAGCCTAGTACTGAATAACATGCATATAATGTTTTACTTGATGAAACTGAAGAAAATAACAATGACTGCAACAACATAATGGTTTTATCTGTGCCCTAGAGGTACTCATGTTTATTAATATCGTTTAAATGATATATCGCCCGAGGGGGGTGCGGCGCGTCCTCACTAGTTCTTAATGATTTGAAGAGTATCTCCAAATGAACAAGGAGAAGTATTATTTTTGTTTTTGATATCATCTTTTATTTCTGACTAGTACTTATTGCAAAGTGACTAGTATCTCTTTAAAATATTACTATAGGCATTCATTAATACTAGTAACTTATTTTTTGTTGGATACTGTATTATGTCATTGAATACTAAGTACCTATTTAATAGATACTATTAATATTCATTAGGTACTAGACTGTATTTATTAGACACTAGTAGCTTTGTAATACTACTAGTAGCTTCTTACTTACTAGTCAGACGCTTTTTTCCTTGTCTTATGTTTGACTAGTCAAATGGCTACAGTATAGTTGATTAACAAATGTACTTAGTAACATAAAAAATTATAACTAGTAACCATTTCGAAGAAGTACTAGTATCTAATAAATGTGTTACTAGTATCTTTGAATAGTCTAGATCTATTTAATAGTTAGCTAGTATCTAATAGAGTACTAGTTTCTAATAAGTAAGCACTAGTACATAATGAATAAGTACTAGTATCTAATAAATAAGTACTAGTATCTAAAAAATAACTACTAGTATATAATGGACAAGTACTAGTATCTAATAATAAGTACTAGTACCTGATGAATAAGTACTAGTGTCTATTTAATAGGTACTAGTATCTAATGAATGAGTAATAGCTTCTAATAAATAAGCACTAGTACATAATAAGTACTAGTATCTAATAAAAAGTACTAGTATCTAATGGAAGACATACTATCAAACTAAATAGTTTTATATCCATACGATCCCCAAGAATTCAATGCAAATTTTTTTTTTTTACTAGTACCATTAATAGTTACTAGTCCCACTATTGAATAAGTACTAGTATCTAATGAATAAGTACTAGTATCTAATGAATAAGTACTAGTATCTAATCAATAAGTACTAGTATCTAATGAATAAGTACTAGTATCTAATCAATAAGTACTAGTACCTAATGAATAAGTACTAGTATCTAATGAATAATACTAGCACCTAATAAATACGTACTAGTATCTAATGAATAAGTACTAGTACCTAAAGAATAAGCACTAGTACCTAAAGAATAAGCACTAGTAGATAAAGAATAAGCACTAGTACCTAATGAATAAGTACTAGTACTTAATGGAAAAGATACTAGTTTCTAAAAAAATAGGTACTAGTACCATGAAAATAGATACTAGTACGGCTTACAGATTAAATGTTACAACGGCTTTCCAAAAATAGCAGTTACCCTTGCTGGACCTGTTTTGTCCCACTTCTCAAGAATGACTGAGCTATTATTGGGTAATAACATTTTCATTGACAATTTTTTTTTTGCACATATCATATTGTATTGCACATTGCATGTATGTTTTACACAGTTTCTGTTTTACTTTTTTTTTTTTTTTCATACCTTTACATGGGCTGTTTCTTTCTATATTAGACGATAAGACTGTCACATTCAACCACAGTGTTAGGCTTGTTCCTTGAGTATGAGGTGTTATTCGTGCCTTTTCTAAGGCTTAGCAGGAAAAGGAGCAGTCTTCTGAAGGATGTCTGAACTAGGTGCATCACAAGACGTCTGATACATACGTCGTCTCCATGTACATCGTCTTAAACACCAGCACATTAATGTTCATTTTGCTTGGATGCTACAAAAAGTACGGAAACACTAAGAGGCTATGCATGATTTCTGCATGAACGATATTTCTTTCTTGTTTCCTTGTCATCTCGACATAAAAGTGCAATTTTAACAGAAATAAAGTTGCATTTATATTAGACATTTATTAGACATTCGATCTTCAACATCAAATGAGGTGGAGAACAAAGTCGTTCTGAGCAAACATGCTTAGGTTCTTGAATTTATAATATTTGGGACGCTAATCAGCCATTTTAATTGAAAGATGATGGCTGTAATATTAATGTTGTCCACTAGATGAAGCCACATAATAAGGAATCTTTTAAATCTAATATTTTTCGATAGGTTTCCATCCTTATGAGTTGAAACAAGCGCGTTGATCTACTTCATTTGCATAACTATGAGAGCAGGGGCGTAGCCATCATTTCAGAAGTGAGGGGGACAGAAATGTTTATATATATATATATATATGAGAGTACATAGGAAAAAAAATCTTTTAAATGTATATTTATCATTACATTTTTAACTTTTATAGACCTCAAAACATCTAGACAGGATTAAATACAACCCCAAATCAGAAAAAGTTTTTTAAAATGCAATAACATTTTTGTAAAGGCAATAAAATCAGAAATCTTATCTTATAATAAAATCTTAATTCTATGTCATCTTATTATTGACTAAAAGTGCAAATAAAGATTTTCAATGGTTCACTGACTCAAAAAATAAACTGTAATTCGTAATTTACGCAAATTGGGACAGAGGCACGTTTAACACGGTGTCACATCAACTGTCCTTTTAATTACAATGTTTAATTGTTTGTAAATCGAGGAAACTAATTGTTAAAGTTTTGCAAGCAAAATTTTTGCCCAATCTCGCTTTATACAAGACTTCAGCTGCTCATCAGTCTGTGGTCATCATTGCCTGATTGTCCTTTTCACGATGAGCCATGCATGTTCAATAGGAGACAGATCTGGACTGATCTAGCACATTCACTCTGTGTCTACGAAACCATGCTGTTGTAGCACATGCAGAATGAGACCTGGCATTGTCTTGATTTAATAACCATGGACTTCCCATGAAAGAGACGTCATCTTGATGGCAGTATATGTTTCTGTGCAATGCCAATATAATGCCTCTATGTCAATGGCACCCTCACACATGCCAGAAACCCATGCCGTTTGCTCTGATAAACCCCCATACAATGACAAATGTTTGCTTTTGCATCTGTCGCTGGTGAAAGTCTGGATGGTCCTGGCTTTGGACGGAGAACGCGACATCCAGTTTTCCCAGTGGACTCATCTGACCACAGCACACATTTCCACCTGTACTTTGCGCTCTGGAGATGGCCTTGCCCAGAGAACCCGTGGCATCACTACATAGAACTGATGTATAGCTTTCTGAAGAGCCAAACTTGATACCCTCACCTATTACCAATTTACCATGCTTATAGACTGTTTCAAACAGTATTTGGATATTCTATAACCCTTTCACTTTTATTTTGCCTCTCTCCCAACTTTTTTTTGGAGTGTGTTGCAACCATCAAAATCAACATTTGTTTATATTTACAAAACATATTTAAGTTGGTCTGTGAAAACTTTGGAAATCTTTTTTTTATACTATTTTTGTCAATTAAATAAATGTTAAAGCAAATTAACAAACCACAGATTCTTAATTTCCTTGCAAAACGTTTACAAAACTTCCAAACTTTTTTTTTCTTCATGATTTGGGGTTGTATATTGCTGTCCATTTAAAACGAAGATACAATTTTATTTGCTTTTTGTAGATAATATACAGGTATTATAATATTTATATAAAGACACACTTATTTACTGTTTAATCCCTTTAAAGAAAAAGACCAATTACCCCCATTTACCAATTAGAAATATAGGGGTTCTTACAAAAAAAGAGGACCATCACATCAAGATGTACTTTTGATTGAAGAGAACTGAAGAGAGCGCTTACAGAGGTAAAATAAACATCTGTTATTAAATGATTAAACATTTATCTGAAACATCACATGTTGTTCTTGTTGTGATTTTAATTCATGTTAGAATATTTAATAACTATTAAAAAAAGTGTCTATTTTGTATTTTTTTAAGTCATCAAAATAATTGGATCATAATATGAAAGTGTACTTTGATTTTTATTCTTAGCATTTTTTTCATTGATTTAGTTTTCACAAAACCCAAAACTTATGATTCAGTGAGTTATGATGGCTTTAAGAGCTTTAAGACCACTTCCCACAATATAAAATAAAGCAGTGGCAATTTTTCATTCTTAGCTTTATTCCATGAGCAAGCAGAGTATGAACAGTGCCTTGACATTTGAAAACAGCAAAATACTGAGTCAACATAAATTAAAATGGGAAAAAAGATACCAGAAAATAAATAGATAAACAACTAAACGGACAGAGAGGTTGTAAATTTTTTTTTATAAATATATTATATTGTAATGTGGGGTTTGGGTTTGGGTTTTGTTTCATGTTCATGTTTTCATGTCTTTTATTTTGGAGTTTAGTCATGGTCCTTGTTCTGTCATGTTATTCCCTTGTCTCTGTGTTATGTTCTGATTGGTTCTTTGGTTCATGTGTCATGTTCTGATTGGATGTCCTAGTCATGTGTCTTGTTTCCTTATTGGTTGGTTCCTGTCATGTGACCCTTATTGTTTGCTATAAGTAGCCATCATGTTGCTTTTGTGCTTTGTTGTGTATTGAATATATTTATACTGTTGTCGGTGAGTCTAGTCTGTTTATGTTAAGTCTAGTCAGTTCAAGTCAAGTCTTCGGTTGTTTGGATTATGTTTAGATCACTTTGTTTAAATAAATCTGCACTTGGATTCATCACTACGCTCGCCTACAGTGGACTATCATTACAGATATGTATTATAAATATTACTAGTGTTGATATTTTTTGTCAAATTCAGTGAAATGAGCCATTGTGCTTATCATAAGGAAGCCAAAAATCATATCTTTGAGACATGAAAAAGTCTTGCATAATAGGAAGAGTCTCAGAATAACTTTTTCCCGCAGAAGAAAGAAATCATACAGGTTTTGGAAGACATGAATATGCGTAAATGATTACTCGGTGTATGATTACTTGGTTTTGAAGTTTCTGGATTTGTGAAAAACTATCCCTTTAAGTAAAATAAACATCTAAATATACTTAAGATATTACTTATTATATTACTGGATTATAAATAAACGTGTTCATCTTTAATTTTTATTACTGTCTGATGCAGCGATGTACTTTTTAACGACGTTGGTGTCACGCCTCTCAAAAGTTTTTGAACAGTAAGATTTTTAATGCTTTTTAAAGAAGTCTCCTCTGCTCAACAAAGCTGCATTTATTTAATTAAAAATACAGTAAAACAGTAACATTGTGAAATAATATTACAATTCAAAACAATTGTTTTCTATTTGAATATATTTTTAAAATGTCTTTTATTTCCTTTCATTTCAAGCTGAATTTTTTAGCATCATCACTCCAGTCAATGATCCCTTCAAAATCAATAATCATTATAATATGCTGATTTGCTGCTAAAAAAAAACAAAACAAAAAAAACTTATTTTTTATTATATTGAAAACAGCTGATAGAATTTTTCAGATTATGATGAACAGCATTTGTTTGAAATAGAAATCTTTTTGTAACATTATGAATGTCTTCATCATCACTTTTGATCAATTTAAAGCATCCTTGCTAAAAGTATTAATTTCTAAATCCCCCCCCCCCCCCCCCCCCCCAAAAAAAGCTTTGAATGTATAGTGTATACAATATAGTGTTAATGTTACACAAGCTTTTTATTCAGATAAATGCTGTTCTTCTGAACTTTTTATTTATCAAAGAAACCTGAAAAAATCTACTCATTTGTTTTCAACATTGATAATAAGAAATTTTTTGAGCAACAAATCAGCTATTAAAATGATTTCTGAAGGATCATGTGACACTGAAGACTGTAGTAATGATGCTGAAAATGCAGCTTTTTTGATCACAGGAATAAATGACATTTTATATATATTTAAATAGAAAGCGTTGTGTAGTGCATGTTTGGTGAGAAAAGACTAATAAAAAAAAACAAAAAATTACTGTTCAAAAACTTTTGACTGGTATGTATGTATCACACTCATATCACATCTAGTTGTTTTGGATAATAATAAAACGTCAGGTCCGACAATATCGTGTTTTTTTTTATCTAGATTTATTCGCATTGGCCCATGGAAACCTCTATGAACCCACTTGACTTGACTTGGCCAAACAAATCGCTGGGGACGAATTTACGTTTTATTAAAAACTGTTTACGTATCTCCACGCATTGCGCTCGCACAACATTTCGATCGGTTAGATGTCACTCGTTGCGATCCCTAACAAGCACATTCCGATTCAGCTACCTCCCTCCTGTACGGGAGACGAAACCTGCAAAAACAATAATAAATAATAAATTTGTGCATAAAATACCCCGTATTCTGTTTAAATACATAATATTATACCTGTTTATGAAAGTAGGCAAAGAGCAAAATGGGTTTTTGTGCAGAGGGGGAAAAAAAGTGGAACTACATTCAGGAATAAATGAGTGATCAAAGGAAAATAGTTAGTTTAGCATTTCCTTAAACATTTTCATTTGCCCACCAATTTATATTATTTAATTGCCTACTTTCATCACATGTATAATTATTTATTTATATATTTAAACAAGAATATGTGTATTTATAGACACATTTATTTATTTATCTGTGTATTTATTTATTGTTTTTGCAGGTTTCGCCCTCCATACTCCTGCCTGGCTCGTGGCCAACTCACATGGGTCACTCACCGCCGAGCAGCCTGTTCTGATAATCTGCTGTGAAAACGTGGAAAGCCGACGAGAGAATTGGAGTGAAGCACATCTCTTTATATAGGAGGTGAGCCAAATACTTCATCTCCTTCTAATATCGCTTGTGATTGGATGGTTTACCGCTGTCTATACATGATTGCTCCTGTCCCGCATTATGGTCCTTGGCCGCTTAGTGCGTCGGCCCTCCAAGGAGGTATGCCCGATTACCAATCCAGCCCTGCTTCTCACACGTAAAAAATCATGACGGTCTCCTTCGGCAGGTAATCCGTGGCACGATCCACTCGCCATACATTTTGTAGGTCTCCCTCATCTATCTAAGAATACAAATATGCAGCCTGGGTGTGTCTAGATCACCACCACACCTCGACAGACATCGTCATGTGTTTTTTGGTGAAGCGTTACGTAAAGAGAGCAGACAGACAATACTGTATTAGATGTCGTTTTAACTTCAGCAAAGCATAACTGTACTGGTATAACCGCTATCTTGTGGCTTATTTATGAAGGTATTTTTGGTGCAAAACAGCTGAGTGAGCGTGACAGCGGAATTTGTATTTGTAGAGAATAGCCACACATGTGTATCAGTAAATCTGAAGTCACAGACAAAAGTTGCAAACTTGTAGATATTTTTTTCTCTCCCACAAGCACAACACAACAGTTACACCTTCTTGAATCCTTCACTGCAGGTGCACAAATCCTAGTCTACGAATCACAAATCAAGAAACTCGTACGCTCACATGTTTTGCTACTATTGCTGCAGTGAATATGGTGCAAAACACATTCACACACCTGCATCAAAAAATGTGAAGTCACAGACGAATTTTGTACATCCGCAAATCAGTTTGTGAATTCTTGCAATGAGATTTGCACGCTTGTAGAATGTTTTCTTACATATATATTTTTTTCTTGGGTGCTTTTTCTAGCACAAACACAAGTGCATAACTACAACGGCGTGAATCTGCTGCTATACGAGTCTCAAACACTGTTTTTCGCTTGCAAATGACAAGTTTCACGCTCTCTCCCTTTTGCACCACATATCTGCGTAAAAAATGGTGCAAAAGTGATTTGTGCATCTGTAGAGGCAACGGCGGGCACTGTTCAGAGAGCAGAGAATTTCAGCCAATCAGAAGAGCTCATTTGGGCGCCGAAACACGCTCCCTAGTTTTAGCCACAACCCCGAAAAATCGCGAGCTGCGAGCATCTTGACAGCGACAAGTATCAAAAAAGGTACGTGTTTTTTTCTTTCTTTCTTTTTTTCTGAAATCTTTTGTTTATAGCTTAAATATAGCTACGTTCTTAGTTAGGTTAGCAAGTCTTATTTCACGAAAGGTAAGCTAACTTTAGCCTACCTGCACTGTTAAGTTTGCTATTCAGTCGTCTCGTATTAAATTACACTGTCTAATATCGATTTATGCCTTGTATTCTGTTATGCTTTACCTTATAGAAAAATGACAGATCAGGGTGCATCTTCGCAGGTGAGTAAAACCAAGGGTACCATGTTTTTTTTTCTTTGGTGAATAGTAATTTTTTTTGGGATACTATAGTAAACTAAAGGTAATTTACAGCAGGCAATCTAGAGTAGGTAATTAATTAGCAGGGATGGGCAAACTTGGTCTTGGAAGCCGGCCACTATCCTGCAGAGTTTATAAAACTGATATCTCACTCCCATATGCAGTGTCCCACTAAGTCATGCTTACTGACCTGCAACAGAGGCTTAACCACATGGAAACATTTGCTTCCTCCCAAAACTAAGCTGAAGTTTAGTAAGTGAGTGATAATGAATTCCAGTATTTTAATTTAATTTAATGCAAAACTGATTAATTATTACAGCCCAGTCATGTTTCTTTTGATAATTGTTTATTGACTTAGTCTGAGTGTAGACACTCAGCAATTGAAATTACATGGTTTAGGACTTAGATATATTCAGAGATAGTTGAGAGTGTTTTATTTGTAAACAAGCTGTGTCACAAAATTTACAGACTTCCATTTTCTAAATACGTCTAATTTAATTGTAACCCTGATTTCTCTCAAAATGAACAGAACACAAACGTTGAGTCAGCAGTTCGAGTGCTTATGAACTGCATAAGAAATGAAAGGGAAAGACCTCACACACCTCAACACACCTCTGCTCAGCCTACTGCTACAGGGCCTACCAACAGCAGACCTGTTAGACCAGCCACAGTGCAGCAGGAGATGCAAAGGTAAGTGATTGTTACAGTAGGACTGCTTGATTTTTGGCAAAAATTATAACCACGATTATTGTAGTCTAAATGTAGGTCACGGTTCTTTAATACAATTACTCATTGACTTCATAAACATTCCAGTATTGGCTCATAAAAAATAAGAATAGAATGTGCTATGTTGAATTATCTTTATTTAAAATAATAAAAAATACTCAATAACAGGTTTTCCATAACAGGTCAACATTGTTGTATAATCATTTAAAAAATTGTCCTTTGATATTTAGATTTTCACTAATAAATAACTGTCTATGCTTCATTCAAGATGCTTCCCATCAATGTATTCTGGAGGCAAAAGGAAAAGGAAGTCAGCAGATATTCCACGTGTATCGGTGATTAAGTTTATGGAAATGCACTTCTGTCTGCAACCTGAAAATACAGACAAAACCCCTAAGGATGAGGCAGTGCTCTTGCAAGCAGGTCTTGGAAGGAGGACCATAAATCTTGCAGATAATGTGGATCACGCAGAGGTTAGACTTAAAGATAAATCAAAAATAGACTCTAAAGACATAGAGGTTTTTCAGCAAACATTTCAAATCATGTTGTGTGTCTGCCATACTGCTACTCAATTTTTGACATCTTTAGTAAGCTAGTAAAGGTGTAATGGTACACCTAATTTTATCTAATAATAATAATACATTGGGTCCTGTTGATAATTGTTACCTTTAATATTGTAGTAATATGCAAGTAAGGGCAACCTACATAGTTTACAATATTTGTATCCTTAAGAAAATTATATTTAATATATATTTAATTTTATTTATTATTAATTATAATTTAATTTATTTTTTAAAAAGAGGCACAATTTGTTCCATAAACCACTGTTAAAAAAATATCAATTTCACTTGTAGTTTTCTTCCTCCTATGGTACAGAATATGTACCGCACTGTGACTTCAAAGTACGTACTGAGGTACATACTGAACCATCATTGTTGTGTACGGTTACACCCCTATAAGGTAGCAGTCAAATGTTAGTGATTGGTTTTTATTTTAATGTCTTAAAATTGTTTTGAGTATGCTACATGAATTAAGCCATGGTTTACATTTTAAGTGATATCATTGTCTGTCTGTCTGATCCTTACAAGTCACCATATATCTTGTCTGCTTTATCACTGCTCTGCCTGTCACTGGTGTCTTGACATTTTGTGTAGTGATATTTGTAACAGCTGGACGGATTCCCCATCTCCTTACAGCATAAATGACTGAAAGGCTGGTTGTTGGAGTTATTTTGTATCCATTTATTTTATTGATTAGTTCTGTCAGACTTTGTCCAAACGTATAATCAGGTGATTTGATGATAGGCTACCAAATAAGAATGCATAACCATAAGGCTACAGTGACAAATTAATAAATGGCTGAAAATAAGATAAAAAATATGAGAAAAAAAGGTTTGAAAAAAGCTACAAGGGTTTTGGTATGGACTTACATTACCTAAAACAGACACACACTAATACCTGTTGTACTTTTCTCTAAATTCGGAAAGAATTGGTCTATGTTGGGTGTTTTCCATACTAAACCGAAGTACCTCAAATCAATCTTGCAGTCAGGATTCACATCAGTTAGATTATTTCAAATATCATAACAAATTTTATGGCAGGTTTGTGCAGATCAGACCGACTAACATCATCATCTGATAAATGGCCCAGTCATCACTGAGCTATTTCACATAATCTAACACATAAAAACACCTGCCATAAAGATACTAAATCCTGACCATATGCTGGTGATGCTATTGATTATATGCTAACTGATTGCACAGTTGTTTTGATTGACTGAAAAATGGTGGAACAACTGGAGTTATGTCACATACACCACATGACTATCTCTTCTTTCCAAGTATCAATATTGCTGTCAACCATGTATGTCCGGCATATTAACTGGACCATAATGTTTTCTACCATCTGAAGCTGAGGATCTTAAAAATTAAATTTCACAATGACAGCAGTGCAATTTTATTACAGATAAGCCGAGTACTGCTGGAAGAATTTCCAAAAATGAGAGACTTGCGTGGTGGTTGGCTCCTGAAAAAAGCTTCAGGTGAGATTTTTTTCTTAATTATCGAAAGTATCAAGAGCTGTTAAGTATCTAGTCCTGTAATATATATATAATAATCATAAAACATTTGTTTGTGTTAAATGAAAATAATGTATGGTGGTATGTTATGTTGAGTATTCAAAGCAGGGATGGGGAACGTTGATCCTGGAGGGCCACTGTCCTGCAGAGTTTAGCTCCAACCCTGAAAAAAAAAGAAATTACATACCTGTTATCCTGAGACCCGATTAGCTGTTAGAGTGGGTTTGCTTTAGGGCTTGGAGCTAAACTCTGCAGGACAGCAGCCCTCCAGGATCAATGTTACCCACCCCTGATTCAAATGAATAAAAAGTCATTTGAACTAGCTAATACAATGTTTTATGTTTTCAAAGGTGGCAGTGGACAAAGAAAGACCACTCCATTGCCCCAGGGCACTGAAGGGTACACAGCAAAAATTCTTAGGTCTTCATCAAACAATGGAAAAAATGTTATATACATTGTCCCTCTTCAAGAAAAAATAGATACTACCCCACTGCCATATGATGCTCCAGAGTTTGAAAGAATGCCAAAAAACGCATGCATGACATGTGGCAAGTTGGTTCCTCTGCCCCTGATCCAGTTTCATATTGAGTCCTGTGGAGATAATGTAAGTTGTCTTCTAAATTTGTTGTCTTATAAAATTTATATAAAAACACTTTCATGCCCGTAGTTATGATTTGATGGAATTCTTGTAGTGTAATTCAATGTTCAGTTGACATGTTATTATTATAAAGGCTGTGTATAAAGGCTGTCTGCTGTGTTTTCTATTCAAAGAAAGATGAATCTGAAGAGGAAGCAGACCAGACAGCAGAACAGGATCCAGATCTTATGTGTGTGGTAAGCAATCAATGATGTTTCAGGATACTCTGACTGATATCACAGACATCAGTACTTTTAATTCTTTAGCTCATACCACTGTAGTATTTTCAGGTTCAGGTTTGTTTATTTATGTACCTCTTTATAACCACTTGGCCCTTAGGAATCCTGTCCAATTTGTGGAAAGCAGTTTCCTGCAGAGATTGTTGCCTACCATGCAAGTTCATGTGGGGAAAGGTATCCTAAGCATGGATAAAAAATAACAGTAGTGCCAGTGCTGTGAGATCATTCAAGTAAATTGATTAGTTTGAAGTTTCGTTCTAAAAAGATTTTTAATTTTAACATCCAGATTTAAAACAACTCTTATTGCACACATTGGCAGACTACTTTAAATAGAAATTCTAGATAAAATTTGTGAATCATGAAATTCATGGAAAAAAAATCTAATTTTTTCATAACTATAAAATAAATTGTGAAGTTACTAAAATAAGCCTAATCTTTAATTTCTGGAGTACAATTTTTTAGCAAAATAATTCATAATGCCAGTCATAATGCTTCCAAATTTCAATTCAAATGCTTGAGTGGCAGCTGGTAGTTTAGCTCCATACAGACTGTAATCAGTTGTCACACTTCACAATGCCATGTAGACATTATAAATGAGTATAAGTGTAATTTTGCTTGCTATAGTGTGTTCATGTATGTTTATGTTAAGTTTTGCAGAGATTATCTCCACGTCTTCACTGCATGACTCCGAAAGTGTGCAAATGGTCTCTGAAGGCAGCACTAGTGCCTCATTTTTCTCTGTCGACTCAACACTTCACACAGGACCTAGCACATCAGCTACCCTTCCAAGTTCAACAGAGGATATCCCATTAGGGTCCAAACCTGTACAAATTGATGATCTGGGTTAGCGTTGATTCATTAATTTGGTAAAAATAAGTTTACTCAATATAACTGCCACTGCCACAATTTCAAATCTGCACTGTAGAAATCGCAAAATGTTTGAGTCAGCTTGTCCACATTTCGTATATACTCGTAATAGTTGACTAGTGCACATGGCCTATATGGACAAGTGTGGACAATGTAGCCATGTGGACTGTGTTGTTAAGTGTATGAGTTTGTGTGTTCATGGAGACTTTATTGACTCGAGTTCATTGAGTGTGCACGGAAGGCAGATCATGCTGATTCAGACATCTTGGTGTAGGTAGGACTTTAAACTTTTGGTATAGGAAGGACTTTAAACAAATTTTCTGTTTTCATCTCCAGCATGGAAGAGCATTGTGAGTCCAGAACTAGCAGCAGATCACTACAGAAGACAGTGCCTGCAAAGCAAAGAAGATGAGCCGACCCTGAAAATTAAAATAGATATCAGAGAAGATGTAGAGGAGCAAGAGGGCACAATCTTCAACTTTTACAAGGCTCCCAACATCGACTGGGCCAGACCATTCCAAGCTAAACTACAGGGTACTGTAATGTAGGGATGAACACCTTACACTGTGTCTACACCAGACAGGAATGGCGCGGTGTGACAAAATACAATAGAACTTTTTGTACAATATTGTAGTGCATTCATTTGACTTTGTGTGCTTGTAATTTCTTGTTTTTCAGGAGATTTGGCTATTGGGGATGGCGTTAATCGACACTTTTTAAGTATGGTAATGCACAGATTGCAGCATGGTTTCACTGTTGATTTTGGTAAGTCCACTGCACCAATCTGCTGTCTGAACACAGACATAAATATAAGTGAATAATTTAGACAAAAATAAGTCATCAAATATTTTATTACATTTAGAAGCACATTAGGTTTCTTTTAATAATTTCACCTCAGAGCAAATCCAAATATTACATTGCTTTTTTATGTTTACAGACAACTTTAAACTGTACCCTAAGGGACTGTCAAATAAAATGAAAAATCCAACTGTCAAATTCAAACTTAAAATCTATGGTTCGATTATTTCCCTGTAGGAAATGCATCCAGCACTTTGCTCTTTGAGGGCCAACCTGACCACTTAATCCCTTCCACCTCCCAAGTGTTGGCGCAGAATGAAATGTTTACCATGGCAGGGAGAATGATAGGCCATTCTTTCCTTCATGGCGGCCCTCGTCTGACAGGACTTAGCCCAGCGGTTCTTCATGTGCTGTTAGGTGGAACACCCCAGACAGCCACCATCACCCTTGACGATGTGGCAGATATAGACATCAAGGAGACCATAAGACCGGTATGTACCAGGAAGTGCAATGGAATCCTACATGTTTTATTTTAACAAAATTAATGGAACAATCTATGGAATCTTAAATGACACCAGCATATTTAGGACTGAACAGGGTTCCTATGCAGTTTGGATCACATTCATTTCCAGGTCAGGATAAGTGTGGGAAAAAAGAAAACAGAGCCAAAAATAATTATTCTTTATCAATTTCTAAAAATACAAATTTACTTTAATTACTAAAAATAAATTTATCATAAAAGCAGTGTGTTTTGTTGGCAAAAGTTTAGTGATCATTTTGTGTATGTCAGACACAACTGAATCAATTCAAGGCACACATTACACAAAATTGTTTTAGTCTATTTTGAACCACTCAGACTGTACTTTACTTTTTTGGTGATTGTGCAACATCAGACCATATTTACAGTACCAAACTGATGTATCAGAGCTGAAGTGAGTGAGTTGATGTGTAGCCAAGTATGGTAACCCATAATCTGAATTTATGCTCTACATTTCACCCATCCAAATGCACACACACGAGTGAGTAGTGAACACACACCTGGAGCAGTCGGCAGCCATTTTTAGCTGCGGTGCCCGGGAAGCAGTTGGGGGTTCGTTGTCAAGGGCACTTCAGTCGTGGTATTGAGGGTGGAAGTGAGTGCTGGCCACCACTCCCCCCACTTACAATCCCTGCTGGTACCAAGACTCAAACCTGTGATCTTTGGGTTACAAGTCAGACTCACTAACCATTAGGCCACAAATGCATATATGTAAAGTACGTAAAGTGTATTAAGTGTTTTAGGTCTTCTAAGTTTCTTCTCATATAAGTGCATGTAATCACTTTGAAAAAACCAAAGGAGGAAAAAAAAGAGAAAATATTTATGACTGTTCTATATATACCAGATATAATGCGGAAAATAATGCTGTAAGAACCATATATGTTAAATATGGTCTGGAAAATGTACAGAGTGGTTTGGAAATTTGATTATGGAAATGTATGTAATGTATTTTGAAAAGGAAAATGTGTAGAAACCCTGGTCTTGGTTACAACACAAACTCAAAATGTAAGTGCCACATTATGAATTAAACCTACACTTTTTCCCATAAAAACCTAATAATATAAATTGAGTGAATATGCTTTAAAAGGTTAATAATTCAAACACAGTCCACCAGGTATGAATACAAATACCTTCAAATTAAAGCTTGACTAGTCTCTTGTACCGAGAATGACATATGTGACCCTGAAGCACAAAACCAGTCATAAGGGTCAATTTTTCATATAAGAAATAAGCTTGCCATTGATGTATGGTTTGTTAGGATAGGACAATATTTGGCCGAGATACAACTATTTGAAAATCTGGAATCTGAGGGTGCAAAAAAATCTAAATATTGAGAAAATCATCTTTAAAGTTGTCCAAATGAAGTTCTTAGCAATGCATATTACCTAATCAAAAATTAAGTTTTACTATATTTAGAGTAAAAAATGTACAAAATACCTTAATGGAACATGATCTGTACTTAATATCCTAATGATTTTTGGCATAAAAGAAAAATCAATAATTTTGACCCATACAATGTATTGTTGGCTATTGCTACAAATATACCCCAGCGACTTAACACTGCTTTTGTGCTGCAGGGTCACATATATGCTGCATTTCATAAGCTAAAACTAAAGTTGTCACTGAAAATAATTCAGACTGCACTGTATTTAGATGTGGTGTATACAATTTAGATGTAATTGTGATCTCATCTTCATTTAAAAGCTTTATGAACATGAAGAATCCAAAAACCAATGCAGTGGACTCACTGAGGATCAGAGGGCAGCTGTAAATGATTTGGCACTGGCATGGGATCTCCCTGTATTAATGGAAGCTAACAGGACTTGGCTTCTTCATAATCTGCTTCAACATGCAGTAAGCCCAATGTTCCAGCACTAAAAAATATATGTAGGATTGGGACATTTGGGTGGGTATTTCTCCTACCTAACAGAGGACATTTCATATTTTAGACATGCTTTTTTCCTTTCTATTCTTCTGATATTTTAAGGTGCTTGGAAGAAACTCGCGCCAGCTGAAGCAGTTTAAGCAGGGATTGAAAGATTAATTGATTTTGCCCCTTTTGGAATCTCGACCTGAGACAGTGGCATCAGTTTTTCCCCGTCAGTCAATGACTGAATGCAGTGCTGAGGTATTTCACTTTTTTTTCAGTCTTATTTAAAAAGTGCCATCTGACAATTTTAAACTTTATGTATCTTGGTATCAATGAATAATTGTTTGTTATTGTGACAGTCAGAAATGCAAATAAATGCACTACACATACACTAAGCCACAAAAGAATGAAACTTGCAAGTGGTGATAGAATGTGTCTAGTCATGAAAATCCTGTTTTCTTAATTAGGTTGTTCTAGACCACATCAAATGGCCTGAGGAAGTAGGGTTGGAGGATGATGACGATAGCGGGTACTCAATTGACTCCAAATGCAGAATTATGGGGTACTTGCGCCAGTTTATAAGAACAGGTAAATTGTATACTGATATTCTTTTCCCTTTGTAATGTCCATTTAGTGGTTTCCATTGATTTTGTAAAGGCACCTTATTGAGGACCTTAATATCAATATCAAGATACTGAGCAGAGAATGTATTTAACTGACATGAATGTCTTGTTCTACCTGAAGTCACATCAGTATACTGTATATACTCATTTATACAAACATGTCAGACAGAAAAAGAAATTCACTATAGGCTTTTAACCTTAACTGTCTTGTAAACTAGCTAAATGTTTTACTGTAACATGTAGGGTAAGACCGTTATCTCAGTTTTCATTCCTTTAAGAATCCTTGTTTTGTGATTTTGGCTCTTTATATTTTCAGTGTCCCAAGAGCAGCTGAAACAGCTTGTTAAATTTTGGGTTGGATGGGAGATACCCATGGCTAGCATGAAAGTGGAGGTGGTTCGAGCGGAATATCCCACTTCATCCACATGCTTCCGCACCCTTCGCTTACCTGGTTACTACAACAGTTTCAGAGAATTTAGTGTTCATTTAGACAACTACATTGCCACAAATGACAGTGGATTTGGATTGTTGTAGAAAGTGGAAAGCTCTGAATTCACAAGTTATTTAGTTTTCTATTGAATTGTAACTTAATAATTAAAAGATTCTAAACATTGTTGAATATCTAAGCATTCATCAGTTATTCATTGTTCCCAGATGTTAAAATGTTGGCTTTTATTGAAATGGTTTAGAGTTGTACTTGACATTTGAACTAATGTATTTACAATAAACATGATTAAAAACAAACATGAAGTTGTGTTTGTGTTTGCATGGATAATTAGAGTTCATACTGATAACTCTACACATAGCCAATGCTGTGCATATAGTCCACTGCAGCTAAATATCTATCTACTCCCATGCATGTTGAGTGTCCCATTGGGTCCACAGCAGCACTAAGTCCAGCTAGGTCATCAGGTCTCAAAGGGCAGTCAGTCTCAGGGACATGGACACCACAGTTGGGATCACAGGATATAAGACCGCTACTTTCCCAATCAATCAAAAGGGTCTGCAAATCCTGTAAGATAAGTAATCATTAATTTTCCTGCCACAAATGCATGCTTTTTCAACTATAATTCACAAATATTTACCTCAACACTGTTTTCTTCGGAGTTGTGCTATAGACCCATGTGCCACAGTTGATTAGGAGTGTGATTTCTCTCAGTTGAAAGTGGGTGATTGTCCCAGCCATCTCTGAATAAATCAAGCTGGGCTTGCAGGCGGGGAATAAAGACATGATGGCAGCAGAAGAGATGAACACTACTGGACAGGTCAAGTAGACCATCCCCCTCCAGCTGGTGCAGCACACTGTAATAACGCCTGTGACTGCTGTAACAGCATCTCGCCGAGACGTTCTATTCTGTTAAAGCAAGCAAATTCCGCATTTTAGAATACTCCGGGCCCATAAACAGGGATCTCCAGCTGATAATAATTGTGCTGCCAAACCGTAAAAAATAATGGAATTCGTTGAAATACTGTTAGCTGTTAAATTTAAGCAGACAATTAGATGATACCAATTTATCTCAACCAGTTACCAAGCAATGCTTCATTTTATTCAGTCTGTAGTGTAAAATGGTTGCATTACATTACAGCCAACACTTCACAAAACAACAAAATATGGTCAGATCAAAGTGTCAAATAAATTTTTTGGTCCCAAATCAATTTTACTGGTAGTCCACTGTATCCAGCATTTTTGGGTATAATATGTCACATTTAACTTTTTTTTTTGCTATCCTCACTTACATAAATTTACTATAGTGTCCTGCACCCACTAGTAGAAAAATATCAAAAATTGTATCTGGTCTCTGTATAATTTTTGGTTTGACTGTATATAGTTTGCAATATAATAGTATTGTTTTTATCAATTAAGGGCAAAAATAATACTTGTGTTGTAATTAAGAGGAAAGAGGATGTTAATCCTCACTTTTGTTTTGATAGGTTTATGCTATATATAATGTCCCCACAAAGATGCCAATATCTAAAAATTATTGTCCTTGTGGGATCATTTTTTGGCCCCCATGACGAAACAAGCTTATAAATCATACAGAAAGTTATTTGAAAATCTAAAAATGCAGAAAGTTTTGTGTGTTTATAGCTTAAATATAGGTTTGAAGGTGGGTAGGTTTAGGTGTCTGGATAGAAATGTTGTCTCATTAGAAAAACAATTACATCTATGGAATGTCAGGCGGCTTAAACGGTAAACCCTAACATGTGTGTGTCTTCAGGGTTACCTCTGATTATGTACACTTTTCCCTGCAATGAAGCTGTTTCTCCCAGATCCTCGGATGGAAAACATAAGGTGGGCCACATCAACGTTTTCCACCCCATGGTCACCACGAACCCTTGAGAAGTAAATGTGGCAAAATTCAAGACTGCATAACTTTTTACAATTCACTTAAAGGGGTGGTTCATTGCGATTTAAATTTTTTAACGTTAGTTAGTGTGTAATGTTAATGTTTGAGCATAAAAAATATCTGCAAAATTACAAAGCTCAAAGTCCAATTCAAATGGAGATATTTTACCCACACTACTAGGTTCTCCCCGTTTAATGCCTACAAAAATGGCTAGTAGGGACTACAACACGTTACTTCCCGGGTTCATGATGTAACAAACCCAGATAAACCCAGTCCTCGGGAAAAGGCAGCAAAGGGGACGGGGCCATGCTGCGCTGCTTTAGAGAAGAGGAAGAGAAAACTAGAGGTGCACGTAATAATCTGTTCATATATGAATCGTGATTCTTTCTTCTAACGATTCTAATGGATTCACTTTTCAAAATCAGTGTTCTAAAGCAGTGGTTCTCAATACTGTTCCTCACGTTTCCCTGCTCTGCACACGCTCTGCATCTCTCTCTCTCTGTCTCATTCAGCTCCAACAATGAACTGTTCCTTTTATACACTTATTTTCACATAGCTATGAGAAGCATTAAACATGGACGCGCGTGCAGTTGCCGTACTGTATTAAAGCTTTAATCATGATAAAACCGTATATTAAAGCTAACACGCAGTAGCATTTACAAATAACCGCGTATCTAAAAGTATGAGACAACAAAAAAAAAAAACATAGGCTTGTTAGAAAAACACTCTCTCGCTGTCTTTACGAATGGGTTTTAGATGCCTCGCCCCTCCTTTTCTTCTCTCCTTCTCTCACTCGTTCCCTATACAGCATTCTCTCTCTGAATCACCCCTCCTCTATCTGTTTCTCTCTCTCTCTCTTGTATTATGTTTAAATATCTCTTACTCATATTCGAGGTAAGCATGCGCACATGTATGCATTAGCTTTTCTTGGTTCAAATGCCCAATATGAGATGAATCTAGGACTCAAGGGTAAAGGGGTTCGTGGCGTAACTTTGAGGCGAGTCAGCATCCTTCTCGCCAAAAAGTTCTATTCCTAATATTTCCAGTTTTTGCGGTACATGTGCCATTTTAATATAACAATGGTTCTTGCCAAAGTCCTATGTCATTCTATTCCTCAGTGTTAAGAGGGTGAAAAAACTCCCTCGACATTGCCGATATAATGCTCTTTATTTGCCATTAATCAATGAAGTACTTGAGAATACATTTGAATTGTGTGTTTTCTTGCTGTCCCGCACGGCTATACACTTTAAGGGACTTGAGAAGATTTCACGGTGCAAAGAAGAATCGAGGGACCATAATGTTTTTTTTATTTCACATAGGCCTACCAGTAAAAGCCGTGCTTGCACAGGTTCTGCGCGATACTCTTCACTAATATCCTCTGCATCTCAATCAGGCTCAAAAATTGATAGCGGATTAAACGACCCTTGATTTACATACACCGGAGCACATGCCGCTGGGAAGAGTTCGGGACGTTCAGTACGCGCACTAGATGCGTTTAGCCAATCAACACAATCTTGGTCCTGCTAACCATCGAAGCCCCTCGCCCTATTTCTTCTGGGGAGGCTTCATAAAAGAAGGACTGAGCTCGTGTTTCTCATTGAGAAGGTACAAGCACAGTGGAGGATAAGGTAATTAGTGAAAAATAATGCGTTGTTTTTTAAAAAACAAGCTAAATATGTTATACTGCACCCCATAAACACAATCAATTCTAGAACAAAAACACTGAACCCCCCTTTTAAAATAATGACTTTAAGCTTATATAAAGGCCTTTAGACAAAGGACAATCAGAGTGGCATGGGTAGGGTTAAATACTGTGAATAACATGAACTGTTACAGAGTCACCTTTGTGGTACACCATATCTCTGCACAGTCTTCACGAAGAAGGCCAGTAGTGTAGCCTTTGTTGGTTATTGCAACACTCAAGATATTATCTACAGGAATAAGTCGCTCAGTACAAATACTGCCCTCTCAATGTACTTGAGCGCTATTTTCACCACTTAATATATCATTAATATAACTTATATATAAAAATGTCTCGTGTGTTGCTGTCTTTAAGATACTGTTAATGGAGCGCGTCTAAGGTGTACTCAACTTGATTGGTTCAAGTGTATTACAAGTGTAACTAAATACATTTCTTAATACAGAGTATGTTAAAAGCACATTTAGTTCATATTCATGGTGTCTCAAAATAGCAGTTGAGTACACATAGATGTTCTTAAGATTATCTTAAGTACTAAAGAATAATTTTAGTATATTAAGTAAAAGTAGTGCTTGAAAATAGAGCACTTTAAGTTCATTATGGAAGTGCTCTTTTTTCACTGGAGAGAACAACATACACAAAAACAAACATTTAAATGTTCTATTTTAAATTTAGGTAAATATGATAACATTAATTACTTTGAGCTATAACGGCATTCCTTAGTAATAACCAAGGTTTGATACTAAAATACTGATTTTCAGCATTAACAAATAACTACTCTTTAAGTAATTGTTGTGCTACTGTTAAAAGATATACTGTCAAATAAAATGCCTTTATCAAATGTTTATCCCTACCTTCCTGGAGAATCCATCAATTCCGCCGAATATTACCATATTGAACCTTAAATGAGAAAGGGAAAAATGTGTATCATTTATCACCAATTTTAACATTGTGAACAAGCCCATGCAACAGATTTGTTTGTCAAACACGATCAACCTTATAAGTTTGTGGTTTGTGTCGATATGCATCAGTGATCTGGGTACTGGGACAGAGTATGTCCTGCGTACCACACACCGCAACTCTGATATTCTTGATACAATTCCTGCAGTGTCGACTCTGTGCATTGATGCACGAACCCTCTGCCACTGCACTCGATGTCCCTGTGCCCGCAGCAGTCCCAACATCATTCGGTACCCAGCATGTGGGTTGCTGGTGTGAATGTCTGACACCAGGGCATCAAGTTCATCATCAGTCAAGTCACTGTACAGATCTCTCACAGAGAATCCCCAATCATTCATACGTCTCTGCAGAGTCCACCTAGAAATCCCTACAAAATGTGCAATGCACTTCACAGACAGGCCCATATTAAGAAGTTCATACACATATTCCTGGGAAACTACAACTGTGGGGCGGCCACTATTTCCCCTCTCCAGTGAAACTGTTATACATGTTTCCTTGCCATTTTGCCCAGAGACAAGGCGATGCACCTCAGTAAGGGCATCATAGACTGCTTGAGGGATCTGAAGCTGGTTTGATAGTGTGCTGAGTACAACAAGCTCTTGTGAGCATATAAACTCCAAATAATCTAAGTCCAGAGGGGCACGATCAAGGCAACTTGATAGTCTGATGTAGAGCCTGTCCAGTAAATGACTGATTAGCATTTCCTAGAGGGAACAAAAAAATATTTTGTTACAAAACTAGTTTGAACAAATTATTTTAACATCTCAACAATGCTGGCTGCCTAAATTATACACTCAGACTAAGTCAATAAACAATTATCAAAAGAAACATGACTGGGCTGTAATAATTAATCAGTTTTGCATTAAATTAAATTAAAATACTGGAATTCATTATCACTCACTTACTAAACTTCAGCTTAGTTTTGGGAGGAAGCAAATGTTTCCATGTGGTTAAGCCTCTGTTGCAGGTCAGTAAGCATGACTTAGTGGGACACTGCATATGGGAGTGAGATATCAGTTTTATAAACTCTGCAGGATAGTGGCCGGCTTCCAAGACCAAGTTTGCCCATCCCTGCTAATTAATTACCTACTCTAGATTGCCTGCTGTAAATTACCTTTAGTTTACTATAGTATTCCAAAAAAAATTACTATTCACCAAAGAAAAAAAAACATGGTACCCTTGGTTTTACTCACCTGCGAAGATGCACCCTGATCTGTCATTTTTCTATAAGGTAAAGCATAACAGAATACAAGGAATAAATCGATATTAGACAGTGTAATTTAATACGAGACGACTGAATAGCAAACTTAACAGTGCAGGTAGGCTAAAGTTAGCTTACCTTTCGTGTAAATAACCTTGCAACCTAACTAAAACTGGAGCTATATTTAAGCTATAAAAAAATGATTTCAGAAAGAAAAAATAGCCATGTACCTTTTTTGATACTTGTCGCTGTCAAGATGCTCGCAGCTCGCTATTTTTCGGTGTTGTGGCTAAAACTAGGGGGCGTGTTTCGGCGCCCAAATGAGCTCTTCTGATTGGCTGAAATTCTCTGCTCTCTGAACAGTGCGCGCCGTTGCCTCTACAGATGCACAAATCACTTTTGCACCATTTATCACACAGTTAGGCGGTGCAAAAGGGAGAGAGCGTGAAACTTGTCATTTGCAAGCGAAAAACAGTGTTTGAGACTCGTATAGCAGCAGATTCACGCCGTTGTAGTTATGCACTTGTGTTTGTGCTAGAAAAAGCATCCAAGAAAAAAAAATATATGTAAGAAAACATTCAAAAAGCGTGCAACTCTCATTGCAAGAATTCACATACTGATTTGCAAATGTACAAAATTCGTCCGTGACTTCACATTTCTTGATGCAGGTGTGTGAATGTGTTTTGAACCATATTCACTGCAGCAATAGTAGCAAAAAATGTGAACGTATGAGTTTCTTAATTTGTGATTCGTAGAATAGGATTTGTGCACCTGCAATAAAGGATTCGAGAAGGTGTAACTGTTGTGTTGTGTTTGTGGGAGAGAAAAAAAAATCTACAAGTTTGCAACTTTTGTCTGTGACTTCAGATTTACTGATACACATGTGTGGCTATTCTCTACAGCTACAAATGCTGCTGTAACGGACACTCAGTTGTTTTGCACCAAAAATACCTTCATACTTATTTGTTCTATGAATGATGTTTTAGTTGCACGCAATATGTTTCAGGCTGACTCCACCTGCTGGCTTGTAAGCATCTCGAGCACATTATTACACGGCACATCATCGACTGACTGCTGGCTGTACACTAGTTGAACTGACACTGAAGAAGGTGGGTCAGTGCGTCAACTCACGAGTTTTTATTTAAAAAGGCTCAGTTTGAAGGATTATATTACCAGATATTTCTTTCTCAAAGCTTCAACATCGATTGGGTTTGGTTTTCTGGATTTCAGACAGCGCGTGGTAAGATTGTTACTGTTTTATTTTACCATCACGTGCTCTTGTCATGCATAAGGTACTGTTCAACAGCTTTTTACAACGATTGATTAATTTATACGTGAAATATCTAGTACCTGTTATTTTGACGGAAACTGTGGTAAATGTTTGCGAAGGGGGAATGAGGCCAAAATATTTGTGAACATGTTCAACAGCTGTAGAATACAGTTGTGAATTTTAGCCTGTATTTAACTGGCTTCTAGTCTATGTTTCAAGGTGATGTAAGAATGGAGGATTATGGTAGTAAGATCACACTTTTGTAAAATGCCCTCCTGCCCCATTAGAGATGGAATATCTAGCAGTTTGTAACAGTGTTACACAACAATCTCAAGTACTAGGGTGGACCAGTAAGGAAATAAGTGTCATTTATTTTCCACTAAATATAAAAGATTACTTAGCAGAGAACATGTGTGGCAGGCTTGCTTGAGTCATGCTGGCAGTGTTGAACTCCTAAAGAAAGGAGACATTCTTTTCCAGTTTGGCTTGAATTACACAGCACCCTCCATGTTTTTGTAAACATTGTAATCGGCCTACATACCATAGAGGTGCATAAATGAGAAAGTACTTGCATGTGCTTGGTCTGAAAGTAAAAAGTGACATTAAACCTGCTTTTATATTGTTCATGAAGTTTGTCACATATCCTGGAAAATGTTGGTTCATGTAGTAACAGCGTATGACTCAGTTTAGTTGCTCTCTAAAGTTAATTTGACAGCCACTCCTTCCTGGTCTTGAAATGCAGAAACGCCTTTTCTCAGGATACTTTCATAAAATGACAATCTGATTCACTTTCAATTGGGCTGCATGAGATTTTCCTTAGCAGATGTGAGTCACATGTGCATGTTAACCTCACTGTGTGGTCCTGCATGAGCTGCTTTACCTCTGTTTGACAACAGGAAGTAATGTCTTAAAGGGATAGTTCACCCAAAAATGAACTTTTGATGTTTATCCGCTTTATCCAAGATGTAGGTGACTTTGTTTCTTCAGTAGAACACAAACGAAGATTTTTAACTCAAACAGTTGCAGTCTGTCAGTCATATAATAGAGGTGAATGGGAATCACAGCTTTGAGAGTCAAAAACACATACCCACAAACTAAACCAAATTAAACCCTGCGGCTCGTGACGATACACTGATGTGTAAAGACATGAAACGATTGGTCTGTGCAAGAAACTGAACAGTATTTATATCGTTTTTTTACCTCTGATTTACTGCAAGGTCCGAACTGTCCTGAGTGCGTTTGCGTCATCTTCTTGCTTTATGGCAGATCGCAGACTTAAAAGTGCATTACCACCACCTATCTCCCAAATGGACCATTGACACTCCTAATTGAGATTGTAGATAGTGTCAATGGTTCATTTGAGAGATAGGTGGTGGTAATGCACTTATAAATCTGCGATCTGCCATAAAGACGTGTTCCGTTTCTTGCTCAGACCACTCGTTCAACGTCTTTACACATCTATGTATCGTCACGAGCCGCAGGGTTTTATTTGGTTTTGTTTGTGTATGTTTTTCTTTACTCTCAAAGCCGTGATTCCCATTCCCTTCCATTATATGACTGACAGACAACGGTTTGAGTTAAGAATCTTCGTTTGTGTCTACTGAAGAAACAAAGTCCCTACATCTTGGATGCCCTGGGGGTAAAAAGATAAACATCAAATTTTAATTTTTGAGTGAACTATCCCTTTAAAAATTAAGTGTCTAAGCATGCCAAGAAAAAAAAGTATAAATTTCAAATTTCAAAATCGCATTCCTAACTGAGGCATAGTAAACGTAGCCTGAGGAAAAACCAGGTGTATTCACACCACTCAACTGTAAGACACTTTCATGGCTGTGCTTGTTGTTGTTTCCCAGGAAACTGTTTAAAGTGTGGTTAGTGCGTTTTTGCGTGTGATCCGTACTGTGAGAGGAAAATGGCAAACATATATTTGAAGCTTTTTTTTTTTTTTTTTTTTTTTTGTGTTTTTTTTAGGTTTTTGGGGGGTTTTTTTTTTTTTTTTTTTGTTTGTTGTGGGTATTTCATCAGCGTTTTTTTTCAGAAAGTTGTACTCGCAGATTCAAAACATTGTAAGTTCATATCTTTCATGAATGTCATTGTTAAGATTAAAATGGAAAGAAACCTTTCAAAGTGTAAACGTGCAGTCACCGAGTGAATTTATGTCCACTTATCTGTTGTTTGCATCTGTACCTCTCAAACCTCTAGCCACATCATAGATCTTGATGGGAAGAGGCAGGAAGGATATTCTAAGTTTAGTGCTCTTGCAGACATGTTGTCCTTAATTAAGATTTTACATTTCCGTCTGAATTGTTTTCAAAATGAAACTTGTCAGTGCTGAACTTCTCACACTTGCTGTGCTATATTAATGATGTTATCTGCTATTTTTATCCATTTCATTAACTAAATTATAGAGCTATAATTTTAGAACAATTCTAAAGAACCAGTAACATACACATCAAGATAGCGAAGGTATTACAAAAACAATAATAGTACTGTTGATCTTAATATTACAAGAATAATCACACATGGCCTTTAGTCTATATAAGAACTACTTGTGTTTTTCATAAAGATACAGTAGGTGTTTTTATATTTCTTTAACATCATTGATATTTATAACATAACTATAGTATATAGTATTTCACGAGTTTGTGTGCCCATATAATCTTAGCATTAGTGGTAAACAGATTTGGTTTGATATCTGCAATGGAGGGCTCAGAGAGACTATTCTACTTGAGCTCCGATAGCTCCCCTATAGACAGAAAGATAAATAAATATGCATAAAAGGAGGAGGAGGGATGCCGAGAGAACTAACAACGGAAGTGGTAAGAGGCTGTTTTTATACTTGGATATTAATTGGAAGATTAGATTGGCGTACTCCTCCTGAAATTACGTTAATAACTTCACTCAAATAATTTACACACAATTGTTAAACAGTTAATGAGTAATAATTGTAAGTTATTATTATTAAGTTAAAATTTTTCTCATTTTTAAATCTTTACCTTCAGTTTATTTAATTTTTTAAATCATCAGTTTAATGATTCAACAGATAATTTTTGCTACTTTTACCTTAAAATGCCTCTCCTCGTGCTCAACATTTAAATAATTTGATATATTCGTTCTATAATTATTTACTATTTCAAGTTACAGTTAAAAGTGTTTTAAAATATAAATGGATTTCTTCAGGGATTTCATCTAAAAGTGAAAGACAACATCAGTCACTGCAATCTAGAATGAACCGTTAGTGACCACAGAGTGAACTACTTCTGTTAGTATTGAAAAGCGCTGAGAGAGTATGCATGCATCTCAGAAACAGGAAGCTCATTCTTGCCTGTGAAATGTTTTTGGAGTTGGATGACGAATATGTTTTCCTGCTTAAAGGGAAAGATCATCTTAAGCTCAGTTATAGGTTGTGTTCAATAATTGACAGATCATGGGGTGAATGGATCAAAGTATAAAAGTCCCACGGTTTAGCTTAAGAAGGAGTTTTACATTTCAAACACTTCTTGGATTGTAGGGTTATTTGAATATATTTTAGGGCTGGATGGGAGAATAAACGCAGATCAATCAAACAAATCTTCTTGGTAATCGCAGGTAGCACTTGACATTGACATGCTCCTAAAGAAATAATAAAAAGTAAATACATTGTTTTGGAGCAAGTCTGATTTTATCTTGGGTATTTTCTGCACTTTAGTAACACATGGTCATTATGGTATCTCATCTACCCACCAGGTGTTAAAGCAGCATGTCAAGGTCAGATTTCCCTCCGGGTTATGATGATTCGCGGCTGCTCTCTAACCCTCAGCCTGGAGGAGGTTACCCTGCTTCTGTCCCCCCATATGGCTTCAACGCGTACGGGGGACAGCCACCTTACCCACAGCCCAATGATCCATACCGAGGACAGCCGCCTTACCCACAGCCCAATGATCCATACCGAGGCCAGCCTGCGGGATACCCCCCGCCAAGTTTACCTGTCATCCCCGTCATTCCTCCTGGTTTAGGTAAGACTGTTATTTCTAGTAAACCTTCAACTTTTTACTTTTGCTATCACAGTGTTCATGGTCCTGAAACATTAGAGAACAATATTGTTATGGCCTCCAGATCAGCTTTAGGTTTAGGATCTGATTCATCGCTTAAACAATCCATTGTTCAGGAAATTGAATTTTAGCAGATCGTGACTGAAGTCAGCATTTTTCTTAATGCAGTCCCTATAGCCTAGCTCTAACCTGATTAGTGTTGATAGGCCAGTGATGTAGTGATTCATTAGATGTGTCTCTGGAATACTTGATTCTGATTGGCCAGTTGCTGCCTTCTGTGGTCAAGGACACTTTTAAATCATACTGTTGTTCTTTGGCAACCGATTCCTACGGATATATCTGTGGTAGTTCATGGCTCTTATATCGTCCATGGTCCTCTTTCTGTAAGGTAATACAGCCTTTAATGTCCATTTATTTATTTGCCAAGTAGAGGGAAAATGTACAGCCAGCTGCCATTATTATCACAAATGTCTTTCAGGGTGAGACCAGGGTTTATTTGGATTGTACATTATCCCTTACATGAGCACTTTAGGCTTTGTAAACTTTTAGAAAATTAGCTTTCAAGCTTTCACTTATTTAATTTTTTTAAGTCATGAAAATTCCCACTACACTCTTAAATAAAGTTGCTTAAAAAGGTTCTTCACAGTGATGCCATAGAATAACCATTCAGTCAAAGGTTCTTTAAAGAACCATCTCTTTCTTATCTTTTTATAATCTGAAGAACCTTTTTTCGCCACAAATAACCTTTTGTGAAATTTAAAGGTTCTTCAGATGTTAAAGGTTCATTAATGAACCATTTAGACAAAAAGGTTCTTCTATGGCATCGGGAAACACCTTTATTTTTAAGAGTGTATGTTCTTAAGCTTTGTTTTTAATACTGACACATTGAAGATAGTTTCACACTTTTGCCATACGTTGATGCAATTGGAAATGATGCACAATTAAAGCATATTCGGTTTACAAGTAATATTTGATTTCTCTTTATTCATGTCTCATGTTTTATCTCAGACATGCTCTTCAATGGCACTGTAAACAAGTACACTAACCTTTAATAAGAAAGCTTTATTGGGTAAAAATGATTTGGTGTGCTGGAAATGACACTCAACTGTGGGACAGTCTTATTTAAAAAAACCTGATAGAAATCATTCTCACACAAGATATATTATGATTATTTGTGTCTTTGTTTCAGTTAGCATGGTTTAAACATGTATCTATGCTCATATTTGTATGATGTATTTTTGTATTTTAAGATTCTTATACATCAAAAGTGCTCAACGTTGAAGAATCTCCCAGTTATATGATGGTTTATTTACATGGACTGATGTGAATGAGGCCATTCATACTCTGCATTCTGCAAATAGCACCTCAGGAGATGCATTTTTTTCACAGAAAATATGATTGTTACAGGTGATAATGAAGGATTTACCACAACAGGAGGATTTGACGATATTAGTGTCCGTCACACTTTTATACGAAAAGTAAGGAATCGTTCTTCTGTAATCTGCATAATCTTACTTCAAAGTAAAAGAGTTTTATGGTAATGTGTCTCAGTTGCTATTTCAGATTAATGGATTTCGTGTGTGAATAATGAATATGGTCCTGAATGGATGAGTTTGGAAAAATGTTCTTTCTGTCTTGCAGGTTTATCTGATCCTCGGTGCGCAGCTTCTGGTCACAGCTACCATCGTGGCTATTTTCACATTTGTGTGAGTCTGTTAGGGGGGTGTGGTTACTTTCTGTGCTTTGTGTTCACACAAAAGGATAAATGTTATCTCTGCTTGTTCAAAGGTAGACTTTGTCCTTAAACTTTAATGCATGATTTTATTCGCACAGGGAACCTGTAGGAGTGTTTGTGAGGAAAAATCCAGCCATTTACTGGGTTTCATAGTAAGAATGAAACGATGCAGAATACTTCATATTTATAACATTAAATACAAATGTAGTCAAGTAGAACAATGTGAATGACTGTTGAAATTATTTTTTTCAGTGGTGTCTATTTAGTCACTCACTTGGTATTGGTTTGCTGTAAGGGACCCAGGTGAGATGTTTGCCCCATTTTCTGAATCAACCTAATAATAAACAGAACAGATGGCGATATTTTGTGATGCTCGTAGTTTAGTAATGTGACACAGTAAGAATGAGGACACAAAAATCATACCAGACATTATAAACAAAAAATCATTGAATCTAAAAATTAAATCCCTCATAAAAAGAGCCACTGTAAACATAAGTTGTAATGTGAACCAGTGAATTTAGCCCTGTCCTTTGTCACACATTTTAGGAGGCGTTTCCCATGGAACCTGATCCTGTTGGCCATTTTTGTGAGTTGGAAGATTCCGAGTCATTCTGAAGGAATTAAAGGGATAGTTCATCCAAAAATTAAAATTTGATGTTTATCTTTTTACCCCCAGGGCATCCAAGATGTAGTTACTTTGTTTCTTCAGTTGAACACAAATTAGGATTTTTAACTCCAGCCATTGCAGTCTATCAGTCGAATAATGCTTACGGTACAAACATGCCCAGACAAATCCAAATTAAACCCTGCGGCTCGGACGATTGATGTGTAAAAAGACACGAAACGATCGGTCTGTGCAAAAAACTGAACAGTATTTATATCATATTTTACCTCTAATACACCACTATGTCCAACTGTCTTTGGGCGCCCGCACAGCATCCGGTTCGTGAGGTGTGTACGCGCTCTGGTGTAGTTTGCGTTAATGGGTGTGTTGATATCCAGCAGAAGAGTAATCAACCATAACTTCAGGCGAGCAGTCTCAGAAGTTGGGAATACGTGGAAAGACACCACTCCCGAATGAGTTCGCGCGAAAAAACGTAATCTTTTAGTTTTAAGTCGGTTTGAACAATCTGATTAGCTGTCGTACCTACAATGTTTGTGCACTGTGTAAACAATGAATGACGTATAGATACGCCCGAGAGATCACTTCAGCCTTGCGTAAACTAACTCCAGATGCACGTACACACCTCACGCACCGGATGCCGTGTGCGCGCTCAAGGCAGTTGGACATAGTGTTGTATTAGAGGTCAAATATGATATAAACATATTCTGTTCGGTTTCTGGCACAAACCGGTCGTTTTGTGTCTTAGGACATCAATGTTTCGTCACGAGCCGCAGGGTTTAATTTGGATTTGTCTGTGCATGTTTTTTTTTTACTGTCATAGATTTTGTTACCATTGCCATGTATTATACGACTGATAGACTGCAACGTCTGGAGTTAAAAATCATCATTTGTGTTCTACTGAAGAAACAAATCACCTACATCTTGGATTCAATAACTACATCTAGGTATCCATAAGCAGATAAACATCAAATTTTCTTTTCTGGGACCCAGCCTTTAAGAGGGAGTGTGGCCAACCTGTTATGGGCAATGTTGTTTTTACAGTTTCATGCTGTAGACAAAGTATCAAGCTCTAAAAGTCTTTAACATTGCCTATTTTTTTCTTATGTAGACACTGGCTCTCGTTCATTACTGGAATAGAGCAAGGTGAACATGTCACCCTCCGTGTCTGGCCCTGTCGGTGGTGAATACAGGGTGGGGAACTGGTGGAAATAGCACGAGTCCCAGGACTGTTGACGCAGATTTTTATGGTGTCGTGTAACCTCTGTTTACCTTGACACCCCTTTTCCATTTAGTTTGCATGCTAGGGGTTGTTTTGTTCCCCAGCACTTACTATGGTGTGTTTTGATGTGTTTTATTTGAAAAATGTTGTACGGTATTCGCATGGTACCAGGAAACAATGAATTGAACAAAAACACCGTGAAAAATTCTATTATTAAATAAATGCTTTTTGTCAACTTTCTATTATCACTGTAATTGTCTCACGTAAATGCAACCTTGGCAAGCATATATTTCTTTCAAAAACATTACAAAAATCTTCTAGACCCCATATTTTTGAAGGGTAGTTTATTTTGCTAATAATAATGTTATGAATTATAAATATAATTCAGAGTTATGAATATTATAATGTAATTTTTTGTTTGTAGCTATTATAGCACTAAGGCGGTTTTCCTGGCCCTGGGCATCACTGTTCTTGTGTCTGTTGCGGTGACAGTGTTCTGCTTCCAAACTAAGGTGGACTACACACATAATTTGTACACCATCAGCATGACTTTAATGTTTCAGCATATGTTACCATGCTTTTCTCTTTTTTTTTTATATAGGTGGATTTCACTAAATGTTCAGGTTTTTTCTGTGTCCTCGGAATCGTAGTGTTTGTGACTGGCATCATCACGGCTATCGTGCTGTCATTCAAATACGTAAGCATGACTTTGCATCTTGTATTTGCTCAGAAATTGTCATTTGATCATTTACCTGACTTTTTCACTGTTTGTTTCAGATCCCATGGCTTCACATGCTCTATGCAGCAATAGGGGCCATTGCATTCACTCTGGTATGTCTATTCACTGCATCACATTGAATTCACCTTTTCTTGGAATACTTCAGCTTTGCATGGGAAAATTGCTTACTCGTTCAATCCTAAATTCACTTTTGTGTGTTTTTAAATGATTTAGTTTCTGGCCTATCATACCCAGCTGCTCATCGGGAACAGGAAGCTCTCCATCGGGCCAGAGGAGTACGTGTTTGCGGCTCTCTCCCTTTATGTTGACATTGTCCAGATCTTCATCTTCCTCTTGCAAATTATTGGATATGCAGAGAGATAGAAGCTTTAAGCTGGCTGATGGACCTTTTCTGTTTTGTCTTTAATGTTTATGCACTGTGCAGTGTCTTCTCAATCCAGACCTAACTAACATGTACTCAAATAATACAGAACTTGTAAAACATATCTAGCTTTATACTGCTGAAACAACTGGTAAGGAATGAATATAATTTCCATGATTTACTAAGCATGTGCATATGTTCCAATAAAATATGAGTGATATTATATAGCCATTACTTTGTCATGGAAATGGAAGCTGTCT
This sequence comes from Sinocyclocheilus anophthalmus, assembly GCA_018155175.1. NCBI lineage: Eukaryota > Metazoa > Chordata > Actinopteri > Cypriniformes > Cyprinidae > Sinocyclocheilus > Sinocyclocheilus anophthalmus. Next base: position 18,246 of record JADLZN010003902.1, on the reverse strand, counting down.
ATTAGAAGTGGATCTGTATTAGGCAAATTTCTACTGTATAGACTTATATATCTGTATTTACTAAATATATTTAATGTGAGTGTGTGGTACATTTTGGTCGAGGGTATAGCTTTTCTGCTTTGTACATACAATAACTGTATTTTAGTTTATGAATTTAGAATATTTATCACATATATCTTTATATACAATATAAAAGTCTACATCAAATATTGTGCTTTAATTTTGGGAAATAAATTTACTTAAATTAATTTGATACTACCCTTAACTAAATGTCACAGATTATGATATACAATGGTGCCTTTCCTTTGTTTGGCACCAAAGATACACCATGAATAAATAGTCATAAAAAGTGTTAACTACATATAAATGGATTATATAATTTTGAATTGTATAAACAAAATAAACTTGTATTTTCTGTTACAATGTTCTCATGCCACATGTGGAACAACAATGTGGCTAAAGTTTGATATGTAATCATTGTTATTGTGAGGATTATCATAATAAAAGGAACACGAGTATTATTTAATTGATTTTAATAGTTACTAGTGGTTGCTTATAATGGTGTTCTGTATGCATATGAACAAGCATGGTGATGACCGCATCAAAATATATAAAACATTTCAAACAGGCAGCACTGAAATCCTTCAGTTGAGGTCTCCATCAACTCCTCATCCATAAGATCAATAGATACACCATAATAAATGCTTGCTTTCTACAATGTCTTTGTTATAGCCTGCTCAGTTCACTGTTTCCATGGCAACCCAATGATTTTGTGCACAATGAAGCCATTCTCTAGCACAATAGAGTCATTTTCACAAAGTACAGCTTTCACTGCATCCTGGTGGCTGGTTTATATCGCTTGCTCTCGTAATCTCCCTCAGTGGCTTTCTTCATTCTCTGTCTGATTTTCAGCTGCTTGAGTCGGTTCTTGTCCACCTGTCTCTTTGCCAGAATAAAGCCAATGATTCCAGTAGGCAGGCCGATCATCCTAGAAAAAAGCATCTCAGTGTCAGTGGCCTGAAATTCTTTTCACTACTGGTTTATTCTGACAGTACTAACCATGCATATCCAACTTTCATCAGTGGATTTTTGGCCTTTCTTTTGGGGATGTACTCAGGCCTGTTATCTTCCTCCTCCTCTTCATCTTTCTCTTGTAGGTTGGTCTTGTATTCAGGTTCTGGTGCGTTCTGTGTGTTCGTAACTTTTGGAGACTCTGTCTTGGTGATGGTTTGTAAAGCGTAATGTCCGCAGTGTAGAGCTCTGCCGTGCAAAACATTGTCCTGCAGTCTGGGACGAGCAACGCTTTGCTCATAGCGAGATCCAATCCATAATGTCCTATTTGATAACTTATACAAACCTGAACAAAATGGGAAAGATGTTAAACAATGTTTAATCACATTCAGCCTACATTTTTTTTCGGCATCCTTTCCATACTGACCTACTAGATCATATATAGTGTTTTGTGAACAACAAGATATGAAATAAAATGGAACGCAGTGCTATTAAGAAAGTAGAGTTATCTGTATGCAGAGGAAGTGTCTGGTCAGGTTAATAGGTTTGCGTTAAGAATCAAGTGGGCACAGATGATGTCAGCGGTTGAATTATGGGTTAGGGATGGGGCCAGTTTATCATCTGCATCGCAGGCTAGCACTTATTACTGTAGATATAGATATGGATAATGCTCATATTTACATTTAGCAGATGCTTTAGTTTAATCCAAAACCATTTATGTTTTATTATGGGAATCAAACCCAGTTTTATCCCTTGTCTACATTGTTAGAGCTTCTTATTAATGCCAGTAGGTGGCGACACGTGACTGTCTTTATTTAGTCACTGAAGAATTGATTGATTCATTTAACACCAACAACTGATTCATTCAGGAGCCGAACTCCATTGCTGTGTAATGCTCTGAGACGCGCAAGGGTTGATTCTGCTTTGGCTTCGTTTGGAGTTGTATTCTGTCTCAAATGTAAGTTTCTCAATATTAACTTATGTTAATATTGTGTGAACTGGTGTTGTACACAAGCAATACCGGTCTAAGTATCAGTATGGCTGCAATTATGTGGATAACAGCTTAACCACACTTATGCTGATATTCGGGATAAAATTTTTCTCATGTAATATCACTTAATAATTCATCAGACTGATGGGATTCCCTGAAATAGTGGCATCTAATCTACCTACTACATGTGAGATTCTGAGTCTGAACAACAAGAGTAGTTAGTCTTCCCAGAGTTCTCATTAGCCATATTTATCTTGAACGGTTCTTTGCATACAACTAAATGCAAGTACAGTAAATTATTGCTGCATGAATCTCCTCTGTGCCTGTCAAGCTATCATTTGGCAATGCACCAGTAATTCAAATTAGTAGCGGTGGTTTAAAATATTTCATTAGTAAAGTAATAATGTACAGACAAATCATTCAGATGTATCATGGTTTATAAAGCAATTTATTAAATCATATGTCCACACGTTTATCTACCTTGCAAAGTCGACCTCATCAGGTTCCTACAGTGCGCCGCCATCTTTGTTGTGTAAGGAAGAGAAGCACGTTCGTTCACGTGACTTTGTGGCGCACTATGACGAGCGTGTTCAGTTCGTTTAAGCAAAATAATTTTATATTCACTAGTGAAAATACCCTTTTTTTAAGTTTTAAAAAGGTTGCTTATCTATAATTTAAAAAGAGTTAATTTTAGAAATTAACGTTCTGTAAATAAAATTTTCCAACAACAAAGAACTAAATTAAACGTAGCCAAAATTAGACAATTTTTCTTTTTTTTAAGTTTGTATTTTTATTAATATCCTCCTGAGAACCAGAAATAAAAAAGCTTTGTGAATTTAGTATTTTTTCATGTCATTACATTGTTTAGAGCATAAGAAAAAAATTGTAAAATAAAATTTTTGAAAAATGATATCTGATTCATATGTTATGCTTTGTCCTCTGTAGAGGACACCAGGACTGTTTTTCTAAAAAATAAAATTACAAGAGTAGACATGAAAAAGCAAAAACAATTGGAATTTTTTTTTAAATCACCAATCAATTTTTAGGTTTCAGGATTTTTTTTATACCAAACTTTGAATAAAGATGATTCTCAACTATGTTATAAAATATATAACAAAATGCTTTGATATACCATTTTGCTTTATGCATTATGTGTGTAAAAATTCCATAAACTGGTTTTCCCATTAAGCACAATGTTATCTATACAATGTAATATCTAATTTGCATATTAAAGTGCTGCCGGGACAGCATGTTGAAAAAAGAAGTGTAACAATGGGAGTAGTAATTGGCCAGATTTTTCATAATAATATCTAATATTTCATAAGAATATTGATATATAATTTGTTTTCCTATTCAATTATTTTGTCTCCCAAAATGTATAATAAACATGTCCTGGTGTCCTCTACAGTGGACATTTATGAAATTATGTCATGTTTCATAACAGGAAGTCATATTTTGATTTGAAACCCCATAACATTTTCCTGAGATGTTGATTTATGACAAACAATTTGAAAATTAATCAGATTTAAATTATAATTACAAAATATTGTCGTATTTCCATAAGGATGTACAATTTTATCACTAAATTAATGTCAGCCATTTTTTAAAACCAAGGAGAGGGTGTGGTCTTGGTGAAACATCCAATCATTTGGTATCTCAGGAAAGCCCTGAATGTGCTCTGTACAGGACATCCAGACTTAAACTGTGACATGTGAGGTCTCAGAGAAATCACTCAAATATAATGTCCACTACAGAGACAAAAAAAAAACTCCATAGCTGGGTCTCAGGAGGATATATAGAAATGCTCGATTTATAAATCCAAGGTATTTGAACGTGTAATTTCTACCGACAACTGGCCAAGAACATTATAAGTGATTTCCAAACATGAATAACAATTGTTTTAAACATATAAATGATGACAAGTTTTTCAGCAAATAAACATCTGTTATTATTTATTGCATAATGAACACAACTTACATTGACATTACACTTTGACAGCACTTAACAAAACATGATAAAACTATATATGCAAAACACTATGCATGCCCATTACTAACATTCTAAAATGTTCTAAAACACTAGAATAAAAACAAGAAACATATTTACAAAAGAGCTTTTTTTTTTTTTTTTGCAAGGTCACAAATCCTCATAAAAATGAGAATGGTTATAACCATCCTTATGAAGCAATGGAAAAACATTGTGGGGGAAAAAGCTAAAAAATGTACAAAAAGAGAAGGGACTGAAGAGGCACACCACCACTTTCTGAATGCCATCTCAAATAACATCCCTTACTTTGAGTTAATACAGCAGAAAATGTCAAGGTCAAAATGTTTAGTCATCAAATGTGTAGTTGGGGTTGACCACCAGCGTAACATCTTTCTCCTGGGATTCTGTTCCACTGAACTCAGCTGATCCTTTCAGCCCAGACTGTGTCAGCTCAATCAAAATATAATCCTGATGAAGATAAAAGTGAATATTAACATTTAATGTTGTCTCAACACAACATATTCACATATAACTTACACATAAAGAGATTTAAATCACATGAAAGTGTTTCCTTACATAGTGAACCAGTCTGTAGATAATTTTCTCTATCATTGCCTTCTTATTGATGAGTTCCATTTCTGAATCGATCTCTGATTCGATTTCCTTCAGATACCAGTTCACTACTTCACTCTTCGTAAGCGCAGTCTCGTCCTCGGCTAGGAGAAATGGCACAATGCAAATTAAGATTCCTGTGGGCTGTGCTGTGTTGTCTGAGCTTGTCATGTTGTAGTTTGTGTTAAAAGTGCATAATAATTGCTGAAATTACAGTTTGTTAAGACTTGTAGAGTGCTCACCTTCCTCAGCGCGACGCAGATGTAGCACCAACAGGTTAGAAATGCGTTTATACTCTGCAAATGACAGTCGCAGCGAGGGTTTGGCGCTTTCACCGTTGACCCCGTGACTGTTAATACCATTTGTATGCTCGTGACCATTCACTTCTCCATTAACATCTCCATTCACACCGTTAGGTGCATCATGGCCTAAAAACAGCAAGAAAACAAAGAAGTATGTTTAAAACAGTCATACTTTTGGACTCTTAAGGCCCCCTTTGTCCAAAACAATACTCAAGTCTAGGCTTAAATGTACATCTAGTTCTTCTGTTGTAATAAAAATATGCTCAAAAACATGTTAATGTTGTACATATTTTTGTTGTTGTATTGAAAGGGTAGTCCACCCAAAAATGAAAAATAATGTCAGCATTAGTCACCCTCAGTATTACAAATCTGTAGATTTATTTTATTCTGTGGAACACAAAGAAAGTATTGTTGAAGAATGTTATAACAATAAAGTTTCAGATTCCCAACATTCTTCAAAAGATCTTTTGTGCTCCACAGAAGAATGTACGTCATACAGGTTTGGATCAACATTAGGGTGAGTAAATGATGACAGACTTTTCATTTTTGGGTGCACTATACCTTTAAGTAAGAATAATATGCCTAAAGTCTAAGACATATTGGGGCTCCCCAGTTGAGAAATATTGGTTTAGAAGCATGTTGTACTAGACTTAGATTTATCAAAATTACTTTATTTAGAGGCTGAATGAAATGTTTACACGTCTAGAAACAGAGAATGACTCTACCATTCATCTGATTGTCATCTTCTTCCTCCTCCATGGCCTCCTCTTCCTCCTGGTCCAGATTAATATCAGGTGTCTCGACCCGAATAATAGACTTGTTCAGCAGCCTGAAAGCCTCTTTGACATGCTTTGGCTGAACCTAAACGATAGAAACAAGAAGACAGAATTAAGGAATAATTGGTTACAGGCTGTTGAATTATTGAAAAATAATACACACCCTAGGTGGTAATGTGCACCTCTCAATTGTGTTCAGCAGCAGCGTCTCTTAGTGAAACTGTATATTTAACTGCTTTAAAAACAGTGATGTTACCACCTTGCTAGTAAGAAATGTCTTGTAGCTTTACATTTGTAAAAAAGTCAACTGTGGGGCAGCACGACAATAAGTTTCTATACATGTGTTTGTTTTTCTCTGTGTCTGTACAGTATGTGTGACAAAGCATGCTTTCCATTGATAAGAGGTAATTCAATTGGAAAAAGATGGAAACGAGACTGTCTGACATTTTTAACCTATTGTTAGTCATACATGTTTGCTTAGTGAGTGTGGGTTTTGGTTCATTTTCTTTTATAGGCTGAAAGGACCTTTGAAATAACTGAAATAATTTGGCAAAGTGATATGGATTGTATGTTGTAGACAGGACCTGGAGCTAACTAAATCATTTCAGGGAAACAAAATCATGTTGTAATCTTTCTCTGTTTTTTTTCCTACAACCTCATAACAAAAGTGCATCCTTGCCAATGCTCCCAGAAAGGACGAATCAAGCTTTCCAGCTGCCGACTGTATCCTCCAAGCTGATTTAGTGATATCGCGGAGCCGTTCCCGCTGGCTCAGACGTTGTACTGCTCACAATGAATTTCCTCAGACTCCTTTGAGATCTGAGACCAACACACACACACACACAGTCGAGACACAGTTAGAATGCTGACATTGTGACAATGTGACAGCGTGGCGCCAAATACCAGTTCATACAAAAATTGTAAACAAAGTGTCCAGGTGTGTAGATCTGAACCAAATGCAAACAAGAAAGCTTTTCGGTTCAAGCATACACCTGCTTGCATTAAGTCTACCTGAGCTTCTCACCTTTGGTTTGAACTGGCGAGCAAACAGCAGGTATCTGCGAATCTCATCTAGGCTGTAGACCCGTTCGACAGAGTTCTCAATTCTGGAGTGGAGATCCACTATACGTCTGGCAATGGCATAATCAGTGACCTGAAATAAAAGACAAGAGGCATTTACTAAGAGTCTAACAACATCCCTTTGTATCTACAATCATCTTCATATGCTGTTGGATTGTTGGTCAGAACACACATACTCATACCTCATTGCAGTCGTCTACCAAGATGAAGAAGAGATCAAAACGTGACATGATGGGTGCCGTCAGGTTGATGTTCTGTTTGAGAGATTTGGAGCGGTCATAACGTCCGCCCACTGGGTTTGCTGCAGCCAAGATGGATGTGCGAGCATTCAGAGTGGCCTACAATTTGACAAAATTAGTCTTTTATGGAACAAGTATAAAATATCTTAACTACAGTGGTCAGGGGTGTGCAATGTACCGGTAGACATGATAAACCTGGTCTCCTATTGCAGTTACATTGACCACTGCAGTGTTGGCATTGTCCAAAAAAAAAAAAAAAAAACTAAAATATGCTCAAAGTTATTACAAATGCCTCTCGGCCAGGTTGATGTTAAACACAGTTGGTGAGGTCTTATTATGTTAGCAGCTGGGGAAACAAACGGGTACAGTATATTAGATTTGTGTATTAAGTCTTAAAGTGACAGCAGCCTAATTTTATCATCCACCCCTAATAAATGCCTTATTATAGGTCTTTATATCCAAACTGGGGCTGCGACAATAAATCGATGCAGAATCGATTCGTGGCTCGATTCTGAGATCTTCCAAATGCATCGCGATTCTCTTTGGAATCGATTCTGAGCTTAGATTTTAACAGCAGATGGCGCTCTAATCTAGCTTTTAACCGCACACTCAAATGCTCATGAAGAAGAGCGCTGAAGAGCGCTTGTGCGTTCGCCTGAGTCTGTAATTTCACCTCGGGTCAGAATGCTTTTATGATGCCAGATTAATGTAAACAGCCCACTGTGACCACCCTTGTAATTCGCTTCAACCTTTTTAGAATTTTATGAATGATTATTTTAGGTTCAGGTCGTGTAAGGATTTGGAAACTAAGCTCAGAATCGACTCGAGAAAGAATCGCGATGCATTCGGGAAATCTCAGAATCATTTCTCGATTCGCGATGCATCGATTTATTTTCCCAGCCCTAATCCAAACTGCTAGTAGAAATATGTCCCAAATGCACTGATGATAGATAAGCTAATATGTGACCTATATATCTGCATTTTAATCTTTGACTCTCACCTTGACCCCCGCTTTGGTGATGGAGATGGTCTGTTGCTCCATAGCCTCATGGATGGCTACTTGGTCTCTCATTTCCATCTTATCAAACTCATCAATGCAGCAAACACCCTATGGACAACAATGTCAAATCAATAGGGATTTCAGTGACTCGGACGTACAGGGACTTTACACAAATCATTTGTAAAGATAAACTCACATTGTCAGCCAACATGAGTGCTCCGGCTTCAATGACAAACTCGTGTGATTCCTCGTCTCTCACCACAGCAGCTGTGAGACCGGCCGCGCTGGAGGCTTTACCGCTGGTGTAGACCGCACGGGGACTGAACTCCTCAACATGCCTGAATAACAGCCAAACCGTGAGAATTAATACATACTGACAACTAATGCTTTTTATACACAAATCAGAAGAAAATGAAAAAACTCTATGCAATGTCAGTATATTACACCTTATTCCCTTTACATTTAAAACTCTAAAAATACTGGCTGATATGCGTTCAAGAATAATTACATTAGTATAGTCTGTTAACAGTGCTCTTGCTTTACAAGATAAACAAGTCTTACTTAAGGAACTGGCTCTTGGCTGTGCTGGGATCTCCAACGACGCAGACGTTGATGTCTCCTCTCAGAGATGTGCCCTCCATGGTGGTTTTAGGAACACCTCCAAACAACATGAGCAGAATCCCTCGCTTTACCTCATCATTACCTGACAACAACAGATTTCATATCAGAAATAATTGAACTGCATCATATAATGTAGAAAATGTTTAGTCAAGACAACCTAAAATCTAAATCTATTTCGATGACTAAATCAACAAAACTACATTTGGTTACACCGCTAAAAGTCATTTCAAAAGACAGATCAGGTAGAAATAGCTCTTTAAAGGGTTAAGTTTCCCCCAAAATTATCATATATTCATCCTCATGTCATCCCAAACCCATAACATCTCTGTTCATACTTGCAAATAAAAACTTTTATAAAAAGTCTACAAAGAGAAATCCACACGAATCAAGGGATATAATCCAAGTCTTATGAAGAGACACATCTAGACATTGATCAATGCACATACATAGAGCACATCAAATATGGTAAACAGCAGCTAAAACGTGCTCGCTTGATGTGCCAGATCCACTTTATATGGATTACTTTTACAATGTCTTCATGAACTTTTTAAGGCATCAACATTTTGGGGAATGGGCTTCCAAAAACTTCTTTCCATTCATTAAAAAAAATGTGTCTATGCGATTATAACAACGTGAGCTTGAGTAACTGATGACTTATTTTCATTTTAGGATTAACTATTCATTCAAGGTAACAACTGCAAATTTCCACTTTTTACAATGTTTATTTATCTGCATTATATCAGCCAAACCACTCTCCTGTTACTGGTATTGCCACTGGCCACTTGACCACTAATATATGAATTCATTTTGTTAGCATTAATTTGTGTTTGTGCCCAACATATTGATGTTCAAAGTGGCTAACCGTGGATGGTAGGGAAGAGGCTGGTACAGAGGTTGTGGTAGAGGTTTTTATCTTGACTCATCTCAAACACCTTCTCCCACTCCTGTACCGTCATCTGTTTCTTGATACTCTCCGCTGACTGCTCCTCATCCCGGATCTCCTTACCGCCAAACTACAAACAGAGACATCCCATTAAAATAATCTGGAATAACACAAATGAGACCTCCATGCCTACATTGGGCTCGACTCTTACTCTGGGATTGGTGGGGGCTACGTGGCATGCCAAGAAAGCAAGTTTGTAGGAAAGTTCTCTGACACCCAGCGCTTTAAGCCCACGGAGACCCTCATTCTCGTAACCTTGCACCCCAGCTGTACGAGAGCTGCTCTCAGCTCGCACACCTGAAACAAACATAATCAATACTCAAGACTTACAACCGCTGTATTAACATCAGTGACGGCCGACTGGATGAGAGGTGTGTACCTGGTGTGGACAGCTGGGATACATCTGGCACAACGATGAGGGAGCCAATGAAGTCACATTTATCACCGGCCTGTGCCGACTCCACAGCCTCGGCCCGCAGAATCACCTCCAAACTACGAGGAATGGAGCCCCGTGGCAGCTCAGCCTGTGTCTCCTGGATACGCACCTGGAATCAAGGCAAGTAAAACGTCAAAATACACTAACAACACTTTAAAACACAGTACAGCAGTCGACAATGGCACGGGGCTAGTATGATGAAATGTCAACCACTCAGTCATCCTGACAGAGTGCAACAGAATAGGAAAGATTAATAAAAATGTAACATTCAAGCGTGGGATATTGTTTTCTGAGTTGAAGTTGAAATAATGGATTAGTGCAATTATCCAATCGCAGACACTGTGATTTAATTAAATAAACATGTGCTGTATGTTTCAGAGAGACATTTTTTTTTTACAGTGAAATATTGCAATAGTAATATTTTTTGTTTTTATATTTTCATTTATTATAACAACAACTTTGGTATTAAAGCATATGTGTATGCAGTGTTGGGGAAATTTACTTTTAAAAGTAATGCATTACAAATATTGCGTTACTCCATAAAAAGTACCTAATTATGGTACTTAGTTACTTTTTATGGAAAGTAATGCGTTGTTACTTTTGCGTTACTTTTTAAATCTGGACAGGGATTGCTTGTTTGTTTATAAAAAAGTTATATTTTGGCAAATATAAAAGCCTTTTCAAACCAAAAGTGAAATGAATAAGCCTCAGGCTGAAGGGAAAGTAAATGTACGTCGGTACAGTTAGAATGCAGAAGAAGAATTTCAACACACTTCAGCAATAAAAAAAGACACATGTTTGTCTAGAGTAACTTTTGCTTATTAACTGGATCATCTAAGGTCAGAAGCAAAGACATTGGTTAATAGAATGGGATTAAATACATAAAGGATATTTGTGTTTAACATTTATTTATTGCAGGTTTGCATCATATTCTGAGTTGCATTATTTTTATTCATTTTGAGGAATAATGAATCTGTGGGTGGGGTTTACGTTGAGTGAGAGATTCATGCAATTTTATTTTTTAGAACTATCAGTACAATCCGATTTTTTTCAACATGGGGACAGGAGAGCTGTCAATAAATAAATTGAAAAAAAAGTAACTTGTATTACTTATTTGAAAAAGTAACTCAGATATTCTCTTGTAAATTAAAAAGTAATGCGTTACTTTACTAGTTACTTGAAAAAAGTAATCTGATTACAAAACTCGCATTACTTGTAATGAGTTACCCACAACACTGTTTGTATGTAATCATAACATTTTTGGAATAACTATGCAGCCATAAAAACCAGCACAGCAAACCTTGTGCTTTATTTTTATTTTTTTTCTTCATTTTAAATAAAAATGGCAATTTTTTTTTTATTAGAAATAGCACAATTAGCTTTTAAAATAATTTTTTTTTTTTTCGTGCCCTATGCCACTAGAAACTGCCATAAGAAACATCTGTTGAAACAACCTTTTATTTTCATTACTGATTTAATTATTTAATTTCCTGGACTTGTCCATTTGCTTCAAATATGAATGACATTTTTTAAAGTTTAAATTTAAGATTTCATTTATAAAAATGTTAATGCAAATTATCATGTAAAAAATAGGTTTTGACGCGTCACTTGTGTGTAGCAGGAAACATTTTGCAGAAAAATTACAAATTTCTCATTTTTTCCTCAAGGTCTAACCAACAGAAAAATGTCCTTACCAATGAAATATCATCAACTACAAAGAAGCTGTTTTGAACTTTACTTATTCATGCTTTGCACTGTAACTTTTCCATCATTTCAAGAGAGGAAAGGGGACCAAAACACACAAAAGTCTATGGCTTCCTGTCATACCTTCTGGAAGTCAATAAATTTGGATTTGTTTGTATCCAGGAGAAATCGTCTACGGTTGTTGCACACAGGGTTGCGGCATATGCTTGGCTGAGTGTATTTAAACTGCTGCTCCACATCCTTTATCACTCCCTGACAGTCCAAGCACAGGAAGGTCCCACTCACCAGCTCAGGGTGAACCGGGTGAGTACGGACAACCTGGCCACTGATGCGCACAAGTGAGCCAACCTTCACCACGGTCAACTCACGGATCCTGCAGGAGCCCAGAACAGGAGCACATTAGTTAAGGAGGCATTTGTTCAAAATAACAAGAATATCATTTTGACAGATATACAGTATTTTAGTTTTAAATGATTAATTAGTCACACTGTCTTCAAAATTCTCTTTACTTGTGTCTGGTTGGTAGATCCTGGAAGGCAACATAGAATTCCTTTGAGGTTGGAACTTCTCCATGATCCCGAGCAAAATTACGCACAGCACGGCACAGGAAGGGGTAAAGTCTAAAACAAAACATAAAAAAAGTTTGACTTTGTACATGCAGATAAAAACAATGTGTTATCAATTCAATAAAGCAGCTTTTTAGTTGTCAAAGCCTCTGCCGAATGCAAGTCAATTTGCACTGCATACTCATATTCCACACACTACTTTACACAATAACTACACATCTGACATTATGCATTATGTGCTACATGATCATGTTTCAGGGTTTTAAGCATTAATAATTAAATGACTGTGTACTTATATTTCAACGGTAAGATGAATATAGCAACGTATATGGTGACTAAATTCAAAAGCAATGTATGAAAACAATTTCGATTTTTCTTTTGGCTCCTTTCACACCTGTAGAACTCTTCCTGGATGGCGGTTGCCAGTTCTTGATTAAAGCCCTCCAGGTCGGTAAAACTGACCACGAGTGTGTTCCTTTCCGGCCGGATCAACTCCTCTGCGTCCCGCAGGTACTTCACTTCTCCATCGCTATTCTGAAACCTGCGGAGCGGTACACAACAATTTAGTGTACAATTCTGATTACGACCAAACATTTATACAAATATATTTATTATACATCATAGCAAAGATAATGCATGTTCACGTGCACGGGTGTAATGTTCATGCGAACATATTGATTCTACAATTCCATATAAATATATTTGTAGTTTAACACGAAATCGTACGACTAATGTTAGTGTACAAGCGTGTAATGTTTCATAGGAAATATTGTAATTATTCTATACGGTTAACGTTACCCATCGTGTAACTTTCATGATACTGAGGGACAATAAGAAGCACCGCATTTACTCACTCTTCCAAAAAAGCCTGGAATAATTTTTGGCATTTTCCCGCCAGTTCGTCCTTGATCATCTGCCCAGCATTCGGATTTGCTCCTTGTTCCATAAGATCCATTTTTGTAATAAACTGTTGTTACGACGTTATAACAATAATGTACGCTATGTCCCGTCAAACACAAGAAGCACACGAGCTGTCTCAGAGGTTTTCGCGCGAAATGCTGTACCATGTGATTATTTTCGCGCCACCAGGATCCAATCAGATTGTTGTTTTTCGGTGCTGCCACAGTGGCCAATCATTCTCGAGCTTTCTGTTCGGGGGGGGAGGGGGCATGGCATCATGTCGAGGTCAGACAGTTTCTAATAAAGATTGTTAAACATGATATGAAATGATAAAATAGTACATTATCAGACCCATATTTATTTATATATTGTGGTAGTATTGTTGCCTCGTTTAAAATTTCAAAATACAATAAATTGCACAAAGTATCAATACAGCAAAACAAAAACTTGTAACAGTTATTTGAGACATCACTTGCCACATGACATGATTTCAGTTTATTTTTCTTGTCCTAATTGGCACACTATGTATTGTCACTCAGTTTTAAGGAAGTGGCTTGTGTTAACAGTAGATAGCGCAATTACTATATTATATGTAAACAACCAGCTTTTTAATAAAGCCAACAGATGGCGCCAGAGAGTTAATTTATGCATAAAAATATGCCAAACATGCAAGTTTCGGCACCACACAATCGCCACCATTTTTACGTTTCTGTAAACATGCCGCTACACATACAAAAAAGACTAGGTTATGTTGCAAAACAGGGCTTTTGTAAATGTGTACCAACAGAAACTGGCACATTTATGTACAACATATACTACTGTTTAAATGTTTATGGTCAGCTTTTGAACAGTAGTAGTAGCAGATAAAAAAGATACTAAAGACTTATTATGTTACAAAAAATGCTATTTCAAAATTATTAAAAAGCTGTTGTTTGGAACCATAAAGAACCTGAAAAAAAAGCCATTTTATCAAAAAATATAAGCAGCACAACTTTTTTTCCCATCGTAATAAAAAATGTACTTGAGCACTGAATTGGCAATTAGAATAATTTCTGAAAATCATGTGGACATGAAGGAATGGAAATGGCTGCTGAAAGAAAAATCAATGTTTGCCTAGGACTAATTTTCATTTTAACCATAAAATAGAAAATAGATGAATAGGGGAAAACAGTACTTTTAACCTGTAATTAATGTTTCACAATATTACTGTTTCCTGTATTTTTGATCAACAGTAAAGGCAGCCGGGGTGAGCATAAAATACTCTTTTATTTTGCTAAGTACAGATGTGCCCAGCTGGACAGGAAAGTGAAGTGAAAGTGGCCAAGTATGGTGACCCATACTCGGAATTAGTGCTCTGCGTTTATCCCATCCAAAGTGCACACACACACCGTGAATACACACACATAACCATGAACACAAAGTGGAGCAGGGTGCAGCCCATTTTGCTGCGGCACTGCGGGAGCAGTTGTGGGTTCGGTTGCCTGCTCAGGGCCACCACCTCAGTCGTGTTATTGAGGGTGGAAGAGAGCGCTGGTTTTTTCACTCCCCCCACCTACAATCCCTGCTTGTACGAGACTCGAACCCGCAACCTTTTTTGGGTTACGAGTCCGACTCTCTAACGACTTCCCCTGTGTGTTTGGACTGACACCCTTTTTTCCGTTGTTCATGCACATGGGGTCACACACACAACTAAAAGCATCGCATACACATGTCCAAACATATAATATGATAGAATGCATGCTGGATGTAGAAACAAATCACAAAAACAGAAATCTAGATTCTTAAGAAAATTACTCCAATAAACACTCACTTTTCTGGCATCTCTTCCCAGTGTATCCTTCAGGACAAGAGCACACATTGTTTCTCATGCACTGGCCTCTGTTTTTACAGGGCAGATTACACAGAGCTACAAAAAACAACACACAAATAAATAATAATCACTTAATTAAGGCTGTTTTTATTAATTGTACAGCATTATTTACATGAAATAAAAATAGGTTGTACCTATCTGGCACTGTGAACCATAGAAGCCACTAGGACACGCACAGATGTTTGGTTTGATACAAGTCCCTTCGTTTAAGTACAAAGGCTTACAGTCAGCTGAGAATGAAACCAAACCAAGGAATTTATTATAATCACAGTTATTATAAGGATAGTCCATACAAAAATAAAAAACATTTACTCACCCTCATGTCATTCAACACGTATGCTTTTTTTTCATTGGTGAAAATAAAAGAAGATCTATTGAAGAATATGGTAACCAAAACGTTGCGGTTCCCATGGACTTCGATACAGGGAAGCCAAGGGGAACTGAAATATATGATTACCAATTCTTCATAATATCTTCTTTTTTTCCACCATAAAATAAATGCATTAAAGGTTGAGGGTGATAAATGATGACAGAATTTTAAAGAGGATCGTCCACCCAACACTGAAAAATTACCCCATGATTTATCACCCTCAAGCATCATAGTGTATAGACTTCCTTCTTTAGTATGCAAATTTTTTATATAACTTCGATTGTATTCGTCTGAAAGAAGAAAGTCTATACACCTAGGATGCTTCGAGGTTTTGAGTAAATCATGGGTTAATTTTCATTTTTGGGTGAACTTTCCTATTAATTTTTGAGAAAATATATTTTTTTACAGACATTTGTGATCAAACTTTAAGGATGAAACGGCGAACCTGGGTTACACGTTGGTCCGTACCAGCCGGGTTTACACTTACAGACATCAGGTGACATGCACTCACCACCATTTTCACAATGTCTGTTACACACCACTGAAAACACACAAAGGCAATGGCACACAATCATTACGAACAAAATTAGAAATTTGTAAATGTCTGCTCACTAGTTTCACATCTTGGCCCCACGTAGCCATAAGGACAAGTGCAGTGATTTCTGGACAAACAGCGGCCACCATGTTGACAAGGCGGGTCACAGCTGGCTGAGAGACAAGATAAAACATTTTTTGTAAATTTATATAATATCCTCTAAAATGCATATTATGTAAAGCTGTAAAGAAAATGGTTATACATATGAATCTGTAAATGTCAGCGTGCAGTAAGGTACTAAAGACAGAGTTCACCTTCCTCACAGGTGGAGCCGTTGTACCCTGCAGGACATTCACACACATTGGGCTTCACACACTTCCCTTTGTTCTTGCAGTCTGGTCGGCACACAGCTGATGGAAGAAGACATAACTGGTGTGTGACTTTGAAATGAGTCATAATAACAAATCATAATTAAAATGAGTAATCGAATCTATAAATGTCTGCCAAACTAAATGAACTGACCGATGTGGCCCTCTTTACAGGTACAAGTGTTGGGCTGTGAGCACTCCATATTCTGACCACAAGGATAACGACACACGGCTACACATGCACACACACAGGAAATGTTGAAATTATGTTAAAACAATCCTTTTGATAAATTCATTATATTAATAATATTTGAAGGTCAAGATCACAAAAATTCTTGTGCTAAAGTCAACAGAAAAAATAGAAAATATATTTCGCAAAAAAAAGAAAAAATTATCCTTTATAATTTTGTGACATTACTTACATGTAAGTTTGACTAGTTTCCTTATTATTCATAAAATATAATAACATATAAATGCATTTGAAAGATAAAATTAATTGGAAACACTTTATGTTAAGGTGCTACTATATAAAAATAGTACTAAATACTTACTATTGTAAAAACAATTAATTATGCATAATTACATGAAGTACCCCTAAACCAAACAATAGTAATACAGTAGGTTAATTCTAGTAATCAGTATTATAGGTATACTTCACGGAAAAAGGGGACACCTTAAAAGAAAAGTTGTAACCAATACTTTTGATCTGGTAGGTGGATTTATGTACTGAATTTATTTTATTTATTTACTTTTTTAACTTTATTATTGTTTTATATTGAAATATGACCCAGACAGTTTTAGGTATTTTCATGAGCATCAACTATAATAAAGAACAATTTTTTTTTAAGGCAGCTCACATTTGCAGGCAATTCCATTTCCTTTATAGCCGTGTGGACAGTTTCCACATCTGAAGGAGCCAGAGAAAGTGGCTCCACACTGTACTCCAGAGAAACACGGGGAGTCCGCACAGGTCCTGTTGTCCTCGGTGTGTTCAGCATTCAATTCTTCTTCATTCAGCTGATCCCTACTTGAACTTGCTTTTGAATTCGTGTTGGTCTGGTCCAGGGTGTGTGCAATAGACCATAATGCAAAACATAGGCTAAATTAAAATGTTGCCTATTAAATTAGAAGTAACAAGACAAAGGAGGTTGGAGCCATTTATAAAAATGTTTAAAAAGTAATTTTCATCACAAAATGCTACACAAGATACAAAAAAATTTAGTATAGTGTACATTTTTGACTTTTGTCTGTTGTTAAAATAATAGTACTTATGTGAGTGTGAAAATTGTTTCTAAATGTCCACAGGGCTAGAAGTGCCCACAGATGAAGAAACACCCGTGATTTGCAAAATTGATCTTACTTCCTGTCTGAATAGAGAACCAGAGGGTAATATTGTCTGTAGCCTACATCTTTTAAAGAAAATATGGCTGTTTTTGCTCTTCTGTGACATAATCCACAAGTTATGGCTCTGCTTATGGTGACCTTACTGAGCATTAACAAGAATTATTCTTCACTGACTGTCCACTGCTGGGCTGCTTATATCAACATAATAATAATAAGCCAAAGTTCTACTCTGAGAAAGTTAAACACAGTCTGTTGTGATGCCTGTGAGACTTTGTGAAGGAATCACATAACCAGAGGCCATCTGTTAAACTGTTTTTATCAAGGGTGTGCCACTCCTTCTCAAAGAAGATGTGAATAACATTCACGGGATGAAGACTGAGCACTGGCATAACACCATATGTTTCTCTACGAGAGGTGTTGACAGTCTGTATGAAATAATTCAATTCTTTCTCCAAACTGTATATTTTTACTGAATGATACTCATTAGGCAGAATGAAACCACAACATATTCCCAGTGTTTTTACTTTGATATGGATAAAAGGGGTTAGTGCAGTAAAACAGCTGTGACACCTAATGAGAAAAGCAGATGGTA
>JADLZN010003901.1:0-50058 GCA_018155175.1 Sinocyclocheilus anophthalmus | reverse complement strand
TAAATTAATTACAGCAATAGAAAGAAAATTTGCATCAGGACAAGACATGGACCATCTCACAGAGACACACCAAAAATTCCAAAAGACATTTCCCTTACAGTCAATTCCAAAAATTTCCTTCAATCTGTCCCAGTTACTTCATTTAGGTGACTAGTGCCTAGGGCTGGACATATGGCCAGGCAAATTTGATAATCACGATGATCTTTCTTATTTCGGCTCTATCGATATAATTCCTATAACGATAGGTGAACACTATTAAAACAAAGCCTGTAAAAACTGCCAAAACGCCCACAACCGATGTAACTTTAAGGTGAAAATGATGTGCCAAGTCTAGTTACAAACCTCGATATAAAACCTATATACTTTTAGAAAAACACAAACATGCACAGAATAAATTAATTTTCACCTTTTACTATGTCTTATCCGTATCATACAAACAAAAATGTGAAATCACTGTCAATAAACATCTCAGACTCTAACCTTATTACTTATTAATCTCTTCTAACAGTAGCCAGGCCAAACTTTTTGAACCAGGATAAGTTTGTTATGTGTTAGTTTAAAAAAGGGTCTCTTTCTGCTCACCAATCTGTCATTTATTTGATGGCCAAGATATAACAGCAAAAACGTAACAGTTTATGAATAATTTGCCCATTAAACTAACTCGTTTCTATTTGAGAAGATATTTTGTAAACTGACAAATTTTATTCCTGTGATTTCAAAGCTATATGTTTTAGCATCATTACTCCAGGTGCCGTGATGCGCATTCATAAATCATCGTAAATGTAGTCGGATTTGCTGCTCAAATAAGTTATTATTATTTGAAAACAGCAGAGTAGAATTTGTTTATTTCAGTGTTTCTCTTGTATGGGATATAAATTATCAGAAGAACATCATTTACCTGAAATAGAAATCGTATTTTAATATTATAATTTAGTTATCACTCACTTTTGATCATTGAAAGCTCCTTGCTAAATAAATATTAATGTTCGGGTAATAATTGATCTTTCCCAAAAGGAAAAAAAGCATAAAGAAATCAGACTGGACGGTCCAAGCTTTTGAATGGTATAGTGTAGTAATGTTACAAGCGGTTTAGTTACTTCGAGATAAGATGCTGTATCTTGGATCTATCAAAAATCCGAAAAAAAAAAATCTCTCAACTGTATTATTGATATCACACATCAGTTACCTATTCTGAGATCATGTGCCGCTGGGTAGACATGGATTAATGATATCATTAAATTCGCTTTGTGATGCACAGGGACTAAATTACACGGATTTTAAAAGCTATCTTGCGAATAGAAAAAGTATTTCAAAATTTTGCTGTTTTTGCTTACTTTGGTCAAATATATGCAGACTTGGTGAGACAAGAATAGAGCTAAAAAAAAAAAAAACATCTTACGTTAAAACCTTTGACTAGGATGTAGAGCGTGTGCTTATGTTATTGATTCCCAATGTGCTTCAGCCAGTAAGAGAATATTAAAGCTCCGGGGGTAGTTAGCTCAAAAAAGAGCAACAACAACAGCCTGTTTGCTGGAGACGGCTATTGAAAGATTGAAATTGAAAAGACTGTGCTTGTGTCTTCGGCCGCAGGAGGCCTGTTGACTAGCTGTTTCGCTTTCCCAGTAATGGCTGTAATCAAAGCAGCTCCGCTTCGCTTATGAACGCTACTTTATCAGATCAAATTGAAAATGCCATTGAAACTTTTCTGAATACAGTCCTTTCCCTTCAGAGATAACATTCATATAAAACACCCGCAACGCATTTTGATTTTGAAAAGTGCAGTGCTCATGTTCAGCGAAATCAAACACCACAAAAAAATCAATGTATAGGAAACACTGGTAATGTATATCGAAAATCGATAAGGTGTAAAAAAAAATCATGATTGCACCGTTAAGTTGTGAAAAGATATAAAGCGCCATACATAATTGATTATTGATTAATTCCAGCCTCTAGTGCTATATGCTGTATTCACAAAAAATTAATTTGCATTAATGAGCGGGACTTTACACTGACAAGCTACGACAATATCGCGTTCATAATCGAATCGATTCATCTGCCTTATTAACGCGATCTTGATGAGCTTTCATTGACCTGACGGCCTGTGTAGGAAAATGCCAGCGCTCCGTTCTGAGACGCCACGCTGGAGATTTACTACGCATCACAGGACGCAGCTACTCTGTCTAGATGCGCTGGACATCAGCCATGCAATTTAATCGTGCAGCGGGCCGCCCGAAATTCCTATTAATTTTGTTTTTTTGATTTGGGTTGAGGACCGGAGTAAATCTCATCTCAGAGAAGGGAGACTGGCATTTGTGGGGCAGTTTGGAAAAATAGGAGAAAATATAACAGAATAACCACAGCGGAGTATCGCATTTTGGTGTAAATTACAAATGGACTTTTCAATACCGACCCGTATACAACACTGATTTAGTTGGAAAATAATGGTTTTTTTTTACCAATGGCGTTGTATCGCGGTTTGTGGAACCAAACTCTTCAATATTTTTAAGCACTTTTTTCTTATTTCGGTCATTAATATTACCCAAATATCTTTAATTGTTCAAACTCAAAGACTAAAGTTGACCAAAGAGAACCCCATCAACAGTCGAGAGCGAAAATATCTAGCTTTTGTCATTTATTTTTTTCTGGAAAATGATCCAATATTTCATATCTATGTAGTATGTGAATCTCCAGGATTAGCAGTTAATTTGAAGGCAAAATTAGAGTACATCTGTTCAGAGGTGTTTTCAATCAAAGGGATGACTATCAGTGCGTGCCCTGTTTTATTTTATGAACAGGGATCTATCAAAGTCTGATCATATTTGTGGAAGTGAGTAGTCAAGGGCATGAACAAGGAGATCTCTGTATGACCTCAGAAAAGAGGTTGTTGTTGCTCATCAGAGGCTGGAAACGGCTACCCAACCATCTCTCAAACGTGTTTGTCTACAATTCACAGTCAGACAGATTTTTGACGAAATGGAGGGAGGATTCCAGACCACGTACCCTCCCCAGCGGTGATTGACCAACAAATAATCACTCCAAAGCAAGACTGTTAGAAATCCTTGAAGGGTTGCAGACCCGTGTAATTTTCTCCGCAGGTAGCTAAAGGCCTTTTTCCTCACATTATGACTTAGTTAATGTTTACGCGAGCCCTCATCAGGAAGACACTGAACAAGCCATGGGGCAGATTGCAGAGGTTGCAAGGAAAACTCCACTGCTCTCCAAAAAGAACATTGGCTGCCCATCTGCAGTTTGGCTAAAGAATCATTTGGACCACACAGGACTATTGGATAAAGGTTTAATGGACAGATGAACTAAAACTAAAAATTGAGTGTGTCCAGAGAAGCGTAATATTGTGGAGACAGACAACCTGGCATTCCAGGGCAAAAGAACGCTTATCCCCTCTGGTGAACATATTGTTGGTAGGTACATGGTGTTGCTAATCAGCTCATGGGAAATATGGATAATTAATCATAACTAGTTATAATTATTTATGAATATTTTAGATCCGCTGTAGATCTTTACTTGACCTCTCAGGGTCAACTGCCTTGTCAATTCCAAGAACGTTAATTTACTGGTTAAGGGAAATAACTTCCTTACTGTACAATTCTACACAGAGCCTGTATCATAAATCTGCATGATTAAGGGACTCAGTTATGAGCAAAACAATGGACAACGTCAAGTGTGATACAAGTAAAACTTTATTAACTACATAAACACTTAAACTAGTCTAACATACTACATAAACACTGAAACTAGTCTAACATACACATACACACGCACACACACACACCATACCCAGAGTGGATAGGAAAGGGTTAAAGTTAAGCAGTAAAGAGGAGAGAAAAAGGAACGAACAGTTTATGGATCCTTTGCATATTCATGCAGATTTACAGCCTGACAGGGAACATCAGTTCTTGTTCACACACACCTTTTGTAAAGGTGCAAATGCTACCTAAATGTTCAATAATAAACGAAGTTGATACTTTCACGTCTCGTCTGTCTGAAGAAATGTTTGATGCAATCTTAGTTCAAGTTTATCTTTGCTGAAGTTGGTTGATGAAAAAGAAGAATCAGTTTGAGTCAGAGAATCTTGTTGAAATGGAAAGGTCGAGGCCGAAGCCTGGCACGAACTTAGGGTGTCCTGGCGCGTTCTAGCTCACATCATCATCTTCTCAGAATCTAACAGAACCACCGACTCTGGGCGGGTCACTGATTTGAGGCCTTTAAGGTCTGAGAAGATTAACGCCTCTCAAGATGGGCTTGTCCAATGAAAAGGGCAGAAATTCCAAGCGGGAGGTTGGATACTGGGGAGTTTTATGACCCTTTGTGTAAAAGCATGGTAATTTGCATATGGAACTTGAATCGAAATTACTAAAGCTTCTCAGGACACTAATATATTGCCTATGTACCAACATATAATATACACGCTCGTTTAAATCATCAGAAGGCGAATTCATAGATATTAAACATGGTAGGGTTACATATAGGTAAGATGACAGGAACGGGTGGTTCCATCATAAGCCTGCATAAAAAAGTATAAAATCTCAAAGACAACATACAAAATGAGCTGAAGGATATGTGTGTTCATTAAAAGAAAGGTTTTCCTATTAATTAATCAGACAATTTTTACTGTGCACTGTGTCTTTCCTATGGAAATTGTAGTGAGAGGGGTATTTCTCAACATGCCATTAGGTTGTAAATGTATCTGGTCTAGCAAAGGTGTTGTGGTTGCCATGGTAACCAGGGGCCTGGGGTCGTTCCCAGTATGTTTATTGGGTGAGGGGTGTGTGAACGTTTGTTAATCTAATGAATACTTGATTTGTTAAATCAAATAAAAATTAATGTGTCAGATTGGTCGAGACACTACAATGGTAAATTGGGCTGTTTGCTGCAGTTGGTCCAGGATGGCATAGCATCATTGATAGAACAATGATGTTTGAATTGATACCAGCCCCCCAAAAAAAAATGTTGTGTTTAGAAAAGAAAATGTCAGGAGGACATCAGTCCGAGAACTGCAATCTCAAGAGAAATATTGGTCGCGCAGTAAAAGGAAACAAATTAAAAAAAAAATACAACGACCCAAGCACACGAGTCGATCTACCAAGAATTTAAGGATGAACAAAGTTAATGTTTTTGGGACGAGCCAAGTCAAAGTCTGACCTTAAAATCCGAATTGAAATATTGTGGAAGACCTTAAGCGAAGCAGTATTCATATGGAGGGAAGTTGAGAGCGTCTGTGCGGAGGATGGGCTCAATTTCTACAAGCCGTTGTGACCGGACTGATCAGCAGGTTACAAGAAAAGTGTAGGCTGTCTGGCAGTTGTTGCCTGCAAAGGGGTCAAGGCACCAGATACTGAAAGCAAAGATTCACATACATTTGCCAATGAGAGATGTGTCGCATGTAGAATTTGTTCGTCAATATAAATAAATGACAGAGTATATATTTTTTGTCTCATTTGTTTGATTGGGTTCTCTGTCAACTTTAAGGATCTGTGTGAAAATCTGATGATATTTTGGGTCACATTAATGCAGAAATATTGAAAATTCTAAAGGGTTCACAAATCAGTCAAGCAGCACTGTAGTAAGATATATATATATTAGTTAATAGTATCTCTAATATATATATATAGTACGTTCACAAAAAAAAAAAAAAAAAAAAAAAAAGAAAAAAAAAAATGAAAAAAAAAAAAAAAAAAAAAAAAAAAAAACAAAGGAGAGGGAGAAAAAAAAAAAAAAAAAAGAAAAAAAAAAAAGGGGAGGCAAAACCAAGTGACATAAATACGTAATTTTTATATTGATAGGTTGGATATGTATAATGGTTTTTCAACATTGGGCTTCTTCATGGAATATCAATGAAAGAGCACTTTACTTTTTAAAATAATACTTTATTTTTTCTTGTAAGCCCCATTGCCATTGATCTGCACTATTGTACACTGTTCTATGTAATGATCTGTAGGGACAGATGAATACAGCATCACACACACTCACAGGGCTAAATCACTCCATGAATTGCATCTTAATAAAGTCTATCACAGTTGTTTATGTTCTCGCAGTGCTCCTGTTCTTATTTTGGCGAGTGTCATGTTGATTTGCTGCCAAAATGGGGTGTTGCAGTACATGACAGGGAATTGGAGAGAAATGTCAGAGGCAGTCGTTAAATCTTTCACCTCTGTTCCATTCTTAATCATTGAGTGTGAAAGACCTCGTCAGAGGAGGGAGAGATTTCAGCAACAGCAGTCGGTAGAAGTTGAGTTGGCTAGTGAGACACCAGCTTAAATCTCAATTGATGATACTACAAGTAATGAAGCAATAAAATTACCAAAACAATAAAATCAAATAAACTGTGTGTATGTGTGATTAGATTTTGTATAGAAGTAAATATGGATTAGTAAACAATGACGTTCATGGACATTTATTTGCTATCTGGTCTCATGAGAAAACTGTGAATATACATATGTTTTTGCAAAAGTGCAGGTACAAAATGCAGGACTTTGCAGAGAATGACTGGCGATCAAAACAAGTTTAAAGAAATCTAGATTAAAAAGGGAAACATTTTGATTAATGACACAAAGTTATAATATTATGGCTTCATAATTCTTGGATTTGCTTGGGTTTTGTGGAAAAGGACAGCTTGATAATTTTTTTTCTTAATGTGAGCTATCCCAGTACAAATATACTGGGACTCTACTGGTGGTTAATGGTGCTAGCAAGCAATGAAGGTCATTCACTCTGGAACACACAAACTGATTTAATGTGCCCTGTATGCTCTCTTAAGTATGCATCGCAAAATGTCGGAGGATCACTGGTCTGGTTAAAAAGTTTATAGATAGTTTTTAATATGTGTAGGTTGTAAATTCTTTATATTGGAGCGGTCCACACTATAATTACAAAGGGAAGATATTGTTGGAATACGGTTTAGAGATCTCCTCTCTCTCGTCACTCGTGATGATAGTATGAGATATATAATATATGATAATATATAATATATATGTATAGAATAATATAAGTATATTGGTATATATATTAATCTATATGTATCTATATATAGTATATATATTCTGTATATAGGTATATAAATGTATAATATTATAGGTGCATCTCAATAAATTATAATGTCGTGGAGAAGTTCATTTATTTCAGTTATTCAGCTCAAATTGTGAAACTCGTGGATTAAATAAATTCAATGCACACAAGTAGTTTAAGTCTTTGGTTCTTTTAATGTGATGATTTTGGCTCACATTTAACAAAGACACCCCCAATCACTATCTCAACAAATTAGAAATAACTTCGCATGAAGGACCGATTACTTACTGCATCAAGTGGTGGGGCTGGCAGGAGACATCACCTGGGCACTGGGGGCGGGTGAAGATGGTAATGAACCCAGCTTGCTTTTAGTAGGGGTGCCTTCCTGTCGAGGCTGCGATTAGTTGGATCTGGTGTCTCTTCATTTTCCTCTTGACAATGCCCCATAGATTCTTTATGGGGTTCAGGTCAGGCGAGTTTGTTGGCCAATCAAGCACAGTAACACCATGTTTTTGAACCAGCTTTTGGTGCTTTTGGCCGTGTGGGCAGGTGCCAAATCCTACTGAAAAATGAAATCAGCATCTCCATAAACCTTGTCAGCAAAAGGAAGCATGAAGTGCTCTAAAATTCCGTGCTAGATGGCTGCGTTTACTGTGGACTTCAGAAAACACAGTGGTCCAAAGTCCTCTTTTCAGACAAAAGTAAATTTTGCATTTCATTGGGAAATCAAGGTCCCAGAGTCTGGAGAAAGAGTGGAGAGGCACAGAAACCAAGTTGCTCGAAGTCCAGTGTGAAGTTTCCACAGTAAGTGATGATTTGGGCTGCCATGTCATATGCTGGTGTTGGTCCACTGTGTTTTCTGAGTCCACAGGTCACGCAAAGTGAGACCTCTACCAGGAAATGTTTAGCACATCATCTCCTTCTGGCTGGGACGAAAATCTTTAATTGGTATGATGCTGATGGTGTCATGTTTCCAGCGATGACTTAGGGGGTGGCCCCTGCCCACAATGCCAAGGTACCAAAAGCTGGTTAATGACCAAGGTGTTACTAGTGTCTGGGGTGATTGGCCTGCAAGACTCTCCTGACCTTAACCACATGAATCGACTCTTGTGTATTGTCAAGGAGGAAGATGAGAGACACCGATACCCACCATCCAATGACGCTGCGGCCGCTAGCACATCAACCTGCTTCTTCCATTACGAACCTATAGCAAGTGCACAGCTGATTGTCCTCCATTCTCTTCTATTTCCTACACAAAAAAAAACGACGTCCGGCCTGGAAAGCAGTAATTCATGCAAAAGGAGCCCCTAGCCAGTATTGAGTACATGTACAGTAAATGAACATACTTTTCCATAAGGCCAACAATCCACTAAAAATGTTTTTTTTATTGGTCTTATGAGTATTCTAATTAGTTGAGATAGTGAATAGGTGGGTTTTTCTTAAATGTGAGCCAAAATCATCAATTAAAATAACCAAAGACTTAAACAACTTCAGTCTATGTGCATTGAATTTAATACACGAGTTTCACAATCGGAGTTGAATTACTGAAATAAATGAACTGTTCCATGGACATTCTAAGTTATGATGAGATGCACTGTATAAGAGAGGCTTTTGGATTAGTAAGCCACGGACACTTACCGACTAGTGAGATGGAGATATGTTAATGGTAGATGTAAAAAATAGAAAATATAATTGTGGTTGAATTGTTTACTGCTACTATACTAGATATTTGTAGTATTAATGTCTATTTTAAAAGTGTTCATAAAGGGGGTTTCAGGTTTCATTTCATTCCACTTGTCATGGTGAGGTTCCGAATTATTCTGGTGAGGTGGTATAGTATGTAATATGTGAAATTTCCCAGCCTAGGATTGTGTCCCCGGCCATCCGCTCGGCTGGCCGGCTGCTGTCGTGTTGATGTTAATAAAATCAACACAAAGACAAAGGAAAATCACACAGACTAGTTGCCTCTTGACTGTAATCATGTGTATAGCTTTAATAAGGGTAAAGTGTATGGATTACTTTGTAAGGTGAAGACTATATGGAAGGGTTGTTTAAGTTTTATAACTTTGTTAATTTATTATAGTTTCAATAAATGGTGAAGCGTAACTTTTCGATATCTATTTAAATTTATGCTTTGTTCTTTGTATATATTTGTCCTAGGGGGTTGGGGTGCTTATAATATGTTTAGTTTATTCTCTATGTTTACGTCACCTGACTGTTTACCGCTTGGCTTCAGTAAGCTTGAGAAGAAAAAAAACTTGTTGTGTGGGCTAATGGTGTGGTTGTTGGGTTGGTTTTATGATTTCAAAATCGGTGATGAGAATTCAAAAATTTCAATGGTAATTTCAGTTAAAATTTGATATTAATATTGCGATAAAAGGCTTTGGTCATATCGCCCCCACCTCTAATTCCACTATATCCCACGGATGGAATGACAAACTTGAATAGAGGAATTGCTCATTTATGGTTATATTGAGTACGGAATATTTATAAATAAATGAACCATCATTGAATTCTGAATGCTTGGCAGTGTGTTCTGTGATATGTTCTCAACTTTGCTAATGTCAACACAATTTTTATTTCTTGCTTTTTAATGTCTCAAGCTGTTTCTCTTAGTTCAAGAATTGGATATCTTTTTAATCTACTTAGTTTTTGGCAGTCAAGAGAAATATAATCCATCCTTTCATCAGCTCACTCATTCATGTTTTTTTTTTTTGTGCTGATTTGCGGCTGATTTTTGTTAGACGTCTGCACAGCATCTGTTTCTGTAAGCATTTATTTCTGCAGCGATTTCAGCTGACAGCGCAGACTAAATGCCAAACATGTCTTTTCATTACCTGCTACCCTCTCTATTTCCCTCATGCTCTGAAGGACCACGATTGTGTTCTGACCGTAAGTTAAATATGGAGAGAACTGATTGTTTGGATGGTGAAACATCCGAATTAGATTATTGGCTTCAGTAGATGGGGAAAAAGTACTTTACTGCTGTTCCTGGCAAAAAACAAGTGAATCAGACTCTGAGCGGAAAGCATCTGCACATTATTATTATTATTTTTTTCTTGCTGTGTCACTTACTAAAATCAGACTGTACCCAAGCCCAATCGGAAAGGCAGAAAAAATTAAGGAGTAGCATCTAGACTGTAGACTGCAGCGTGATTTTGAGATGGTGGGTATGAAAAGATCGTCCGTCACCCCTCTTTAAAATAATTACATTTTGTTGCTTTGTAACCTGAAATGAAGACAGACACTGCTTTTGTTTTATCCAGCTGTATTTACTCAGAGGGCGAACTTCTCACATCCAAGTGAACGATAAAACACCAACATGTCAGAAAATAAATAAAAATATAAAAAGCCAGAATCACTGTTGGTGGAAAAAGGATCACCCCCTCCTAAAAATGATTTGTAAACTCAATCAGTTGTAGCTAATCAACTTCTCAATGGCACACAAAGCCTTTGACTTTCAACTGTGATCAGCTGTGGTTATTTTGATCAGCTCAGCATGAAAGAGCTTTCCTGGAGCATTTCAGTCCTTGGTAGTGCAACTGAAGCAAACAATCAACTATGGGTGGCAAGGCACTGTCAAAAGATCTCCAGGATAAAGTTGTGGACGGGCACAAGTCAAGAAATGGATACAAAAAAGTTCAAAGGCTTTATCAATGCCTAGAAGCAGTGAAGTCTATTATTAAGAAGTGGAAGGTTTTTGGTACAACACAGACCCTCCCTGGATCAGGACGTCACTCCAAACTGGATGAAAAAGCCAGGAGGAAACTGGTCAGAGAGGCGACTTGAAGCAGCTGCAGGAATTTATGACAAAGAGTGCTCATTGTGTTTCTGCATCTCCACAGATGTGGCTTGTATGGGAGGGTTGCAAGAAAAAAAGCCACTCCTCAAAAAAATGCCACATGCAGTCACGACTGAGCTTTTCCAAAACGCACATTGAAGATTCTGAGGCAGATGAGGCTAAAATTTTATTATTTGGCCTCAAAACCAAACGATATATCTGGCAGAAATCCAATACAGCTCAACATCCAAATAACAGCATTCCTACAGTAAAGCATGGATGGGGGTAATGTCCTGTTATGAGGGTGTTTTACTGCAGCAGGGACTGGAGCACTTGTCTGGATAGAAGGAAAAATGGATGGGGTGAAATGCCTTCAAATTCTTGAGGAAAATCTGCTGCCAGAAAGTTGTCAATGAGAAGAACTTGGTTTATCTTGTCAACATGAACAGAGGACGCCAAAAGCACAACAGCAAACTCGCACACAGATTTTGAAGGTAGAAAAGCTGAAATAGTCGCTTTGCATGGCTTCTGCAGACGCCCAGGACAAACCGCCATTTAAAAATCTGTGGGAATACTTGAGCTGGCAGGTCCACAAACACTCAACCACAAGTTGTAAACTTGAACTTGAGCAGTTCTGCAAAGAAAGTAGCAATATTGCAAAGTCTAGATGTGCAAAGTTAGTAGAGACATATCCCAACAGTCTAAATGCTGTAATTAAAGCAAAGGTGTTCGAACAAATACTGACCGCAAGGGGTTTGATCCATTTTGTCCGAAAGTGATTTTTTCCTTTCCGGGGGCTAACATTTTGGTGTTATATCTTTCACTTGAATGTTATAAGTTTACTGAGTAAATACAGCTGGATAAAACTGTGTCTGTCTTCATTTTAGGCTGCAAATCAACAAAATGTGATTTTAAAGGGGGGGTTATTCTTTTCTATACCCACTGTATATTCTGGGTTACTGCAGCTAAATTATTGATTAATTGTAATCATGTTTTTGTGATTACAGTGACAAGGATGTGATTACAAATTATTCAAGCAAGAAATCATTCTTAAACATATGCCATCTTTATAAATGTACATCTATTCCATTAAGGCAAGAATGATTGGACAAAGAGATCAATTGCTTTATGTACACGTTACAAGGAGAATTATTAACACTAGGCTGTAAATGTACAAATCTGAAGACAGTCTATTGAATTCCATTGAAATGTATGGAAAAAAACAAACCCAAGAGACCATTTTCTTCTGAGGAAATAGGTCACAGATTCAATTACAGTCACTGAAGCGTGCACCCAATCTATCATGCCAAATTAAGTGCATTTTAGCAACCTACTTTTCTCTCTAAATTTTATAGACACATTCACTCTAGTGAAAATTCTGGAGAAAAAAAAGTAAATTACTGGCTTTGTTCCCCCTTTAATATATAGCTGTGTTGTTTTAAAGTTAAATCTGGCTTCAGGCTTTATCTGTTTTGGAAGCAAAAACACTTTCACCTTTTCTTGATTCTCATTATACGTTTCAAAATTGCTTCTACACTGATGCAATTCAACTGTATCACCTCAACAACTGCTGAGTGCTGAGGTGAGAGAAGTTGAATCAAATTGAAAGCCATGCTGAGAGCTAACTTTATGGTAAACTGACTTGAATTTACAATGAATGCGTGTTGGTTTAATATTAATGAGACTGAATAAATTAAAATTGCCATATTTCATTTAAATGGTTTATGGTTATCACAACTATAGGTCAGCATGAATACAAGGACAGCCAGAGGGGAATCGTGGGCTGCCTGTCATAAACTGTGTTGCTGTACATGGTTGAAGAGTTTTGTTGTAGACCCGTACACTGTTGGATCTCTGGTGTTGCTACATTACCTCAGGGCTCATAAGAGGCCAATTCTCATATTGTATTTCCTGATGGCTGATAGTACAACAGACTCAATTTTCCTTGCTGTTTGAGTGGGGAATGATCCAGCCAGACATCAACTTGTCATCTAATCTCATCCTGTTACCTTTTTCATTTCCCTGTGTAGTTTTTCATGGAGGTGGTTGCCATGGACATTACTAACACTGATCATCTCAAGAGTGTGCCTTGTCTTCACACTTTGACACCCTATAACCTTGCAAGTTAATTTTTCATTAAACCTGACTGCACACCAGTGTGAACTTTTTTTGCACACCAATGTGAACTTTTTTTGTAGTAGAAACTACTTTTAGCATTAAATTTAACTCGTATTATCCAAGGTTGTGTTTGATCTAAGGCTTGTACAGAGCTTCATATTCAGCAGTGGAGAAAGCGCCATAAAGGGTCTTCAATAATTCATGACACCAGATTTAGATTTGTAAGCTTCGCTGTTTGAAAACTGCAAAATTCCACACTACATTACTTTGTGGAATTGGCATGGGTCTGCGATTTAAGCTTTGTGCTACACTTCAGAAAGTTTGACTTTTTTCTTTTCTTTTTTTTCTTGAAGTAACATGGTTTGTACTGGCATATGTATTTTTGTTTACTTGGTTTTAATTAAAAAAATTAGAATGTGCAGGAATTATTTTGACATTTAATGAAAACAATGAACCTCCTGTCTCTTTGAACCTTTAATGAATTTAAAAATTATATCTATGGAAAACATGAACCAATTTACAGTATATACTCATATTCCATATCATGCAATGTAAATATAGTTATTCTTGAATGTTAATCACAGATCACATGAAATATGTCCTGTCCTCCTGTTCTGTCCTCTGCTGGTGTACATTAAGGACTGTTGTCCCAGTTCCATTTTAATGGGACAGACATGAGTGACGAATGGAGAACAGCCATCTGAGTGCTCTAAACACTAATGCAATGCAAATGGAGCAACATAATGTGCTGTGAGTAGCATCTTTTTACATTTGCATCATGTTTATTGTATTCACATGCAAATGTTAAACCTGGGTAATAGATTTTACTCAGTTCAGTTGTTGTAATTTGTCTCACCTAAACATGAAAGGTGCTGATAATTAGTTGCGTATTCTATTTTTATCTCTTTTAGTATGCCTGTCAGTTGGTCTACATTATATTGGAAGTGAATAATCAAAAACAAAATAGACAACAGAGGTATTTTTGGAATACTAGTTGATTGTACAACCCAATTCCAAAAAAGTTGGGACACTGTACAAATTGTGAGTAAAAAAGGAATGGAATAATTTACAAATCTCATAAACTTATATTTTATTCACAATAGAATATAGATAACATATCAAATGTTGAAAGTGAGACATTTTGAAATGTCATGCCAAATATTGGCTCATTTTGGATTTCATGAGAGCTACACATTCCAAAAAAGTTGGGACCGGTAGCAATAAGAGGCCGGAAAAGTTAAATGTACTTATAAGGAACAGCTGGAGGACCAATTTTTGCAACTTATTAGGTCAATTGGCATTATGATTGGGTATAAAAAGAGCCTCTCGGAGTGGCAGTGTCTCTCAGAAGTCATGAGGATCACCAATTCCCCCAATGCTGTTGCGAAAAATAGTGGAGCAATATCAGATAGGAGTTTCTCAGAGAAAAATTGCAATTAGTTTGAAGTTATCATCATCTACAGTTCATAATATCATCCAAAGATTCAGAGATTCTGGAACAATCTCTGTGCGTAAGGGCCATGGCTGGAAAACCATACTGGATGCCCGTGTTCTTCGGGCCCTTAGACGGCACTGCATAAATTCAGGAATGCTACTGTAATGGAAATCAAAACATGGGCTCAGGAATGCTTCCAGAAAACATTGTCAGTGAACACAATCCACCGTGCCATTCGCCGTTGCCGGCTAAAACTCTATAGGTCAAAAAAGAAGCCATATCTAAACATGATCCAGAAGCGCAGGTGTTTTCTCTGGGCCAAGGCTCATTTAAAATGGACCGTGGCAAAGTGGAAAACTGTTCTGTGGTCAGACAAATCAAAATTTGAAGTTCTTTTTGGAAAACTGTGATGCCATGTCATCCGGACTAAAGAGGTCAAGGAAAACCCAAGTTGTTATCAGCGCTCAGTTCTGAAGCCTGCATCTCTGATGGTATGGGTTGCATGAGTGCGTGTGGCATGGCAGCTTACACATCTGGAAAGGCACCATCAATTCTGAAAGGTATATCCAAGTTCTAGAACAACATATGCTCCCATCCAGACGTTGTCTCTTTCAGGGAAGACCTTGCATTTTCCAACATGACAATGCCAGACCACATACTGCATCAATTACAACATCATGGCTGCGTAGAAGGATCCGGTTACTGAAATGGCCAGCCTGCAGTCCAGATCTTTTACCCATAGAAAATATTTGGCGCATCATAAAGAGGAAGATTCGACAAAGAAGACCTAAGACAGTTGATCAACTAGAAGCCTGTATTAGACAAGATTGGGACAACATTCCTATTCCTAAACTTGAGCAACTTGTCTCCTCAGTCCCCAGACGTTTGCAGACTGTTATAAAAAGAAGAGGGGATGCCACACAGTGGTAAACATGGCCTTGTCCCAACTTTTTTGAGATGTGTTGATGCCATGAAATTTAAAATCAACTTATTTTTCCCTTAAAATGATACATTTTCTCAGTTTAAACATTTGATATGTCATCTGTTGTATTCTGAATAAAATATTGAAATTTGAAACTTCCACATCATTGCATTCTGTTTTTATTCACCATTTTTTTCAGTGTCCCAACTTTTTTGGAATCGGTTTGTATATTAACAAAACGTGAATTGCTACTTTTATTAATTTAAAGATGAATTTTTATTTAAGACACACATCAAAATAAAAAACAGTCCTACTAGATTAAATTAAAGCGGAAAATACCAAGGAACTGTATAATATCTCCAGAAAGATATCTGCTAGCATTCCCCTTGATCTCAATGGTAGCTGCTCGGCTGACGCAGGACCCCTCAGAAGATCTGCCATCTTTGTTGGTTGGGCGCTCTTTGCTAAAATTTAGACACAACTTTTTTGAGCTAATAACCTGTGCTGTAAGTGTTGCAGGAAAATTAAAGACACTTTTGATAGTACCACACATTTCTAATGCCCTTATAGTGACTATTCTGAGCTGTGACATCAAAGCCGAAAATATAAGTCAATTTCATACATGGAGAGCTCTCCAAAAATAACCTTTCACTGCTGAAACATCTACTACAATATAGTGAACTACCTGATATTTATGTGTTGACTCACTAGAATCCACATTACTTTTCAATGGCTGTCAATGGAGAAAGATGTTGTTTGCAACAAGAATACTGTAAATATGGCATCTACCAGCAGGGGTAACTGGTCCGTGTTAATGAGCCAAATCTTGACCCCTTGGTAATGATAGCCATTGCTTTCTAGCACTACTTCTGTTGGCTCTAGACCTGCTAAATGATGGTGACATCTTACAGTAGAGTACTTGAGATGGATCACAGAACAGTTCCTGTCCCTGTGTCCCTGACCTCTTAATCTCTAGGTCTCTGTGGGCGACTGTGAAAGAGAAATAAAGATAGCTATGGAAGGAAGACAAGTGTTGAAACATGATCAAGTAGCATTCTCTTTATTAAAACCTTGCAAAACTATCTATTGAAGAAAGTTATATTCCAAGTTCACCACACATGAAGTAGTCAACATGCTGTGAATGTAAAACAAATTCACTTCTGCACATAAAAGATACATGAAATATGAAGGCAAATATTGTACAAACTTGTCTTATATTCTATACGAAATCATTTAAAATAAGAAAAAAATGCTAAATATTTCTTAGCTATGATGTAGGCATTCAAATATTATTCAAACTTATTCCTTGATAAAAAAAATATAAATAATTGTGGGAAAACATTACATTTGAATTAATCGATAAATCTGAAAAATCACTAAGCCCAACATTAGTATTTCCTTTTCTCCTTGTCTAACATCTTATTATTACAATAAATCAGGAACATATCTCAGATTGTGTAATGTAAATTTAAAATATCTTTCAATTTATGTATATTATAAGACACGCAAAGGCTAAACCTCCTGTTAGCTTTTTTTCCTTTTTTTTTTTAACTGATGCATTTTTACATATGTATGGTGTGTGTTTGCATGCAGGGTAATTTCCCAGAAACAAATTAACCACACATCACTTTCGATTAGGTTAAAATGACCATGCTCCATATCAGGGCCTTTTGTGTGTGTGCGTGGTTGTGTATTTGCCTAAATCTTAAATCTTTCTTATGTGCATGTAAATGTGCAATCAGAGCTTCTATAATTGGGTTGTGTGCATTTATACAATCTCTGTAGTAATGTTTTATCCCAGCAGATCACACTCCTCATTAATTGACCCTTGAGAACATGGTTAACATGGTAATGCTGGTCATCAGGGGTCACATGGCTGTCGGTGGTACATTTGACTCCAGCCTTTGAGCATCGCATTGCCTTTTGTATGCCATACAGATATAATTATATGTATCTGAGCAGCCAATTCCATACTGTGATCATTATACAGCTCAGCTCATTATCAAAGACTCACTATCTTTGCTTTTTGCTGGGATAATGTTGGGAAGCCTGTAGGGGTCCATGTTATGAGGGGCAATAATGGAGTTTTTAATTGAAACACTGAATATTTGGCGACACATTGAAGCTGGATACATTTGATGCACCAAACACTCATGACCTCTCTCTGTCTCTCTTTTTCTCAATCACACACCTATTTATGGATTTAATGAACGTTGCCAGGGTCATGTGCAGGTCACAATCAATTTACCAGACTACTGACAAAGACCTGCACATGCTCACATAAAAACACATACTCATTGTGTACATAACCCTAGCCTTTCTCGCCCACTATTTAGTGTTGTAAATCTTTTTTCCAGTGTAAGTAGAGTGACTTTTGACTGTACTGTGGCATATCTGTGGTGTTTTAAGCTGTATGAGGTTCTTGTGGAGCTGGTCATCACAGTGGGAGAGGCCTGCTTTCTTTTATCTGTTCTCACTGACTCAGAGACTACAAAAGACTCAACTTAAAAAAGAGGCTTGATTCCAATATACACAGCCAATGAGAGTCGCTTTTACTGTGTTAGTGATGCAGCTATTTTTAAGTTAGTTTTTAGTGAAACTGCTTTAGTTCAGCCACACTGAATGGTTTTTGAGCATGAACTGACCGTTTAATGTTCCAGTCAGGACTTTGACTAGTCAACTCCAAAACTTTTAATTTTTCGAGCCATTTAGAGCTGTACTTACTCCTGTGCTTTGGATCATTGTCTTGCAGCATAATCTAGTTGTGCTTGAACTTCAACTTACAGACTGAAAGGACCGGGACATTATCCTTAGGATTTTCTGTAGAGAGCAGAACTCATGTTTCCATCAATTATTGCAGGTTGCCCAGGTCCTGAAGAAGCAAACAGCTCGGTCTTCCAAACAGTTCCACTTTTGTCTCATCAGTCCACAAAATATTCTACTAAAAGGTTTGAGGATCATCAGGAAAATTTGCCAAATTAGTGGTGTCATTAACGGTGACCTTGATTTGATGCAAGAAAGGCCTACAGTTCCTTTAGTGTTGTTCTTGGGTCATTTGAGGCTCACTGGATGAGTTGTCGCGATGCTCTTGGAGGAATTTTGGAAGGTTGGCCACTTCTGGGAAGTTTCGTTATAGAGACAACGGTTTTCACTGTGGTTCTTTGGAGTCCCAAAGCCTTTTAAATAGCTTCATAACCCTTCCCAGACTGAGATACACTCAACGGCCAATTTACTAGGCCCCAGTTAGCGGAAACTAGAGGTTATGGTTTATAAAGTTTAAATATTTTTCTTACATAAATGCATCGATTCACTTCAGAAGGCCTTTATTAACCCCCCGAAGCTGTGTGGAGTACTTTTTTTATGATGGATGAATGCACTTTTTTGGGCTTCAAAATCTCGACCCTCATTCACTGTCAGTATAAAGCTTAGAAGAGATTTTAATATAACTCTGATTGTATTCGTCTGAAAGAAGAAAGTCATATACACCTAGAATGGCTTCAGGGTGAGTAAATCATGGGGTAATTTACATTTTTGGGTGGACTATCCCTTTAACTCTTCATGGCATGGATTCAACAAGGTGCTGGTAACATTCCTCAGAGATTTTAGTCCATATTGACATGACAAATATCACGCAGTTGCTGCAGATTTGCTGGCTGCACATCCATGATCTTCCGTTTCATCACATCCCAAAGGTGCTCTATTGGATTGAGATCTAGTGGCTGTGGAGGCCATTTGAGTATAGTGAACTCATAGTCTTGTTCAAGAAAACAAATGATTTGAGCTTTGTGACATGGCGCATTTTCCTTCTGGAAGTATCCATCACAAGATGGGTACCCTGTGGTAATAAAGGGATGGACATGCTCAGCAGCAATAGTCAGGTAAGCTGTGGCGTTTAAACAATGCTCAGTTGGTACTAAGGGGCCCAAAGTGTGTCAAGAAAATATCCCCCGCATCATTACACCACCACCAGCCTGAACTGTTGATACAAGGCAAGATGGATCCATGCTTTCATGTTGTTTACTGACACTACCATCCGAATGTCACTGCAGAAACCTTTTTGCAATCTTCTATTGTCCAATTTTGGTGACCCTGTGCGAGTTGTAGCCTCAGTTTCAGTTCATAGGAGTGAAACCCGGTATGGTCTGCTTCAAGGTTTGGTGTGTTTTGCTTTCAGAGATGCTCTTCTGCATACATTGGTTGTAAACCAATTTGTGTTACTGTTGCCTCTCTATCAGCTCAAACTAGTCTGGCCATTCTCCTCTGACCTCTGGCATCAAAAAGGCATATTTTACCCCCCAGAACTGCCGCTCTCTGGATATTTTCTCTATTTCGGACCATTCTCTGTAAACCCTAGAGATGATTCTGCATGAAAATCCCAGTAGATTACCAGTTTCTGAAATACTCAGACCAGGCACCAACAACCATGCCATGTTCAAAGTCACTTAAATCACCTTTCTTCCCCATTCTGATGCTCGGTTTGAACTTCAGCAGATCGTCTTGACCATAGCGGTATTCACGCCATGCCGTAATTACCGTAATTCTGTGATGACAACACATGACATTCTACTCTGAGCTGTTCCAAATCTTCAGACTCAGAATTATGCATTTTTATGGCAACACTATCAATTCCAAAGCATTCATGTACTCACAAAACTCATAATTACAACTTGCAAACTGGGAATATTCTGGGAGCTACAACTTAGAACATGTGACCGCTGTACCACTTGACCGCCTCCAGATTCCATTATGAATGCAGTGCATTTGGGAATTAGACAGTACAGGGGCAAATACGTTTTCACATAGGGCTAAGTGGTATTAGATGTATTTTTTCTTCAATAAATAACATTACATTTTAAAGACTATTTTGTGTTTACTCAGGTTGCCTTTGTTTTATTCGGGGGATAATATTATATATCATATATATATATATAAATTTATATGTTATATATATTGTTTAAAAAAAAATGGTAAGAGTGGATATTGGATAGTTAATGGTGCATGCTCTTTTGTCATTTGACCCTTGAGAGTGCCTTTGATACGGGAGTAAACTTTAGGAACACAAATTTTAACACAAGTTAAAAGCTTGGGGTTGGGAAGATATTTTTGTGTTTTGAAAAATTATCTTATGTTAACAAGGTTACATTATTTGATGAAAAATGCAAGTTAAAAAAAATATTGTGAAATATTATCATTTCAAATAACAGTTTTCCATTGTAATATATTGTAAAATGTCATTTATTACTGTAATGGCAAAGCTGAATTTTCATTACTCCAGTCTTCAGTGCCATGATCCTTCAGAAATCATTGATATGCTGATTGATCTCAAGAACAATCAGATTATTATCTTATTATTATTATATATTATCATTATCAATTACAAACAGTTGTGCTGGTTAATATTTTTTTTCCTAAAAAGTGTTTTTTCAGAATTCTTTGAATAGAAAGTTCAAAAGAGCATGGTTATAGGATTTTTTTTTTTTTGTCAATGTATTGCATCCGTATGAAAATATTACTTTTCTTAGTTTTTAAGCATTTAATTTTGATTTATTTAGACAAAAATAATGCATAGATTTTATTGTTATTCTGCTATAAAATAAAATTAATTATCTGCTCATTGATAGAATGTGTGTCATTTTAACATTGGTGCATCCCTACTGCAGTAATATTCTGGCGGGGTGTTTTCCATAAAAGCTGTTTGTAAACATCCACACTTTTGTGGAACTGAGAAATAATAGAGAAAGAGTTTTATTCTGTGTTCTAAATGCATTTCTCATCTGTGAAATATTAAGAAAATTAATTCTAATGCCTTCTGATTTGAGGCAGTCATATCTTTTATTATAGCCATCAAGAGCCAATGAGCTATTGCAAATATTTTATAGGAAAATTTAATGAAGCTGAAATTATGTGAGTTTTCAGTTGATCACACTGGAAGTGCAGTGGCACCATTCCTAAGTATCCTTGAGTTTTTACTTAAATGTTTTTCCTGGACAGACTAAAAAATGAGCAAGCGCTAGCGTGCGTGAATGAATATGAAGGTTGAAATGATACTGCACTCACTGCTATTCATCACCATTTTCCATTATTTATTTGACCACATTTCAAGTTCTGCCAATAAATTACTCTGTAACAATCTGATATGTTGCTGTTTGCTCATTAAAAGGTGAGCCACTTTTTGTTTTGCAGCTGGTACTTTGTTTCAGAACATGGTGCATAAACAACAAAAATTGAATCAGGCGCACACGTCGCAAAAACAATCATTCTTAATGTCTTTAAATAATACATTTGAAACAAACAAACCATTAAAAATCTGACTCCAATCCTCCATCTAGCGTAAACATGCCTCATGTGATGTCTTATCATTTTTCCTCTTTCACCAAATAAAGCAATCAGTCTGTCTGTTGCTGGCACAGTTATGTACTAACAATTAATTATCATGCCATCCTATTTCCCAGCACAGGATTGTGATTAGAATAATGATGTTTGTTGTTTGAATGAGGACATCAGCTCAATGTCTCTATAGGCTGTGGCTGCCCTTCCTGGTGTGCTACTACAGTGCCATCTAGTGCAAAAGGTCTACAGAACCCAAAATGGCTGTGTTTGTAGTATTTGTTTTTCATATGTGCATATTTTTCTCCTGTCGATGAATTATGCAGGAAAATAGTAGCAAATCATTTAATTAGGGTCTGATATCAAGATATTATATAGTATATATAATATATATATATATTTAACTTAATTTCATGTATTTGCCCTCATTTTTAGATTACTTTTTTTCAGGAATGGTCTTGATTCATTTGTTGGTTTAAAAAAGGAGAAAGCTACAGTATCTGTTAGCATTTCCATTCATCTCAATGGCACTTTGTCCATTGTTGCAGGCCAGGGCCCCTGGAAGTATGAGTTTTGTAATGTGAATGATTACGTCAAAGGCAGCAGTGGTGGGGAAGGATTCATTAACTTGCAATTTATGTGTTGATTGGGAAAAAATTATTTGTCAGAATGCATACTTTTGATTGGCCGTCACTGGAGAAAGATGCTCATAATTCAACATAATCTCTTGGCAGATAACAATTTTACGTTGTGACGTATTGGTGGCTAATTCATTTGATCTCACTCAGGTTTTCAGAATGTGACAGAATGTTTAGTGGTGGAACTTCATGATTACTACTTTTTCTAAAATTCACATATTTTGGAAAGATTCTATATACAAATTCATATCACCACCTCATAAAATTGTTACATTTTCCTGTGATATTGGGTTGTCATAATTGTGTAGTTCCAGCATGTACCAGCAGAGGCTATTACCAGAGACATACAGTCGGTTAGAGCAAATAATTTTTCCACAAATTAATTTTTGTTTTGTTTTACCTGCACCAAGTATCACTGTTTTTTTCTTTACATCATCCAGTGGACTTATGCTTCAGGGCTTACTACAGATCATACCTCTGTATTTTTGTATCCCCGCTCACGGATAGTCTGATTAAGCCCAGTGCATTATGGGTGTAGAAGTTTTCCTACCTTTTTTCATCACAGTCTTTTTTTCCTCCGTTTTTTTTCCTTCTCTCTAGCTGTGTAGCACCAGTTTATTGTTTCATATTTCTGCTAACTACAGACAGCTAAAACAATTTTCAAGCAACTAGAGCCAGCTTTTATAAAACACCATCACCAGCAGTCTTATAGATGCTGATCCTCACAATGTAGTTGGTTTTTGGTTTTACTATTGTTGTAAGGACATTTGGATTAGAGGTATTCACGGGTCCACTTGGATCCGAAAACCCGAGGTCCGACCCGAGACCCGAGTGGGTTCTGTTAGTATTTAAAATAAAACAGCTTTCCCAAATGTACCCGATTAGACCCAAATTATTTTAAACTATCACGAATGTGTAGGTTACTTTCACTTTCGTGTAAGAGAGGAACGCACATAGAAAAGGCGCATATGTTCGTAATCCTTGCACACAGACATAATTTTATAGATATGAGATCCATCAGGAAAATCCACTCGCTTCATTATGCTGCATGTTCATGCAGGGCTTTTCTTTTGTTGAGTGCAGAAGCGCTTTCGCCGGAGATAGTTGTAGTACAACGCGAATCCATGATTAGGCTATCGATTGATTTGTTATCAAAACTATCACGTTTTTTTCAAGTCCACTGGTCACAATGAAAGCGGAAGCTCAGAAAGTACCTTGTATCCATCAGGCGTCACTAATATAAAGCAACTAATACTAAAGTGGAATACAAGGTTGAAAAAATCAAAGCAATGGAGAAGTGGCTAAATCAGTCAACAGGACACCGGAATTTTTCCTGACTAACTGCGGGGGCTGCAGGCTATACACACATCAATGCCGTTTACGTTCGGGTCCAGCGGGGTCGAAAATAATGCGGTGGTGTCGAATCGGGTCTACGTTTCATCGGGTCGTCTCGGTAGGGTTTTTTTTTTTTTTTTAAAACATTTTTTTTTTCAAAAAATGTTAGGCAGTCGGGTTCGGGTAAGACGTGATTCGGGGCGATTAGGGTGGGTTAATACAGATTTTAGGACCCGAGAAGACCTCCGAATTTGGAGAGCAAAAATCGATTGCATTTTTTTCTATTCTTTTTCCTCTTTTCTCCTTTTCTGTTTGGTTCTGTTCCTACTCTCTTTATGTGCTATACATTTATGTCACTATCTTATTCCTAACCCTAGTATTAAAATTAAACCTTATACACATTATTCCAGTTTATGTTCACTTGTGCACAGTATGTCACATTGGAATTCAAACAGCTTCACCCAGTGGTAGTGAGCAGATATTACAAAGATGTTAGGTAGTAAATTAAGTGTGTAGGCCTTTTTATTATGGTGTCAGACTGTGTGGCAGATTATATTATATATATATAATATTATATATATATATATCTAGATACAGTGGGTACGGAAAGTATTCAGGCCCCCTTAAATTTTCCAATCTTTGTTATATTGCAGCCATTGCTAAAATCATTTAAGTTCAATTTTTTTCCTAATTAATGTACACACATCACCCCATATTGACAGAAAAAACACAGAATTGTTGACATTTTGCAGATTTATTAAAAAAAGAAAAAATGAAATATCACATGGACCTAAGTATTCAGACCCTTTGCTCTGTATTTAGTAGAAGCACCCTTTTGATCTAATACAGCCATGAGTCTTTTTTGGGAAAGATGCAACAAGGTTTTCACACTTGGATTTGGGGATCCTCTGCCATTCCACCTTGCAGATCCTCTCCATCCTCCTTGCAGATCATCTCCAGTTCTGTCAGGTTGGATGGTTAACGTTGGTGGACAGCCATTTTTAGGTCTTTCCAGAGATGTTCAATTGGGTTTAAGTCAGGGCTCTGCTGGGCCATTCAAGAACAGTCACAGAGTTTTGTGAAGCCACTCCGTCGTTATTTTAGCTGTGTGCTTAGGGTCATGTCTTGTTGGAAGGTAAACCTTCGGCCCAGTCTGAGGTCCTGAGCACTCTGGAGAAAGTTTTTCGTCCAGGATATCCCTGTACTTGGACGCATTCATCTTTCCCTCAATTGCAACCAGTCATCCTGTCCCTGCAGCTGAAAAACACCCCAACAGCATGATGCTGCCACCACCATACTATTGGACAGGTGATGAGCAGTGCCTAATTTTCTCCACACATACCGCTTAGAATTAAGGCCAAAAAAAGTTCTATCTTGGTCTCATCAGACCAGAAAATCTTATTCTCACCATCTTGGAGTCTTCAGGTGTTTTTTAGCAAACTCCATGCGGGCATTCACGTGTCTTACACACTCTGCCATAAAGCCCAACTGGTGGAGGGCTGCAGTGATAGTTGACTTTCTACAACTTTCTACCATCTCCCGACTGCATCTCTGGAGGCTCAGCCACAGTGATCTTTGGGTTTTTCTTTACCTCTCTCACCAAGGCTGTTTTCCCCCGATAGCTCAGTTTGGCCGGACGCCCAGCTCTAGGAAGGGTTCTGGTAGTCCCAAACGTCTTCCATTTAAGGATTATGGAGGCCACTATGCTCTTAGGAACCTTAAGTGCAGCAAAAATTTTTTTGTAACCTTGGCCAGATCTGTGCCTTGCCACAATTCTGTCTTGAGCTCTTCAGGCAGTTCCTTTGACATCATGATCCTCATTTGCTCTGACATGCACTGTGAACTGTAAGGTCTTATATAGACAGGTGTGTGGCTTTCCTAATCAAGGTCAATCTGTATAATCAAACATAGCTGGACTCAAATGAAGGTGTAGAACCATCTCAAGGATGATCAGAAGCAATGGACAGCACCTGAGTTAAATATAAGAGTGTCACAGCAAAGGGTCTGAATACTTAGGATGGAATAGGGGGAAAAAAATTTTTTAAAAAACCATGTGATATTTCAGTTTTCTTTTTTAAT
Organism: Sinocyclocheilus anophthalmus; assembly: GCA_018155175.1. Taxonomy (NCBI): domain Eukaryota; kingdom Metazoa; phylum Chordata; class Actinopteri; order Cypriniformes; family Cyprinidae; genus Sinocyclocheilus; species Sinocyclocheilus anophthalmus. Next base: position 24,400 of record JADLZN010003901.1, on the reverse strand, counting down.
AAATCTGCACAATGTCAACAATTCGTTGTTTTTCTGTCAATATGGGGTGCTTGTGTACATTAATGAGGAAAAAAAAAAAAAAAACTTAAATGATTTTAGCAAATGGATGCAATATCACAAAGAGTGACAAATGTAAGGGTGTCGGTAATAGATTTCATACCACTGTATATATATATATATATATATATATATATAATTATATAGATAGTATATATATATATTATATATATCTATATATTCTTTACAGTCTCAATCAGTTGTGCTTTAGTCAACTGATTTATACACTTAAGTGAGAAAAGTAATGTCCATTTAATGTCTGGTATCTGTAATTGCCACTAATTGTAGGCTCTGTCTTACATAGTGTAAATAATGTATTTGGAAAGTTACAGTGTATGTGCATGCAATGAAACTTGTCTTTTGTTAATAATTTATTTCCTTGGATAACTTTTGTCCTGCAAAGCTCCAGTGTGTTGTTTGGCACAAATAATGGCAAATCTAAGTCAGTTCCTCCCACACACTGCATGAATATTTAATCATGTTTGTAATCTAGTTGTGTTATTAGCACTCAATGAGCTTTATATATATAAAGGGGGGGGGGGGGGGGCTATTTAGCTTGGGATAGAGGACATAAAAACTGTCTTAATATGTCGGCTCAGGTGTGTATTCGGCAAAAGCACAGCACGATAGCCCAAGTCTTGCACACAGCAACAAACCTCACAATCGGATGTGATCAAAAGAGGCAGACACATCCACTAATCCTGAATCCTTCTGTGAAACTGCTTAAATGCTGACCTTAGGGAGACTGATTGCCAGCGTTTGCATTTCAAATCTCCCTTCTCATGAGGCCAGTCAATTACTAGAGATGGAAAGTGATCTCAAACTAATGAGAAACTGGAAGAGAGTTTTTCCAAGCCCCCACACTTCAAACAAAGTGCACGGGGACGGTAGGATTATTCATGTTTTAATTGACAAGAGATTAATTAAAACTGTTTATCACCAGGAAGAATGTTTTTGTTTCCTGTGTGTGTTTTAGGCCTACTGGGTACATTTACTGTACACACCATGAAACAATTCAATAACCCAACCCTGCATGCTCAGTTCAACAACAGCAAGCAAGAGACGTTTGCAGTGTTTTTGGTTTTGATTCCGTAATTCTATCATACACTACCAGCAGAACAATGGCACACTGCTCATGTTTATGCTATTTCAGCATTTTATAAAGAATACATTAGAATTAAAAGGTAAACAAATGTTAAACTAATTATATGGTCTTTTATTTAATAAACTTTTTTGAAGAGCACCCTTTTACCTGGTTACAGTCTTGCACACACATTTTCCTCAACCAACCAATCATACATCCATTAAACTATTAAAGAAGTACATGTTTTCCTTCACTACTTTGGACAAAACAAATTAAATGGAATAAAAAAAAACATTTTGTAGAGACATTCAAACATTTATTTATAAAATAATCAAGTATTCATGCAAAACCTGTAGATCAAAATATTTTTAAACAGAGATGAGTCTACTAGACAGATTGTGCATGTTTTATTCACAAATCAAAACTTTTGCAAAATTGCTTGATGCACTTTTAACTTGACTGTTCCCTGTTGTGAGTGACAAAATAGATTGATTATGTTGCAGAAAGTGGCTTGTTCTGCAATCACTGCTGTAAATGAGTAATTGGCTATGTAGAGTTAAGGATGCATAGCATCACAGCACTTTAATAAACTTGTCTTCCAAATATGTGAATGTTAAAAAAGTGGTGTAGAGATACAGTGTGTGTTTGATCATTATGGATTTTCATAAAACAACTTCAAAAGGACTGTTCATAATATGGCCACCAAGGTTATTAAAGTACACTATAAAAAAAATAAGTTTTTTTTTTAACCAAAATTGTGGGTTCAGCCTGTTGAGTCATTTAATGGGATTAATTGTTTTACAAGGTGTGGGTAATTTTTCTGTAATTCAAATGCGGTTATTTTTTTTTTTTTTTTTTTTTTTTTTAAACTTTGGTAATACAAAATGATGGACCTCATCATATAGCCTACACATAGCGCTGGGGTCAGTGGAACCAATGTTGGGTAGTCTGTGCCAAACCAGCTAAAACTGGAAACATTTGTTAATGGTAATTTTGTGTTCTGTCCTCAGATAAAACTTCCTGAATGAAATTAAGGTTTGCATTACACTGCATTCCAGATTTTTACTGTATAAATAGGAAAGCGATTGTAGTCCCATGCACATTTAATCTTTTTTGTTTACATGTACGTCACAGCTAACGTCTGCTTGGAATGCTAGCCTACACCGGATCTACACTCAAAGTGAAAAACTGGCCGGGGCCACTATGGAAGTTTCACCTCTTGCCAAAATAATGCGTAACCAGGGCTGAAAGACGACAGACATTGCTGTTTTATGTAACAATGCAAATGTACATCGTTACACTCTAAAAAATGCTGGGTTAAATACAACCCAGTGATGGGTAAAATAGGGACAAACCCAGCAATTGGGATGTTTTGACCCAGCAGTTGGTTTAACTGTTTAACCCAAATTCTGGGGTAGTACCCAACCCGCTGGATAAAAACAACCCAATTGCTGGGTTTGTCCATTTTTTTACCCAGCACTGGGTTGTATTTAGCCCAGCATTTTTAGAGTGTACATATAACATACATATGTACATCAATTATATATATATAAAAAACAGAGATTTTAGAGTGCATTTTTATTATTTAAAATTAAAAACCTTCAATAAGTTGACTGACCCATGTCAAAAAACAACCCTGCAAATGGGTTAATGTATAAAACCCAACAAGCTGGGTCTAAATAACCCAGCATGTGTTCTGTCCAGTATTTACTCAGTGGTGGGTTGCCAAATAACCCAGAAATGGTCTTTTAACCCAGCTAAAACAAGATCTTCCAAGTTGTATGAGCAGCTTGAATGCATATTTATAATTACTGAACACTGTTTCACTTAAAGTACTCTGATGTTGGATTATTCACACAGTTTACATGTGATGGTCATTGTGAAATGAATACAAACGGCTGCCTCCAAGACTATTGACTAGAGTAACATGAGAGAATGGTGAGTGAGTTTATTACGGGTCTTTAGGTTTATATTTACTCCGTGCAAAAGTTAAAGCCTTTACTTTATCATTACTGTGTAAAGGAAGAACGTGCGGCGGCTGTGTACCTGATAGTCTTATATTTCACCAAATAAAACATTGATGCAGCCTCTAAAGGTGCCATCATTCTTACGAGCCAATTCTCAGACAATAGCACTTTGCTGGTAATTTGTTTCAGCCAAGATTTATGGCATTGTAAATATTTAAAATCAAATTTGGCAAAAAGACAGAGATGAATGTCATACCCTAGGGGTGCTGTGGAAGCCTCTCTCTCCCTCCCTCCCTCTTTTTCTTTGCATCCTCCTATTCACCATCGATTCTTCAGTCTGGTTCAGTTTGCTACTCTTGCCGTTGCCTCTAGGTGGCAGCACAGCCTTAGCACTCACTCAGAAGTTAGAAAACACAAGGCAGTTAACAAGCGATTCGGGCCATCCATTCTGCCTCTCTGGAATGCAGACACAGGAACGCATTACCTGAAATTCAAGAAACCTCCTGTTGTTTGGGTAAATGTATATTTAGTATGTGAAAAGCTTTATATTTGTTTGAGGGCTAATCGGAGCGATCAGATAAAGAAGCCAAAACCACAATCTGATACCATCATAAGTGATGTAACTCTACAAGAATGGTAATATCAAGAGCAGACACTGGCTTCCTGGAAGCTGGATGTTTTCAAATCTGATGTGTTTGATGTATGGCCACAGAAATGCATCCTCATCTGTCTCAGGCCAATAGTAAATGTTGAATTTTGGGGCTTGCCCCCTGGCCTGCTGTGATGGATGGCCTGTGTTGAAATGGAGGATAATGGTAGTGTATGAGTAATGTGCATCAGAGTGCACTGTAAGCCTGTGCAGTTTTTGCTTATCTCTCTATGGTGACCAACACACAACACTAAGACCACTAGAGACTAAAGTGAACTAGTCTTGCACTGGGATGAGTAAAACAACTCCTTTATGTTATAAATCAGTGTTACGCTGTCTCCGCAGTGTGCGTGTTGTGTATTCCCTTAATGAAAGCTGTATGTGTGTTTTTAGAGGTGAAGAATGCACCCCTCTTTGGTGAAGTCCTGCTTTAATATTTTATGTGTCATAACAGGTTTCTTAGTTCTAGAGGAATCTATATGTAGTGTGACAGAAATACTGGAAAATATATTTATTTTGTAATGTATTTTTTTATGCTCCACAGGAGGAGAAAAAATACAGCCTTGGAATAGCAAAGATAATGATGACAAATATTTCATTTCTGTGTGAATTTTTATTTTTTTTTGCCATCAAATATGTAAGAAGAAAATAGATATGTACATTGGGTTTTCATGCTTTATGGGAACTTTCCATAGACATAATGAATTTTATACTGTACATCCCCTCTAACACTACATCTAAACCTGACCATCGCAGAAAGCTGTCTGCATTTTTACATTTTCCAAAATTAAATATGACAATACATACCATAACATAAAGGCTTTCTCTCCTCATGGTCTAAAAATACTGATGTTATCAAGCGTTTCGGTCTCTTCATGAGGTTGTTACCACTGGGGGGAGCCGTGTTGTTGATAATTTTGTACTTATTAACACTAAAGTTATTTAAAAAAATCAACTCAAGCTAGATTAAATGGTTCCATGATGTGTTAGGCATTTGGTAAACAACAGAGTAAAGGAGGGGATGGCACGTGTTTGACTCCCGGAGAGTGGGCACACTCTGCTGGGGACCAGGTTTGTCTCTGCCCTCTGTAATTAAACCCAGCCCTGGAGCTCTAGCAGGGCCATGTTGGAGACATTAAGGATCTATGACGTGGTAATCAAATTGCATAAGGCCTTGTGATTAAAGTTTGTCTGTGCCGTCTTTTACATGCACCTTGATTTGAGTGTGTTGAAATGTGTGAACTGTGTATAGTCTGCTAAAGAAACAAAAAAAATTACATTTATTATTTTGTATGCACATTTACAATCAACTGATTAAAGGAGCAAGTCTAATTTTTAAATTAAAAAGGTTTAATTAAAGTGTTTTTTGAGGTGATTTTACGTTCGTTGAATCAAACAAATATAAAACAAAAGTAAGGCTTTCTTTCATCACTGATTTCCAGATATAATGTTCTTTAAATATTTTAATTATCATAAGACAAGATTATGATAATATACATCAGAAAAAACAACAACAGACAAAAAGTACTGCTAGCACCTTGAATGCATTACAGTGCAACTTCACGTTTCCCCCAAAAAATTAATAATTAAATAAATCAGTGACTGCTTAAGGTATAAGTAAAAAAAAGCACTACCCATAAGCCTGACGTGATGCATTTGATTTTAACGATCTCATGCCATGTGACTTCTCCTCTTGGCCTCTCTTGAATACTCTTGACTAAGAACATGAAGTTGGCTAACACAGCACACACACTCACACTGTCGTGACAGTTTGTATGTGATGTAGCCATCCTTCTTCTGTAGATAAAATCAGAGAGAGCACACACACGTTTACCCAGATGACCTCGTCTTTGAGACACGAACGCTTTATTAAAGCAGTCTGTGACACAGGACGCAGGAAATGGATGCCAGACACGATAGTTCTCTGACCTCATCATGACCTCTTCTGTGGCCTGTATGTATATATACAGTGTCATGATGCTGTATTAATGTAGGTCAAAGTGAATATTTCTAAGCAAACCCATCTTTTCAGTTTAGATGCATTTAACATTCATGTTATTTAATTTTTTATTATTTTGCTTTAAAACAGCATTGAAAAGATAATATTAATTTTCAATATATTTTGTTGTTGTTGCACTTTTCAGTAAAATCAGTACCATTTTAAAGTATGGTAAATGTATTTGAGTAGCAAATCTGCTATTGAGACTTTGAGATATACAGTATATGAGATTTTGTTTTGAGGCAATATAATTTAGATTAAGTTGTTCTTACAGGGGCAAATTGTTGTTGTTATTTTTTTATGAATACATTTTACTGAGGTTAATGCTTAAAATGAGAGAGAGAGAAAATTAAATGGTGTAAGAGAAATAATTCACAGAATATTCAAAAGTAAGGTAAGATAGTTTATTGGAGGCATCTTGTAACTCAATTGTAGTAAAAAATGGCCTTAAACCTTGAATGACAGATAAATAAAATGATTTCACCTCGAATCAATATTTATTTAAATGAGCTGACTACATTTTGTCCCTTTTATTTGAAAATATGTCCTTTTTGAATAGGTACCTGAGGCTTCTCTTAATCAATTTTGTCCTTGTTGTTCCAATATATCAAGTTCCAAGGAACATGTTCAAAATACTGATTACGCTAATATAGAATATATATATATATATATATGTATGTGTTGTGTGGGTGTGTGTTTTTTTTTTTTTGAGCCACTGAAATCTCAAAATGGAAAAGATATGGTGTGTAAAAAAAGATTTGTAGGGTCATGATGCTGTAACATCCTTTATGAGAATGAGCTGTTTTATTGCATGTGAGTGGCCTGGCCGATGAGCGGGCTCCAGTCTCAGAGTCTCCAGTGAGAGGGCGAGAGGTGAGGATTGTCTTGGATAGTTTATCTCTTAATGTGCTTAAATTCAGTCATCATTTACTCACTGTCATGTAGTTCCAAATCTGTATGTCTTCTAGCGAAAAAAAACAAAACAAAAAAATAACCTTTTGTGTGAACAAACAGTACCAGCACAGTCTTCACAATTTCTCCTGTTGTGTTACACAATACAAAGTAACTCATACAGGTTTGGAACCATATGAGGGTGAGTAAATAATGACAATTTTCTTTTTTTGGATGAACAATCGTTTTAAGTATGCTAAGCTTCTATTAGGGGTAACAAAAGTGAACATGGTGAATCAAAAGAAGGAGGGGGGCAGAAAGAGCGAGATGAGAGGAGGAAAAAGGTGAGAGAGAATCAGGGAGGAGGAGGGGTAGAGGAGAAGAAGAGCTTTTAAAGCAAGCTGAGCTCTCCGCCGCATCTCTCCTCTTATCTTAATAAGTAATGAGACTGCCATGGGCTGACAATGAAGTATTCTGAAAATAGTTGTAATGTATGGATGTGAATAGAGCGGCCAGGCAGTGATATATAGAGCAAACAGGGATGGAAACAAGTGAGATATTAATGACCCGTTTCCCTGCCAGTTAATGTGGGAGTTACCTGATTACTGGTGTGGGAGGGGAGGGGCTGGAGATAGGAGGGTCATGGATGGCTGGAAGGTGAGATTGAGAAGTTTTGTGTGTGTGCTTGTGTGTTGCTGTGTGTATACACACAGGGATACCTGATCTGCTCCCAGCCTGCTTGGTTTAACCTGCTCTGCCACGCTCCATATAAAACCTGGCATGAAACAATATACTAACATTACCTGCAATTAGCACGAGCTGTTCATCATTATTTGTGTGCTGAATCAAATGGTAACTCTTGTGTTCTTGAGTATGACAGCCAGAGGTGTATGTGGTAAAAAGCATTGTGGGATATTAGATTAGGAAAGATATTGAGTTCAGTTTTTGACGAAAGGAATTCAGTGGTTTTCATAAGTCGTTGTCTACAGAGATATGTTACTCTCTCCCCCCCGACTGTGTCCTGCCATGTGTGTCGCTCTCACATGGTATGTTCTGTAAAAGTCCTGTAAAGAAGTGCTTTGGGGTCTTTGGTGGTTGAGGTGGGCAGCAGTTTTACAAACGTTTTTGAAAACTGGGTGGCCACAGCAGGAAGTGAATGAGGTAGTCAAGCTGTTGGTGTCACGACAGCCAGGCGAGGAGCAGGACCGGTGTGCTGACGGAGAGGAAGACCAGGACAGGGTTATTGTGAGTGACCTGTATATGACAGCCGATTGGACTGATTAAATAAAATGTACCGAGTTATCAAAATATGAATGTAAAACTCTGAATTCCTCTTAATTTTTTTTCTTCATATTAAAGGATTTTCAGGAATGAATGAATTAATTAATAATTAAAATCTGTACGTTGCATTTTATATATGTTCTGTAGGATTTTTTCTCTTGGCTTAATGTGAAGGTAGGGTGTTGTGCAAATGTAATGCCGGTTATATGTACCACAGGAGGGCAGCAGAGTGACAGGTTGCAGGAATGTATTTATCAAATGTGGAGTAATGCTTCATCTTAAGATGCCTCTATATATTATCCATTCCCCTTGCAAAGCAAATTGTGTATTTCAGTTGCATTTTCTTTATCTATGTGTTGCTTCACTCTTCCACTTCTTTCTTAGTTCTTTCTCATGTTCCTTTAAAGTGGTCTTTGTTTGCTATACTTTTTTATAATCCTGACCTGTTACTCTTGTTTTGGTTCATGTATGTTCTGTAACTTTTCTTTCTCTGCTGTTATTTCAGTAGCACAGAATAGATTTGGATATGGCTTCTTCATATAGATAAGTGGTTCCCAAACCTTTCAGACTGCACCTTTCCTCCTTATTCTTCTCAATTGTTGTATATAACAACTTACACCCTCAATAACACCCTCATCAACCTTTCTTACTTAAACATCAGGCATGTTATACTGTAGGTAGAACAGACAAATCAGCATTTTTCCTGTAGTATAGTACAACATTGTATACATATTTCAGATATAAATAATGATTTGAATGGGTGGACTTTAATGCTTACATCCAAGTTCATACAATATGTGAGATATAGAGGACAGTTTTACTCATTAAAACATTTTTTGTATGCAAAGGAACAATTAACTTACACCAAATATGGAAGAAGAAAATTCAAGTTGGTGTATATTTAATAGATCTGACATAGATTTGGTTATAATGATGTGGCGCATAATGAAATCTGACTTTTGGCCACAATATGCTCTTATTCATCTTAAATATAGCCTAATTATTTTTCATGCCTACTAGAACTATCTCACTCAGTGTCACTTGGTAACAATCTTGTGATCACCTAGTGCAATAAATATCATTATCAATAACCATAATCGTATAATCCATAAATAAATGCACTTTCATAACAAATAAATATACAAAAAAAACGTGTCTGTCTCTACTGCTTTAATTCGCTAGCTCTATAATATTCTGATTTACTATTGAAATTTGATATTGTGACACTTCTATATTGTGGCTTCTTTAAGATAAATTGCTTGCGGCTTTCCTAATTTTTAAGTCCATTTAGATAAAAGTGTGTGCTTATTGAATAAATGTAAATTATTTAAAAAAAATTGCTGAAGTAGTAAGTGGATTTACACTGTAATGGAATATTGACAAAAGCAATTAACCAGTTTTTACATTCATAGGTCCAGGAATTGTTTTTTGGATAAGCAGTGAATGCATAATGCATGAGGTATTATTATAGTAATTATAATCAATATTAATTCTGTTGTCTCTGCATTGCATTTTCAATTGTCAGATTGATTTTGATGGTTAAATACAATAGATGCAGAGACCATTTGCTGGCAGGAAAAAAAAATCTTTATTTCTCAATAAAACACTGATATATGACTTTGAGTAGCCTACTTTATTTCAAAATGCTATTTATACTGAAACAAACTTTCTGCATTTAGTTCTTGTCCTAGAGGACACCCAGGACATCTTCAGAAATGTTTTCACCAGACTTTGTGTACCACTGAGATAGATGGATAGCTGTTTTAGTTGCACATTGAATATGGAACATGAGGCTTAGAACAACAGTGACATTCTGGATTAAAAAGTTCCGTTCTGTAATAACAGTGGCACACGGGATGCTTGGAAATGCCATTCAAGCACTGGAGAGGTCAATAGTTACAATAACTTTCTCTGTGAAAAAGAAGGAAGAGAAAAAAAGAGAGAGTAAAGAGACTTGGCCGCATTATCACAAATTGCTTCCAGATTCTTTCTCAAAGCAAATTATTTCTGAAATTGAGTGCAGACTCTAACACTGTTCCTGCGGAATCAAACAGAGGACTTTGAAGTGCATAATACAGACTCGTCCATGGAATCGGAGAGCTACACAAGCCCTTAAAGTTCTGCCTCATTTGCACTATCATTCGCTTACCCTCCTTAACTCCCTGTTTTAGTTTGCTTTAATTTTCAACAACAAAGGGAAGATCAGGAATGATTTTTGATCATGGAAAATTTGGGGAATGCTATTAAAAAAATCACTCCTGCTTTTTTCTTCGTGGAAGCGGAATATGCCGAGAGGCTGATTCACTCCATATTTGGGTGGATTGTCTGATAAAACACACTTTTATCAAAATTCAGAAAGGGCTGTTAGTTTAAGTCGCTGTCTGCAAGGATAGAGTTAAAGCGTTCCCCAGATAAAGGACTAAATGCGAGAAAGCTTTGTGTGTGTGTGTTGTGTGGGGAGGGGGGGGGGGGGGTGGGGTGTGTGGTTTGCAGTTGGGGGGGTTGGTGGGACAATCTGTAAAGCAAATTAATTGAAAACTGCATGTTCCATACAATAGTTTGCTCTATGCTTTCCTAAAGCATTCTTGGAATTTGTCAAATTTAATTTGAGCAGCATTTGACATGGTATGACTGATCCAGTTACATGCTTATGTATGACAACGTCTAACAGATTTAACGGATTATCCTTTCAGAAGTACTACGGTACAGTCTTTACATGGACTGATTGCTTTAAGTACCATAACTATGTATTTTAATAGTTAGCGTTGGCTTCTGTTCCGTCTGTGTGTGTGTGTTTGCATTTTAAATGGTCTTTTAAGTTTCAAACCTTGCATTATTGACACAGTTGAAGCTTCTAAATGCTACGTACTCTACATTTATAGAAAGATTGTGTTCTGTTTGTTTAGCAAGGACACTTTCTCTCCTCATCACATGGTAGCGGCCCTAACTGCCTGAGATTAACAGTGGAAAAACAAATGTAGGGTGCTAAAAAAGGCAACACAGCACCCAAACTTTGATAAATGTCTGAATAGGAGGAATCATCTGTGTTTGCGTTTCAGTGTTTTATCTCCTCTAAATGCGAACAGAAAAGTTGCTAACTCCACACTCAGTGCAGTCTACTCCTTAATGATGCATGTGTGTATGAGAACGAATCCTGGTGTGTTTTCTCTGTCATACCTGCAGAACTGTCCTTTAGCATCATCTAGTGAATTCACATTAAATAGAAGCAACTTAATCAAATAACAACAGCTGAATGTGTTCACCTGCATGGGCCGTACACCTTTCAGCTGGAATATCCTGCTCCAGGGTCATGTTAACTATGGAAGAACACACTCCTGCCCCGTGTGGTGCTCGTGGCTAAAATGAAAAGCAAATATTAATAACGGCTGGTGTTTGGGAGTTCAACAACTAATTTGTCCCTGCTACTACAGTAAATATAATGTAAATGCTGAACAGACACTTGCTGAGGATATGTGTGGGAGTCATCACAGAGGCACAATTTATTTTTGGGATGAAAGAGTGAAACTATTCAGTCTTAAATTACTAATTCAAGTTTATTCATCAGCGATAAATTGTTTGACTTTTTTTAAACTTAATGGTTAATCAGTTGTTTAATATTTAGTCAATCAAACATTTGAGGAATGTGCAGTTTAATTAGACTTATCAAAATAAAAAGGTACATTTGCAAGCAGTTAGATTCACGAAAACAATTTTGCCTAAATATTATTAATATTTACAATATTTATAGTAATTATATTAACAGTATTTGTATTAATAATGATGTGCATTATATTCTTATTGTTGTAGTCTACAGTCAATTATCATTTAGTTACTACTGTATAAAAAAACAAAAAACAAAATTGGTTCCTCATAATTGTTATTGGACACTTAAATGATCTGTATCAGTATCATTCATAAAAATTCAATTTTGGTAATTTTCTGGTGTGATTTCTTAGTTTGTTTTATGCTGAAAATGTGTAAATTGATTTCAATAAATGGAACAGATAACGTGCAGTAGAATCCGTGTATCATTCGATCATTCGTTTTTTGATTTAATATTGAAAGTAGAAAAATGAGAAAACTGCTCCTTTTTCGTATTTTCGTTTTTTTTCCAAAACACGAAAAACCAGAATTCAACTTAGATTTTCGTTTTTCGTTCTTGGGTGGAAAATTAATAAACAGCTTGAATATTCGATTTCTACATGTGGGCGGGAATTAAACGCCCCTTTCTGCTGATTGGTCAGCCGAAGATCAAACGTGCCTTCGCAGTATCACGCAGCAGAATAATAGTCCTCCACTGCTGCAGTTGTATGGATTTTTAATGCATTTATTGCAACTACATTTCATCTTTTTTCATCAAACAAACAGGCTAATGAATAGCTCGACACAACTCATACCGGGGCAGAGTCTAGACAGGGCTTTCTTCTGTGTATATATAAATTCTATTATTTGCATCAGCTGGGGATGGCAGGGTGTGATATGACAGCTGTCTTAGCCTACCCCGCTCACCCAGTAAGTCTGTTTAAGTAATTAATTAATTTGTTTCAAAATAAATATTTAAACACTAAGACAAAAAGGAAGGAATTATAAATTGGCTTGGGTATATATAGGCCTATAATGTTCATGCAAGAACTGTCATTCTGACTGACAACCGGAGAACAACAGATATTAAATAGCCTACTGTTAGAGTTATATAATGTAGTCTAAAATTTATCATAATTGATATCTCAAAAGGATATGCTGCTGCGCACTCGCACTGCAACGCAATATTTTCATAAAATATAATAACTTGCCATTTTCGGTTTGTTTCTCACCAAACCCTCTGTATACCTTCAGAATGCTTGGAATATATGGCACGAGATGCATATGATTATTTTATGACAGATATGTATCCGCTTCAAAAAAAAACAAAAAAACAAAAGTCACCATTCTCTGCCATTAAATTGGCAAGTGCGAGCACGAGATTTTTGTGTTATTAAGTAATAAGCCTTTAGAACAACATTAAGGTGAGTAGTCACTAGTTCACACAGTTCCAATAAATGGCGATGGGTTAAATAAACTCAATAAGCAGACATACTACAGTCAAGCGCAGAAGTGCACAGAAAATAAGCAGCAGTCATATTTAAAGCAGTTTACATTAATATTGATATGGGGGGGGGGATTGATGTTCACTTGGATTTTTTCCCCATCGAGGGGATATAACTTAATACTCTGTCATTTATAGTCCTATTGTAAAATGTATATTTTTAATTGTTTAACATTATACGTTCAGAATAACTACAAAATGTCATGCCTTTAAAAAATAAAGAGAACAATTATGTGCTGGTTTAGCAGGTCTCGGTCTCCTTGAGCATCTTTCCGGCACATGTCACAAACATGAACCACAGGGAATACTCTTTTAAAAGGCTTAATTTATTTAGATTATTTGACGTTAAATGCATCATATAAGTCACTTTGGAATAAATCACAGTAGGCCTATGTAGCATGATAAAAAAGCAGTCTGGAAATACTTTAGGCTATAGCAAATTATTTCTCGGACCCCCTATCACTTTAAGAACCGCTGGTCTACACAGAAGAAAGCCCTGTCTAGACTCTGCCCCGGTACGAGTTGTGTCGAGCTAATCATTAGCCTGTTTGTTTGATGAAAAAATAGGACAATGATAAAATGGTTAGTATCCCTTACAACTGCAGCAGTGGAGGACTATTATTCTGCTGTGTGATACTGCAGAAGAACTTATGACGGCACGGTTTGATCTTCGGCTGTCCAATCAGCTGAAAGGGGCGTTTAATTCCCGCCCATTTGTAGAAATCGAATATTCAAGCTGTTTATTCATTTTTCCACCAAAGAACGAAAAACGAAAATTTAAGCTGAATTCTCGTTTTTCGGAAAAAAAACAAAAACACAAAAAAGGAGCCGTTTTCAAATTTTTCTACTTTCAATATTAAATCCAAAAAACGAATGATCGAATGATACACGGATTCAGTAGTGTTAACAATTTCCACTTATCTTTTAAACAGGAGATATAAAAAAAAAAAATCAAAAAGTAATTGGAAATTGGGAAAAAAAGAATTGGGAAAAAAACAGAGACTGCTCAGTGTTTACTGCTGCTGTTTCTAGGTACATTTTTCAGAGTTTCTTTTGCTACATTCAGGGACCATCGCAATGGAAAACTAGCCTCAAGAAATTTATTTAGACCAGTTGCCATTGTAATACAACAGTTTATCTTCCCTGTGTTTTTCCAAATCATTTTTACACATTTTGGAAGAAAGATGAACAGTTCACCGAATAGATGTACCTAGGCAGCTCTAAGCGGGAATCTCCCAGAGCAGAAAGTGGGTTAGTATTGGACTGTATTTATGAGGGAGAGGGCAGTATGTAATCTTGGATCCAATAGATGGTCCTCACTTCAGTGCTCCCACATTACTAGACCAATTACTATGTCTGTGTGTGTGTGTGTGTGTGTTATTAATGGAGATAACCTGCTGGATTGAGAGGGCTCCATATTACCCCCAATCGCTGTGTCCATGGAGACAGAATTAACCCTGCTGAGGTTGAGCAGGTCAAAGAGTCAGAATAACCACTAACCACTTTCATTGCTGCTGCGTGGGTGTGAGTGTGTGTGTGCCTGTTGAACACTGACCCCGGTCACCTCTTGGCCTTTGCATGCAATTGCCAATCATTAACAAAAGGGAACAATTATGGTAATGGTGTACAGAAAAATCCTCCACAACAGCAATAAATGTGTTGCGCAATGGTTAATGTTGTAGTAGGATTACATGTCGTGACTATGTTGGTCAGTTTTGTTTGTGTTGGCCTGTATGATTTTAATTTATAGCAATTTGTTAAATCATACCCATAACCCATCACTTAAAGGGATAGTTCACCCAAAAATGAAAATTGTCATAATTTGCTCGTCGTTTAAATTCTCTCTCTCGCTCTTTTTTTTTTTACACTGCATGTTGTGTTGGACCCCATTGACTCTGATTGCATTGAAACATTTTTTTTATTTCAAAACAATTTTACTCTAGTAAATTTCATAAACAGTTACAAAGAAAAAGGCAAGTAACACGTTTTAGTACACTGAAATTTGAAGAGAAAACTTTATTATTTTAAATCTTTGAAATAGTATTTTGTTCCTCCAGTAATAATTTTGGTCCTCCAGTAATCTTTGTTGTATTTACAATTTAGAAAAAAAATTACAGTGTGTAGGAACACCTGCAAAATATCGCGGGGTAGGATTCCACATAGAGAGATAAGGGAGACCGGGTTGCGGGTACACAAACACAAAAACACAAGGGCGTGTAGGTAGACATGACGGTATTTCTCTACAGGTGTCAATGCGACGTACTCCTCAAGGGTGGATAAATTGGATGTGGACACGGTGGGTGAGTACTCCCACACTTCCAGAGCACTACTTGCACACATCTCACTGAACAGCGATCATAGTGTACGTACCCAGCGCAAACACACACACAGGTCCCTTGTCGCTGAACACACGACACACACGTGTCCACGTGTGGCGCAAACACAGGGGAGGCCGAATACTCAGCGGCGAACAGTACCGTGCATCCGCCATCACAGTGGGGCATACACATGTTGTCAGTGACACCTTCAAGTACCACTCAAACGCCGCAGAGAGTGACCGAGGGGGCGGGAAAAAGGGTTAGGCAGATGACATGGCAAATGGGGTTCACGGCCGGCAGCAGGCGTGGAGGTAGGACGCCAACTCGCTCCCTGTCGTTTTTAAGTTTTGTGCCATCCTTTAAAACATATTGGTGTTTGTAGGCAATGCACCCTATAATGATGCCATCCTAATGGTTAAGTCTCGATGTACTGACCTGGTACTGTCGATGTGTGCACGTGGTGTACCCCAGTACACACACTGCAACAACAACAATGGGGGACAGGATTCTCGTCTGCGCTAACAACCTGCGTCGATTTAAGGGGTGCACCGCACAAAAGAGTGCCACGCTCTCAGGGTTGCACACAGTTACGACAACAGCTCTCGGAAAAGGTACAATCGAGGTCCACGGCAACCTTGACTGAGAATACACAACAATAGACATAAACACTGACATCGAGACAGTAAGTTCACAAACAAGCCACACTAGCCTCTAACTCCCCCACCTTCGTGTAGGGACGGAGAACAACGCGGGCAGAGATGATAATCCAAAAGACCACACCTCCCAACAACAGACCGCCAACCACTCATCTCCCTCACACACACATAAACACTACACACAAACACTCTATCTCCCTTGTGAGACACGACACGAAGCTCACCCGCCCCGTGGAACGGGTAGGAAGCAATGTCTGGCTGCCGCTGGCAGGCTCGTGAATGGCTCTCTTGCCAAAAAAGAAAGTAAAATGCATTGTGGTGTTATTTTACTGTAGTCACTTTGAGGTGTCACCTATATCAGCACGCTGTACACAATGTTTTCAAAGCTGTATTTGCACAGTTCTTGATTAAAGAAAACTTGTTATTGAGAAGGTGCATTCTCTGTATTTGTGTATACAATGGGGTTAAAGAGTCTGTGAGCACTCGTGAACAGAAAAGTATTCTTTTTTTATTTACTTTATTACTGTGGTAAAAATATATATATTTTAAAATGATAAAAAACAAATAAATAACAATTTAAATAATAAGTTGAATTGAGAAATCAGGGTTTAAAGATAAAGATGGCCCGCTGATGGAACCGTCAGGACCATTGCTGCTTGCACTCAATGGTTTATTATGGTACATATTTTTTATGTCTTAACCCTTAAACATTTTATTTATGTGACATTTGGTTCCGAATTCTGCTTTCAGCTAGGTAAATTGTTGTCCTAACACAGATAAGGTGTTTTATCGAAATGGCAAGAATCGGTTGTGAATGATGGCAACAGTTTTCATCGGAAGGCTTGATGAGGGAAAAACGGCAAATGTATTTGAAAGTAAAACATAATTTTTTTTAAATACTATGTTAACAAATATTTAATAATACAAATAAAAATTGTACTTTTGATTTTATTTAAATAAAAAACAACTTAGAATTGAACATGTCAATTTGATAATTAGTTGATCTGAGATTATTCAAAGAGCATGTTGTGCTTCAATGGAAGCAAGAACACTTGGTCAACTTTACACAGAGTTCACAAGATCAATGTCACAAATTTGCTTAATTGATTAGTAACCTAATAATAATGCAGAGATTTACATTTCGTGTCAATGTTTTTTTTTTTTTATCCCGTAACCTTTATGTTTATTTACAGGTAAAAAACTCCCAGATTATTCTCAGTGTGGTCTCAGACTTCTGTACCCCACTGTGTGTCTGTGTGCGTACGGATATATATATGTGTGTGTGGGAAACAAATCTCATCCAGTGGACTTTGACACCCATTCAGATGGACGCAGGTGCTTTTGTGAAGAGTTCATGAGCAGTTCAGAATCTGTGTGGAAACAGCAGTGCTTTGCAACACTTCTCACAGATCCCCTACATCTAACGCATCTCTGCAAGCCAATAATCCCCTTTTCTCCATCCCTGCTTCTCCACCTAGATCAATCCCCAATCGAAACATCAAATAGAACCGTGCTCTCTTCCTTCATTTTTAGCCTCCTTCCCATTCCCCCTCCTGCCTTTCCAAAAAAAAAAAAAATCAGTTACTAGGTGGTATTAGACAGGCTTGCAAAAGTGTCATTACTAGAGGGACCTTGGGAAAGAGAAGCGAGATAGATTTCTATCGGTTTGTGGAATATTTCCCGTGCACTAAGCCCCCACATTAAGAGCGTGGTATTATTGATAATACCGCCTTCTCCGGACCGTCCCACTGCCAAGGGACTTGGAGAAGAGAAATCCACCCGAGAGCTCTTTCATGTCCGTCTGTGCAGCAGAACAAAGCGAAGATTAATGCACTGTCTTTCATCGAGGGGTGGAGGTGTCAGGAGGTAGGCATCCGGAAAAGAGGTAGCAGTGCCAGAGAGAGTGTCTGGGATGAAGTGGCATAACGGAGAAGATCTCGTGAGACCTGAGCCCCTGGCGGCCATGACTGACTGGTGAAATGACATTCTGGGAAAGAGAAAACTTAAAATGCATTCTCAGACAGATTACACACACGACAGATCTAGAAAGGCCTTTCATGAATTTAAAAGTGTTCATGATATTTTGTTTTGTATGTTTTACAATATTTGGGTGCCGTAGAGGAGAAAAGTGACCCCATTTCAACAGATAGCCGTACACATACAAAAATAATTAATTGATTAATGGCATCTTATAGTTATTACATTTACATTTATGCATTTTATCCAAAGAAATTTACATTGCAATTAAAGTATACTTCCGTTCACATGTTTGTGGTTAGTAATTTTGTGCTTTTGAATTGTTTTCATTAAAGAATTATATATGATATATACAACCATTGAGAATAATAAGAAAGGTTTCTAAATCAGCTTGTCAGATGAGTTCTGCAAGGATCTTGTCACGGAGAACTGGAGTATGCGGCTGAAAATTCAGCTGCCCATCACAGGAATAAATTACATTTTAAATGTTTTCAAATAGAAAACTGTTATTTTAAAATGTAATAATATTCTACAATATTTGACTAAATGCCCCTTGGTAGCAAAAGAAACTTCCTTGAACCACATTTTAAAATAACATTTCAATTCATTATTTAAACAACATGGACGGAACCTATAGCAAATAACAATATAATTGTCAATCAAATTGTGATTAGTTTGTAAGATATCAGTGTAATTTTTGTATTTTTTAATGTCAGTTCTTTACAGGTACTCTAGGTCTTGATACCTACGTTAGAAAAAGTTGTGGTAACAGTGCACTGATCTTTGTATTTCAGCTTCAGTCTTGCCAGTCAACAAGCATTGACAGAGTAAATCGTTTCTAAAGGCAAATCCTGGCCTGATTCTAAGCGGAAGCACAGATATGGAGGAAATCATGCTTCATCCATACGGGTGGTTCATAAGTAGATTACCTTTTGTAATCCGTTTTGTTACAGCAGTCAATAAGTGCCCGATGCAAATGCGGTTCATTTGTATCTGAATTGATGTCCTGTCCCCATTAGCTTATGCCTTTAATGCATTCTGCTACATTAGTGAATAGACCTTAGCCGGATTAATCACAAGTTCATTGGGATCATTTGCTTTCCTGCTGCCTAATCGAATCTCTGACATTGGTAATAAGGGCAAATCTCACCTGTCTCCTCAGCCTCTCACAAACAAACAAGAGTGATTCTGACTGCGACTCCCGATCCGTTTCCATTATTGCCTTCCAACAACATTTTAACATTGATTTTTGACACACAGACACAAAGAATGATATCAGAGTATGCAGCTGTTAGTCAAAGTTTGTGTTGTCATGCTTTATTCTGAATTTGATATTCAGGTGGACATGTGCTGCCTGGAGTTGAAGTAGCACTTAGTGTCTCTTATCAGACTCTCTTGTGTAGAGTGTTATAATTAATGACTTTTATGTCTGGAGAATAAAAACCTCTAAATTGGCTGCTCCCACATTATTTATTTAGGGCTAATTAATTAAAGTGGACCTGTATTGAATTCAACAAGGCAAGAGAAAAAAAAATTAGGGCGGGAGAAAAAGAATTGGAAAGTGAGAAAGAAGAGCTGAGGTCCCTTACCTCACTTGAGAAAAAGCATCTCAGTTTGTAAAGATGCTGTGACTGTCTTATAGCACTTGCAAAAGTGCTCTGGAAGACTGCTTGAAGCAGAATACATTCAAAAGTGGACATCAATATGCCCTGTTCACTCAAAATGGTCTCATATTTGTGCTTGGTGTATCCTAAACTAATGTGTAATGTTACTTTGATAATGAAACAACAAAATATATTTTCATGCATTTAGATTTTATATTCAAATTGTTGTAGTGAATCAAATATGCAAATATTTCTAACACTTTACTATAAGTTCACATTAGATAACTTTAGTTAATGCACGAACTAACAATGAGCAATACGTTTGTTACAGTATTTATTCATCTTTTTAGGGTTAGTTACTAAAAATCCAACTGTTTTAGTTTGTTTATTAACTTTTCATTTTAGATAATTTCAGTATTTACTATAAAACAACCATTAATATAACATATTTGCTTAGAATATGATAATGTGGTTTACCGTCTTTTAATAAATGGAACGTCTCGGTTACGTATGTAACCCTCGCTCCCTGAGGAAGGGGACAGAGACGTCACAACGGTAATGACCGACGAATTAGGATCTCGCCAGAAAGACCAATCCACTTCGAGTGTAACTAAATGAGCCAATGGACATTGGCATGCGGATTTCACATCTGGCTGCCACACCCCGCAGCGCGGGTATAAGATGCAGCTGGTGCACCGCATTCATTCATGCTTTCGCTGAGGAGCCGAGCCCGTGACCCGGCAGCTCAGCGGTGGTACAGCAACTGTGGCGATGTGATGACAGACGAATTGGGATCCCTACCAACACGCCACAGGTGCTGCCCCCTCCAGTGCCCTGTGTAGGCCTCCTGATCCTTCCTATAAGGCAGGCGATAGGACTGGGCTCTACACAGAGAAGGTCGACTACAGCTGTTCCTCGCAACCCAACAGTAGGACTTGGATAACACTGGGAAAGCATGCCCTTCCATTTGGAAAAGGGCATGCTGCGGAGTCACCTCCTCGCAGAGGGGGTTAAGTGACATTTACTCACGTGGAGTAACCCCGAGGGGCCCTACTGCACATGGAAGTCTCTGAGATGGCTCATGGCTGCATCATTTAGAGACGGCAGAATGTGGTCTGCCAGGGGAAACACAGCCTTAGTAACTGGCTTGGAAACCCATAGTGGTATCCCAACCGGGTACGCCTCATCATGGCACTAGCATCACACCAGATTTCAGGAATTAATAGGCTGAAAGGCCTGGCGACGGACGCTCCGCCACGTCTGGCCGCCGATGCTGAATGATTGACAGGTCTGCCCCGTTAGCGGACTCTCTGACAACCACCGCAAGCAACTCGAACCCGGCCCTCTCAATGCACTACCAGTGATGAGAACCCATGAGGAAAGCAGGCTATAGCCCCTAGCGAACTTGTTTAGGAGGTCGCCCGCACCAGCCCTGCAGCTCTACAAATTGTTTTAGCCAGGCAACACGACCAAGCGCCAGGCTAATTGGACCCCCCTAGTGATTTAGTCATGCAGCCTGGGCGGGCAGGGCACACCTTGTGCTTCATAGGCCAGGTGATGGCATACCACTGTCCCTTGGGGCCATCCTCTGCTTGTGAATCACCTTTCCCTTCGGCTGGTCCAACCGTAACAGACAAAGAGTTGTTTCTGAGGTCCTAAAGCTCTGAGTTTCTATCCATGTACGTACAGTGGCACAGTACAGGAACAGACAAACTAGGAGCTGGGTTTGCCTCCTCCGGGGCAGCGCTTTCCGGTTCACCACCTGTCCTGAGTGAGTGGTAGCCCAAACCTTGGACACGTAGCCGGGCCTTGGGGTCTCAGTGTTGCACTGGAGTCAGCCGGCCCAAACTCAAGGCACGATTCGTTGATTGAAAATGCTTTTAGGTCCCCCACCCTCTTGATCGAGGCCAATGCAGTCAGGAGCAGAGTTTTCATAGAAAGAAACTTCAACTCGACTGACTGCAAAGGCTTGAAGGGCTTGTAGGGCTCTTAGCACCAATGCCAAATCCCAAGAGGTCAGGGAAGGGAGGCCTAAGAGGATTTAACCTCCTGGCCCCCCTAAGAAACCTGATGACCAGATCATGCTTCCCCACTGACCTCTCCTCAATGGGGTCGTGATGGGCCGAAATGGGGCTGTCGCGAGGAGCATGAGTTCCGGAAACCAGGTCCTGGTGGATCTCAATCTGGCCACTACAAACCTGTTCCTCGTCCTCCCTGATCTTGCACAGTGTCTGGGGCCAACTGTGTACCAGCTGTGTACCGCTTTTCTTGGGCACAACTGAATCCATGCCGAGCGTTGCCTCGGTTATGGAGTAGAACCACTGACAGTGGGTGGTTTCTGGAGACGCAAACAGGTCTACCTGAGCAACTCCAAACCGTCTCTAGATCAGCTGGACCGCCTGGGGGTGGAGTCTCCACTCTCCTGGAAGTGCTGCCCGATTGAACACTCTTGGGATGTGGATGGCACGAAGGGACTTCAGATGCTTCTGACTCCACAGGAGGAGGTGGCAGGTGAGTTGCGACATGCGAGGGGAGAGTAAACCACCTTGCCGGTTGATATATACGCAACGGTTGCAGTGTTGTCTGTGCAGACCAGAACGTCCCTGCCCCGAAGGCGCCCTCTGAGGCAGCTCAGGGCAAGGCTTACTGCTAGCAACTCGAGGCAATTGACATGCCAACACAGTTGGGAACCCGTCCAAACCCCTGACACTGTGTGCCCATTGTACGTGGCACCCCAGCCAGTGGCCGAGGCATACGTGAATACCACAGCATGCCTGGGCTGAGGTTCTGCGGCAGCGCTGGTGTAATCTGAACCTGAGTACCCGCGTCACCACGCCACCTCGTGACTCGCCATGGAGCCCTTTGCTGAAGCTTCTCATATAGAAGCATACCGAGCAGAACTCCCCGCCGCGCTGCAGCCATATGCCCCATGACCCTCTGAAAGAATTTCAGTGGACCGCTGTCCCTGCCATGAAAAAAGTCCTGAGCAGTTCAGCACCAACTGTAGCGATTCCTATAATGAGCATGCTGTCTGACTGACCGATCCAACTCCATGCCGAGACAAGAGAAATCCTCTGCATTGTGCAAACGTATGCTCTTTTCCCAGTTGACCCGAAGAACCCCCACTGTCCTGAGGTGTCTGTAGCACGCAGGTCCCTGTGTGCGCACACGATCGCGCGAGTCGAGGCACAAGGGCTGCCATCCCACGACTTTGTGAAGACGCAGGCGACATGGACAGCCCTAATGGGCAGACCTTCACTGATATGCGCGACCCTCGAACGCGAACCGAGGAATGGCCATGAGGATCAAGACATGAAGGTACCGTCTCAGGTTGATCGCTGCAAACCAATCTTGGGGACTGATTACTTGCAAATGCGTTTCTGCCTCACACCATCTTGAACGGCAGCTTGTGAACGCACAGTTCAAACCGCAATCCAAGAACGGTCGGAACCACCCGCTTATTCTGGGGCACAATGATAAGGCTGTGACAGCCCTTGCGTGTGATGACATTAAAGCAGGACTTGAGTGCTACACCCTACCTGGTCCCCACGATGTGCGGGAGGGATGCTCTTGAACCGCCCGCTGCTGCCTGCTGGTGAGAGAGGAGGGGGGAAGTGACCCTGTGATGTACAGTTCACAACTCTCCTCTTTTTGAGACCCAGATACTGAGGAAATCACTCCACGATGCTGCCTGGTGGAAGGCTGCTACTGCTGTGTGGGCAGCTGCAGGGGGGCGCCCACCACAACGAGCAGGCTGAGGGGCTGCAGCTGGGACGGAAGCAGCATGTTTCCTCCTGCGCAGGATGTGTTTGATCGCCTCCGTCTGCTTCTGTGCCACTGAGAACTGCTGGGCGAAGCTCTCGACAGCATCGCCTAAAAGGCCGGTCTGAGAGACGGGATCATTCAGGAACTGGCATCTATCATGCATCCTTCATTACGGCCAGCACACATGACGTGAACATCGCACGACCCAGGGACTGTGCGGTCACCTTCGTCGCTCAAAGCGCGAGGTCCGTCGCAGCTCGCAGTTCATGTAGGACTGCCCGGTCGTGACCACCCTTGTGCAGGTCCTTCAGGGCTTTGGCCTGATGGATCTGCAGTAACGCCATGGCGTGGAGGGCAGAAGCCGCCTCCGCACAAGTCACAAATCACCTCTGACTCCACCAGACACAGCCCCGCCCCGATTGCTGGAACAATTGACTAACAATGGATTGCGGCAAAGGCAGAGGGACCTCGCCACGTTTGACGCAGCGAAGTCTTTCGTGCAACTCAGAGATTGTCATGTACCCACAAAGAGAACATGCACCATCCCCGAACGCTTGATCAGCGTGCTCAACGCCCAGACACATGAGGCAGCGATCGTGACCATTCTGAGGTGCCAGGTAACAACCACATCCAGAAACGCAGGGGTGATAAGACATCTTTAAAAAGACTCGATCACCCGTGTTGCTCTTTTAGGGAATTGCTCTTTTTGTGCTGAAGCACGCAGGGGAACTGGTGATCCTGGTGTGGCTGTCTGCACGAGGATGGTCTTTCTGTACTCGCCGTGCGACTGTGACTACTGCTGCCATGCCGTAACGCCCGCACTTGTTTGTCTCTCTGCAACACCGAAGTAGAAAGCAGTAGTGATGCACTACCGCTCGGCTCCGAAGCGAAAGAATGAATGAATGCGGTGCACCTGCTGCCGCTTATACCCACGCTGTGGGGTGTGGCAGCCAGATGCGAAATCCGCATGCCATTGTCCATTGGCTCGTTTAGTTACACTCTCGTAAGTGGATTGGTCTCTCTGGCGAGATCCCAATTCGTCGGTCATCACCGATGTGACACCTCC